>JAMJFZ010000435.1:30000000-30380000 GCA_026225945.1 Cricetomys ansorgei | reverse complement strand
AAGGACCATGCCCACCCCATGAATGTGCAAATGCTCCAGTCTCCCCTGCCTCCTGCCCCTCAGGCTGGACTGAGAATCTCCACGTCACCGATGGAAAACTGTGGTCCAAAGACACTGGATAACCTCGGCCGCGTGGGACAGGCCCCAGCCCCGAGCAAGGCGGCCGGCTCTAGAGCAGATGTGGAACGGGCAGGACCTCTGTGTACTTTCAGCCCCACCTCGCACTGCGCAGCAGACCTTCAGGGAGCGGGTCTGAGAAGAGCCCGGTCAAGTTCACCTGCCGGCTTCGTCTCAGTGCTTGGCAGCCCCGGAGATGATGAAAAGGCTTGATCAGGACTCTGCCAGAGTCAGAACCGCGGTCTGAGCTAACTCAGCCAGAAGGGGAATGCGAGCCTGAGAGAGGCCTGAGCTTCACCCTGAAGGCCACACCCTGCACAGTGCCTGGTGTCGCTCCACATCAGCCTTCAGGCACTTTCTGAGGTCACTGGGTCCTCACACATTCAGGGTAGACCGAGGAAAAGTCAGAGTCTCCATGGCAACCTGTCACCAGGCTGAACCCAGAGGATTCAGAATTGTTCCTGCCACCAGTTCTAGAGCCACAAACTCCTTGGTGGTCCGGGTTCCCCAGTCTCTACATCGGGGACATGCAGCTCTTTCCTGGGATCGTAAATAAGCTACCCACACCCTCAAACTTCTGGGAAACTCAAACTGTGGCACACCATGGAGAGATGGCCGGTATAGACTGTTCAGAGAACTGCATTCAGAGGCAGGGCTGTAGAGGTAAGCTGCTCTGGTGGCTCGGCCAAGAAGACGAGGAGGCATTTTCATACATGGAAGCCCTTCAAGACCTCTGCAGAGGGAACCACCATCACGGCCAATGCCGTACTCCACAATGGAACCCTGAGCGTCTCAGCTCAGGTGTTTTTATTGATTCAGAGTTTCTCAGGTGCAGATCATAAGCAATCAAACATCCCCCCACAGACATCCAACACCTGCAGACAGTACAAAATGTAAGACCTAGGCACAAAACGTTTCTTTTATACATGGCTAAAGATAAACTTCCACAACACAGGGCCTCTTCCCACAGGGCCTGAATCCTGGCTGTAGGACTGGACTTTGGGATTTATTTTTATTTTATGTGTATGGGTGACTTTTTACCTGCATGCACAGCGGGGCACCACATGTCTGCAGAGCCAGAGAAGCCCAGCAGAGGGTGCTAGATCCCTTGGGACTGGAGTTACAGATGACCTGAGCCTCTAGGCAGGTGCTGGGAGTCAGACATTGAGGCCAGTGCTCTTAACCTCTGAGCCATTTCTCCAGCCCTCAGGGAATACATTTAGGAATTGCAGTCCTGACCTTGCAAGGTGACGATGATTTCTAGTGGCCTGGGGACCCTATGGGACCCCCCTCCTGCCACACTGTCCCCCTTAATTCTTCCAACACCACATGTATGCCTGCCTCAGGGCCTCTGTACCTGCTGCCCCCACCCTGCCCCCTCGTTATCCCCTGGGTCCCTGCAAGGCTTGGTTTCTCTAAGCTATCCTCAGACGTTACCTCAGTGAGGCTAACCAGGTTCTCCTACCTAGTGTTTCTCTCTTTTACCAACACGTGGCTCCAGGATAGAATGTTTGCCTTGGGTGCGTAAGGCCCAGAAGCACAGGGAAACCAACATCGCGAGATCCCATTTGCTCTTTCATCTTAGGTACTCCTCACTGTCTGCCCCCCAACCTGAATGCCAGCATCATGGCAGCTATGTGACTTCCATGTTTTTCATAATCATTCCTGGCCCTTGTATCAGCTCCCATCCCGTCTGTGAATGGTGCTGTGGGGCGGGAGTTGTGAGCGGTGTCATGGCGGTCACCGATCTGACCATCACAGTGACACACAGCAGTCAGCACACTGGGTAGTGACATCAGAAACCTGATACGTGACACAGATTCGCTGCAAATTGAAGATATACCCACACCAGGCTTTCCCAAGAAGCATCAGCAGCCAGCTCTGAGCGCCTGGACTTGAACCTGCCCTTGAAGGTTGCAGGATGGGAGGGGCCGAGTCTTCATTCCAATCGCTTCTTACATCTGAAGCGCTCTAGGCTCCACTGAGCCCTCCCCCACCCCCATTCCCACCCTGATAATGATTTTCTCTTTGGTCAGGAGCCGTAGCTTTAAAGTCACACCCACCTCAGTGTATTCTGTTGCTTAGCAACAACCATAAATCAACAGAACACGTTGGAATGTGCAGGCAACCCTGCCTGACTGTTAGATGCTTGTCATCCGCCCCACAGCTTGGCTGCACCCAGCTCCCAGCCTCCTGGATCCCCAGAGGTCCCGGTAGCTGCCTTCCCAACCCATCTCTGGTCCTGATGAACTTACCAAGTCTTTGTGCTTTTCTGGTATTCTGCCACACCCAGGGATGGAAGTAGGCAAGCTTGTCCACCATGGAATGAAAAGGACCTCCTGGAGGCCTCTATCTTTGCTCTGCTCCTGGCCCAGGTTGCCCTGCAACCATGTGGGCACACAGATTATGTTGTTTCCTTACCACAGGTCCCCAAAGAGCCCATCAGTGTAGTGCGCTGGTCCATCATGCAGGCATGATATACTTCCTTGAGAGCCCAGGGTCCCTCACACTGGTCCACTGCTTCAGTCACCTATCCATCCAATCACTGGCACAATCATTCAGCCGGGTAACAGTCTAGAGCACTTCCTGTGCCTAGGTCCACTCAGGGTCCTGACCTCAGAGAGCTTGGACCCCTCTCGAGGACAAAAACAATGCTGGTCCACTCAGTAGGGGCCGTGCAGGCCAGGCTCGGTGCCAGGACCCCCAGCTGCAGGGATCAAAGCAAGCTCAGTCCCCACATCACAGCTGGCAAGCTCCCGGTGCCAGGCAACAGAGGTAAGTGCTGGGGCTGCAGGAGGCAAGGCTGTGTACAGGGGCAGAGAGGACACAGAGGCCTCCTTCTGGAACTCGACAGGTGGGTGGGTATTCCAGGTACAGAAAATGGAAAGGGGCAATACAGGAAGGAAGCAGTCCCTATACTTGGCCCTATCGTGGTGGTGGCTAGGGAGGTCTTAGCCATGTCCCTCCCCCTGACCCATAACCCTGTCTGCTCAGTCTGCCCTGCCTGGCACATCCATAGCCCTGGGCAAAGGCAGCTCACAGTTCTGAGTACTCGGGCGAGAGCCCACGCTTACCCCGCTCTGCCATTCACACATCTGCCACTCCCAAGCCCACCCCAGTAATGGTAAGCGGGTCTCAGCACGACTGGTGCCACACTGGCTGAGGAGAGGCTGGGCAGGCCACAGGCCGGGGCCCTAAAGTGGCAAGGGAGGATGACTGTGTCAGCTACTTTTCTCATTACTTTGGCAAAAGCAACTAAGGGGAGATGGGTTTGTTTTGGCTCAGTCCGGGGGCACAGTCCACCAGGCTGAGAAGGCATGGCGGCGGGTCCGTCATGGCGCCAGGTGCTTGAGGCAGCTGCTCACAGGTGTCCACAGTCGGGAAGCAGAGAGAGAAGCGTGCTGGCGCTCAGCTCGCTCTCTGCTTCCTATTCCATCTGGGACCCCAGCCCGCGGGAAGGTGGAGCCACGGTGTGTGTGGGGGTCACTCACCAGGTGATGTTGGAGCACCCCTTTCTCTTTGAAAAGTAAGTCCCCCCCGTCTCAAGCTGCACACACAAATAAACTAGAGGTAGATTAGAGAACCGACTCGAAAGTCAAACAGCTTCTGGAAGACATCATGCAGACTACAGCCGTGACTCTGGGCTAGAACGGGCAAACAAGTCCAAGTTACAAATGGCCAAAGAACACGGCTTTGGGTCTAACAACGTCTGGATAAACAGGTGCAAAGACCAGCCCAGAGCAGGAAGAACATGCCCGACACCCACAGAACAGCAGCTGATGGACTGGGGAATATGTGAGGGATTCTAGTGTCAAGTAAGGAATCCAAGAACCAACCAAAACATTTGCAGGAACCAGAGCACAACGCTGCTGCCCAGGGGAGTCAGACAGCAACACCCAGAAACAGCGCGCGGAAGGCTGCAGCGACGTGGGAATCACAGTCCCAAGAGAGGTTATGGGCACGCCAGGACCAGAGCCCAGACCTGCGGGAGCTGAGGAGCTGGCCAGGGCTGGGGCTGAAGCTCACTGGAGGGGTGCTTGCCTAGCATGTACAAGGTCCAATCCTCAGCATTCAACAGTAAACAACAAAATGTGAGTCCCTTTTCCCCCAGCAGAGGTGGCGAGCCAGCAAGTCCAGGCCGCACTCACCTATCGGTGATGGCAGAATGGCTACGGAATGCCTGTAGTTGTGGAGGCGCAGTAAAGGTGGCATGCCACCCCAAATCTAGCCATTCCTCTCCAGTCCAGTCTCCAAGTCCACAGCTTGGGACCTGTGATAACTGTCTCGGGCATCATCGCTAACACAAAGTGCAGACCACTACCCAGAAGCCCATCGGGAGATGGTGGACCCATGCTGGTTACCAAGGGAACAGTGCACAAGCATAAAGTACCACGCAGCTGCCACCTGCAGTGACATACAACACCGAGAGGAGAAAGGCAAGTCCTTCAGGGCACAAACGCAGAGTTCTGACGTACAGACGTCAGCTAAACAAGATACGATCAAACACACGGACTGCCCGTGACGGACTGGCTGGGGAGGCCTACACACAAGGACACAGAGTCGTGCTCTGGGCCCAGAGACAGGTCTCGGAAACTGTCCCAGTGTGGGGACAGGGCTGCAGGCACCCTGGACCACCTCAAATGAGTACTGCACCCTCAGGTGCAGCACACACCTGCTGACCCAGGGGTGGAGAGCCTCCGTGGAACACAGGTGACCCCAACAGGGAAAACACCTCCCCATGTCTCCCCTCATCACTGCTGCCCTGTTGCCATCCTAGGAGGGACCACGCCACGCCACGCTGGGAACGCAACTGGTATTGAAACAGGTGCACCTTCTCTCCCCATTCTCTCTAGCTAGCTAAGTAGCTTCGGAAACTCAAACCAAGCAGACCCTGCAAAGCAGCCTGACAGGGAAGCTGTTGTGGAAGTTTATTTTTAGTTATGTGTAAAGTAACAGTTTTGTGCACTGTTGGGTGAGGGGCTGCCTAGGTCTTGTAGGCATAATTTTGTATTGTCTGCAGGTGTTGGATTTATGTGTGTGTTGGGGGGGGTGTTTGATAAGATCTACATGTGCTATCAGTAGAACACCTGAGGAGTTCTCTATCGATAAAGACACCTGAGCTCAGACACTCAGGGTTCCACTGTCGAGTATGGCGCTGGCTATGATGGTGGTTCCCTCTGCTGAGGTCTGGCAGAGTTTGCACCTGTGAAAATGCCTCCGTCTCTTCCTTGCTGAGCCCACACAGTGGCTAACTACTAAAAACAGCACCTGCAACGTGGGGCACAACATCACGCCAAATAATCCAACGTGGAGACAGGGAAGAAGAGAAACAAACTCCAGATCTCAGAGACTCCTTTTGTTTTGTTTTCTGCAAGCCTGTCCAGATACTGGTGAGGTGAGGCGGTCCTGACGAGGTATATCTGCTGTGGTGATGAGGACTCCACCCCCCCAAGGGAACTCTTTCTGCAAACAAAGTTACAAGTTGTTTTTCCTGTAAACCAGACTCTATCGTCAAATCTGGAAAATGTTTCTTCAGGGTCAGCACACAGAAGCTGTCTTCCAGAATTGGCTGAGGTTGTATCTCGTGCTGGCAGCTGAACTTGGTACTGTAAGAGTCACCCAGGTGGTGCTGATTTTGAAGGCATGAAGGGGTCATGGAGAGCAGCTGAGGCTTGGCACTGTGAGAGGCCAGGAGAGGCCACTGGTGCAGGTGCAGCCTCAGTAGCAGTTGAAGGCCCAGATGTAAAGAAGTTGGGGCTTAGCACCATGAAAAGAGCCCAGGAGAGGCTATTGGTGAAAGTGCAGCCCAGTTGCAGCAGAAGACCCCAGCATTTTTGAGATGCCAGTACCATGGGACAGCCATCACGAACAGCAGCAGTGGAGTGGAGCCAGGCAGAGCCTGGAGGACAAGCTTCATATACTGCCAAGGGGAGAGCCAGAGAAGTGACCCAAGCCCTTTGGAGGAGTGCAGAAGATCATGAGTGAATTCCAGATAATTGGACATTGGTAATGTTTTTCTGCTGTCCAGAGACATTGTGAAAGCTTGATAGATGTTTGGTTTCATCTGGTCCTGGGCATTAGAATCCTCATGATTGTTTCTCTTGTAAATGGTTTTGCTGGTGTGGTGTTACATTGTGTTGTAAAAATAAGGCAATTTTTGGTGGGTTTATACAGAAAAGGGAAATTATTATAGAGGTTTATTTTTAGTTATGTGTAAAATTGTTTTGTGCACTGTTGGGTGAGGGACTGGCCAGGCCTTGGCATTCTGTGTTGTCTGCAGGTGCTGGATTTCTGTGGGGGATGTTTGATTGTTCATGATCTACACGTGCTATCAGTAGAACATCTGAGATATCTGTGGAGCTCTGAATCAATGAAAACACCTGAGCTCAGACACTCAGGGTTCCGCTGTCCAGTATGGCGCTTGCCATGGTGGTTCCCTCTGCTGAGGTCTGGCAGGGTTTGCACCTATGAGAATGCGTCTGTGTCATAATTGGCAAGCCACCACAGTAGGCTTACTGCTACAGGAGTAGCAGTGGCTGGGGAGGAAAGGGAAGGGGAGGGGAGAGAGAGGGAAGGGGGGAGGGAGGGAGGTACCAAGCGGCCACTCTTGTTTTCAGGCCCAGGAACCATGCCCAGCTCGTCTGCCCAGGCCAGCACTCAGGCTCCATGACTTGAACACCTGACTGAATGAAAAGCAACCCTGAAGCATGATGGTGGATGAACTCAGCCATGTGCTGGTCCGCTGAAAGACCTGGCCTGAAGAGAGCGACAGAGGCATGAAGTCCTTCCGCTTTCCCAGTGTCTTCATCAGGGTCACTAACACCGCAATGAAACGCCGTGACCACAAACAAGTTGGGGAGGAAAGGGTGTGTTGTGCTTACACTTCCACATTGCAGTCCATCACTGAAGGAAGTCAGGACAGGAGCTCAAGCCCGGCAGGAGCCTGGAGCAGGAGCTGACGCAGAGGCCATGCAGGGGTGCTGCCTACTGGCTTGCTCCCCGTGGCTTGCTCAGCCTGCTTTCTTATAGAACCCAGGACCCCCAGCCCAGGGATGGCTCCACCCACCATTGGCTGGGCCCTCTCTTGTCAATCACTAATTTAAAAAATGGCCGACAACTGGATCTTTATGGGGACATTTTCCCAGTTGAGGTTTCCTCCTTTGAGATAACTCTGGCGTGTGTCAAGTTAACATCAGACGAGCCAGTACATGCTGTTGACCCCAAATTACTATCCCCCCCCCTCTTTGGTTGTTAATATTTAGTTTTTCCTTGTATTGAAAACAGATTTTCTCACACGCTGTGTCCCGACTGTGGTTTCCCCTCCCTCTCCTCCTCGAAGTTACTCCTCACCTCCCGCCTGTCTGCGGCCACTCCCTTTCTGTCTCTTACTGGAAAAGAACAGGCTTTTAAGAGATAATAGAATATGACCAAATAAAGTAAGATAAAGCAAAAACTATCACACTGAAGTTGGACAAGACAAACCAACTAAAGGGAAAGAGCCCACGAGAAGGCACAAGACTCAGAGACCCACTCGTTTACACACCCGGAGGTTCCACAAAAACACTAAACTGGACGCCATAGTATAATCCCAGAGGATCCGCTGCAGACCCGCGCAGGCTCTGCGCACGCTGCCTCCGTCTCTGTGAGTTCACAGGAGCTTTGCTGATGGAGAGGCCTTGTTCTCCCGCTGCCCTCCGCCCCTCTGGCTCCTACACTCTTTCTGCCTCCTCTCGCACAGGGCTCCCTGAGCTCCGAGGGGAGGACTTGATGGAACATCCCGTTCAGGGCTGAGTGCTCTAAGCTCCCTCTCCCTCTCTGTAATGTCTGGCTGTGGTCTCTGTTTCTGTTCCCATCTGCTGCAGGGGAAGCTTCTCTGACGGTGGCTGAACAAGGGACTGGTCTACGAGTGTAGAAGAATATCATTAGGACCAGTAGTATTTGATTTTAACCCCGGTCCCTGGGCTGTCTGGTCTCTGGTGCTTGGTTCCCCGGAAGCATTTTCTTAGGTGAGGTTCCCTACTCTCAGATGACTTTAGCTTGTGTCAAGTTGACATAAAAACGTCTAACGCACCCAGCCTCCTCGCAGAAGGCCTCCGCCTCCAGCCTCATGCCTGTCTCTCCTGTCTCTATTGTCCTTCCGTGGCCAGCCCGGTCACAGCCAAAGGCCTTCACGCACCTCGCTTCTGCGTGGGAATCTCCTCCCAATTGCCCTGTGTTGACTGTGTCCCCTCTGGGTCCCCTGGGGCATCAGGTGGCACCTGCCCAGACTGACACAGACCCTCTCCAGGCAGGCACTGCTCCTTAGTGTAACGTAAAAACTGCCCCTTGAAGTCACCACACGCCCGGATACCTGAAGGCTCCCCCATCACTGTAATCCCGCCTCAGGTATGAGCCGCCCCCAGACTTCTCCCTGACAGTACTCCCAGGGATGACACGCAGGAAGTCGCCTCCCCTCCCACCGGGTGTGATCTTCGGAGGCAAAAACTTCTGGACTTCTTCACTGCATCTGCAGACGAGGACTGTGAACACCAGAGGGGCAGATGCTTGGGTGACAAGGTGTGTCAGGGAGAGTCCTCAGAGGGACAGGAGACAGGGGTCACCCAGGCCTGTCCAAGGCTATGCGCTAAAACAGCATCGTTTGGAAGGGACCCTGACTCCGTAGGCCCCGCCTGGCCCCTGTCACCCCAGACGGGACCCAGTCATCTTCCTAGAGGCTGCTCTCTCGTGGGTGTGTAACCAGGAAGAAGCCAGGTGTGTGCTGGCCAGATTTATGTCAACTTGGCACAAGTGACAGTCAGTTTGGAAGAAGGATCCTCAGTTGGGGAAATGCCCGCATCAGATCAGCCTGCGAGCAAGCCTGCGGTGCGTCTCCATGATTAACGTGACCACCTCAGGGCTGGGGGTCCTGGATGCTGTGAGAAAGCAGGCAGAGCAAGCTAGTAAGCAGCACCCCTCCATGGCCTCTGCATCACCTCCTGCCGTCAGGCCCCCGCCCCGTGTGAGTCCTGCCCTGACTTCCTTCGATGACGGGCCGTGATGTGGTGCTGGGAGCAGACGAAACCCTTTCCCCTGCTACGGTTGTGGTGTTTTATCACAGCAATGGAAGCTTCAGCTAAGACACAGTATGTTTAAGCTGAATGCCGGAAGGCTTGGCACCCACCCACCCACCCCCCGGTGACAGATAGCCAGAGGGCCCTACATGGCACACATTCTCCGGACACCCCGGGGTGACAGCTTCAAAATCCCAGACCCAGGATACACTGCTCTAATTTAGGAGATCATCTCTAAATCTGCCGGGCCCTGGGGGAGCTAGGTTTAATGGTGACTAAAGCTGATGCCGGCAGAATGGCCACATGAACAACAGTGAACCACGGGCGCACACGCACATCCTTGCAGAGTCGGTAGGTAGGAAGGTGGCGTTCACTCCGCTGCTTCCCAGATGAGCAGGACGCGTCTACGCAACTCTGGAGGAGGAATAATCATTGCGAAGGAGGCTTTTTTAAGCCGGGATAGTGAGCTATAAATTATTCAGCGATCCGGATGCTATTTTCTGACAAACGCTGGCTCAGACTCTGCACCCGCCTTGCACAGAGACCAGAATGCTGGGCTTCCACTGCTGTGCCTTGTCTGCCCAGGGGCTGCCATAAAATGTAATTGGCTAGTCCTGAGAACAGAGGGAGTAATTACCACGGGGCCTGGGAGCTTCTCTGAAACTGACGTGGTGCCTGCACGGGATGCAGTCCACAAGTGCACGGACCCCATCTGTACCAGCGACGCCAGCCTGGCAAAGTGGCAGTGGAGAGTCCGGTCTCTCCCTCTGCGAGTGCTGACAGAGCCCCTCAGGGTGGCCCAGTCCTGTCCTGGCACCAAGATCCACCCCTTAAGCACTTAAAGTGTATTTGTGCTTCTGCCACGAATCCTGTGACACGTGTCAGTCATGTGACCCTTCCCAGATGTCGCTGGCACTGGCCTCTGTACTACAGAGCCACAGTGAAGGAGATGAGGCAGTGTGCTCATCCCCAGGACAAAGGCACCTCCATTGCCCTAGAGTGGAGACATCAAGGCCCAAGTGGCAGGGACACTCAAGAGTCACCCACTCCACTCCATTGGTCTCCCGACGGCCCTGAACCTCGGGAGGACTTGGGCTCTAGTGGAGGACACGTGGACCCAGGTCTCATCATCAAGCCGTGGCTGATGTGGCTCCCTGGGGACAGGGACTAGAAAGTGGAGCATCTGGAGCTCCGAGCTCAGCACAGGGCCTGGCACGGAACGGGTGAGGGATCTCCTGACGAACAGAAATGTCAGAATCGAGAACACCAAGAGGATGGGCCTAGGAAACGGACGCAGTGAATTCTCTTCTGTGCTGGAAGGAGCATTCCTGCAGTCACGGGTGCTCAGGTCTAAACCGAGCAGCTCCTCACTGGGGAGCCCAGCGCCCTGTTGTTGGGGGTCATGGTGCACACTGGTGTGTGGATACCCACTGTCTCAGTCACTGTTCTCTTGCTGTGAAGAGACACCATGGCCAAGACACCTTGTAAATGAAAGCATTTGATTGGGAGCATGCACACATACACAGAGAGAGAGAGAGAGAGAGAGAGAGGAGGGAGAGAGAGAGAGAGAGTGTGCACCTTTCGAAACTTCAAAGCCCACCCCCAGTGACATGCATACTCTCCAACAAGGCCGTACCTCATAATCCTTCCAAAGCATTTCCACCAACTGAGGTATAATGGCCTACAGAAGCCATTCTCATTCAAACCATCACACCAGCAGTGAAGGACAGGGAGTGGCTAGGAGTCTGTCCCAAAGCCGAGGTGTGGTTTTACCTGTGAAGAGCCATTGTTAAGTCTCGGAAGAGGTAATGAGGTAATGTGGTCTCCAGACTGAGGCTAGCCGGGTACAGGGAAACTCGTCCTGGTTTCTGTTGCTGTGATCAACCACCATGACAAGCAGCTAGGGAGAAAGTTCATCTGCCTCACAACTCTAGGTCATTATTGGGCAGAATTCAAGGCAGGAACTTCAAACAACAGCTCACGTCACATCATCCACAGATGCTCTCTTGGTTACTGTGCTCAGCCAGTGTCCTCCTCTCTTACACAGTCTAGAACACCAAGCCCAGGGAATGGTGCCACCCTGAGTGGGCTCATTCTCCCCATATCAGTTAACAATCAAGATAGTCCATCACAGTCGCACCCACAAGCCAATCTGATGTAGACAATTTGCTGAGACTCTCTTTCCAGGTGATTCTAGGCTATGGCAAATTGAACAATTAGAAACCAGACATTACAGGCTGGGAAGGGGGTGGAGAGTGAGCAACGGGGCATCCTCCTGGGAGATGAGTCTAGTGTAACAGCAGGTAGGCTAGTAACTGGTCTCAGCAGAGAAGCTGGCTGAGTGGACCAGCTGGGCCTAGTCGGGCACTTCCTTCCTGAGGGCTGGAGGGGGTGTCCAGGTGGATGAACATGAAAGAGTGGTCAGACCACTTTTCAGTGTTCCCAGCTCCATCCTGTCAGTGTAGCCTCTGACAACAGCTGTACAGAGAAACCCCTAGGAGGCCTGGAGTGGGTGCCTGGGCAGGCAGGTGGGCCAGGAGGGCATCCCAGACCCCCTTCTCCCTACTTTGATTGGGGGGGGGGTCCTCACATGGGAAGCACCCTCCCCACTAGCCACTGGAATGAATTGCCTTGGTTCAAAACAACTTAGGAAAATATTTCACAAATCCCTGGTGACAGTAAATTAAAGCAACACCAGCTTCTGAGGCATGCTAAAAATATCCAAATACCGCCGGGGCGTGGAAACCAGACCGCCTGGACCAGGCCGCTGAGAAACACAAAAGCAGCGTGTGAGCAAGCTCCAGATTTACTCTGTGTAAGGGAAAACTCATTTCCCTCCTTCTCGATTATTTTTTTTATCTTTTCAAGAAATACAAAGCCTTCTATAATTTAATTATTCTTGTCCTATTTATCTAAGTAGCAGGTGGGAAATATCCTGCAATTAATCTTTTCAGTTCTCTGAACCTGTGATTTTAAGAGAGATTTAATTTCGTTTGCTGAACGAACCAACTGGAAGGCTTGGCACTCTATTCAATTAAAGAAGTATTTACCATGGGCTGCAGAGATGGCTCAGCGTTTGCTGCTCTTCAGAAGACTGGAGTTCAGTGCCCAGCACCCACATCAGGCAGCTCATGACCAAGGGCTCTGACGCCCTCTTCTGCCCTCTGCAGGTACTGCATACCTGTGACATAGACTCACACAGACACATAAATAGAAGATAAAAATAGGTCTTTACAAAAGAAAGTGTTACAAGTGTTTACCATCATGGGGGCCCAGACCTTCAATCTGAACTGTTTCGAGAGCTGAAGCTGGAGGATTGAAAGTTCAAGGCTGGCCTGGACAACTTAGTGAGATTATGTCTCAAAAAGTAGAATGAAGGCAGTAGGAGCAAGCCATTGTGCCAGTCCACAAGGAAGACAAGGAGACATGTTCATAGATGCAAACCTTCAGACTCAGCAGAGAAAACTGTCATGACAAGCACCATACTGGACAGTAGAACCCTGATCTTCTGACCTCAGGGCTTTTTATTGATATAGAAGCTCCTCGGGTGTTACAAATACTCTGTCCCCCTCGTCCAAAGGCCTGTTTGTATAATGAAGGAAACTTGTAGCTTAGTCTCATCCCACAATCCTTTAGTGGCTGAGCTACATCATTTTATGATAGGGGAGCTCAAAGCCCAAGGGGAGTGTTCTCTCCTTGTTGCCTGAGACTGTGGGAGAGGGACTGCAAGAACTCCTCCACAGCAACTTTGCTCTTCACATGGAGATCTCAGTGAACCACAGAGAGCCAGAGAGCTGCCAGAGAGCAGCCGAGCAGGTGCAGATCATGAGGAAATAAACATCTGAATCACAGAGTTACGTAAAACTAACACCTGCAGATAACACAAACTGGCAAGGCTTAGGCAGCCCTTCCCCCAACAAGGTGCAAACAATTAAAAACATAACTAGAATTAAACTTCTCCAACAGAAAATGGTTATGGGAGGAATTGGAGGAGGTTCATGTGATCAAAATTCATAGTGTGAAATTCTCAAAGAGTTAATAAAAATATTATTTTAAAAATTACTGTCCAGAGCTAGTGAGATGGCTCAGTGGGTAAAGGTGCTTGCTGCCAAGCCTGAGGGCCTGGATCTGATCCCTGGGACTCACATCCCTGTAAGCAACACGGGAAGACCAGGCTTGCTTCTATCTGGGGACCACCATATGGATTCCAGCAAGGTATCGTGATAATATTGAAGGGACCAGCTGCTGCAGGTCCCCGCAGTGGGACTTTTCTCAGGAGACTGGAGAGGTGCGGAGCCTGGAGCCTCCCCCAGCAGCACAGACTCAACTGGTAGCTACACAAGAAGGGCCCTGGGGAAGATAATAGCAGCTGTTGCTGACCTAGCGTTAAATAAGTTCATAGTGCTCAGAGCTGTGCAGACCCACCTGTGAAAACCCTGCCAGGTCCATGCACGCAGAGAGCACAGGTCAAGAGAGTAGCCCCACTTCACCAAGGTCAATGGGAGGTTACAGGTGAGATAAAGCTGACAGCGTCACCTCTGCTGACCTCACAGGCTATCCCTGGAAGACTCTTGACACACAGGACATGCTCACAAGCACCAGCCATGGTCACAGAGGCGTAAATGGCTTCACTGAGAGATTACCTCATCCCACGCTACCGCAATGAGGCTCGCAAGAATTGCTTTAAAGTGGTTGTCCGGGGAGCTAAGAGATGGCTCAGAGGTTAAGAGCATGGAAGATCAGAGCTCAATTCCCAGCACCCCACCATTTTGAAACCACCTGTAACTTCATCTCCAGAAAGATCCAACTCCTCCCTCTGGTCGCAATGGCGCATGCACGCGCACACACACGCGCGCATGCGCACATAATTAAAAATAAAATTAAGACATGAGGCAGTCGCCCCCCCTTACAGATTATAAGATCAAGGATCAGAGTGTCCTGTGGCTACCCTAGGGCCACACGGCTGGTGAGGCAGGGGTTCCAGCCAAGACTCCCAAGGTGTGACCTTGTCACGAAGCATTTCAGTGGTACAAGAGTGGGGTCCAAAGATGCTTGATAACCTAAGATGGTGTGTTTGTTGAGCTTAAGCACGTGTTTTCAAAGGGAAAGAAAAATGAGGATGAAGGCCCCAAGAGTCACGGACCTGTAAGGCGCTCCACGCATGGGCAGGATTTCAGCACCAAGAACAGCGGTTCCTCGCTAGGTCGTAGCGCCCTCTGGTGGTAGACATGGGGAAGAGCAGGACGTGACATGGGGCTGTTCACGAAGGGAGAACATACTAAAAGCAGGAAGAAGGAAAGAGAAGGGAGGTGGGGAGAGAGGAACAGAAAATGGTGCTAGGCACAAGCACAGAGGCCTCTAAAAGCACTCAAAGGCTCACATCCATCAGAGACCCTAGCGGGAGGCGCTTGCGCAAACCAGACTTGGATTTACACCATCGGCCCTCTACGACGGTGAGTTTTAATTGTTGACTCTTCACGACACAATTTCCAGAATCATCTGGAAAGAGTCCCAGTGAGGAACTGTCTGCAATGAGTGCTCTGTGGAGATTGTTTTAATTAAACGAGATGGAAGACTCACCCTGAAATGTAGAAAAATGGAGCTGAGCACTCTGTCTCTGCCCTTGACTGTGGGTGTCGGGTAGCCAGCTGTCTCAAGCTCCGGTGGCAGTGGTTGGCTAAACTCTCTCTCCTTACGTGGCTTTTTTTTACCACAGCAACAGAAGCAAAACTATGGCATCCTTCAAGCACACAGCACTCCGATCACTATGGCGACCCAGCCACACTGACTTCACCGGTCCCCTCCGCCTCCTGCCTGTTTCTCCCCAGGCCCCTGCACTCCAGCAAGCATCTCTAAACCGGGGCTCTTTGTACATAACTGCAACACTGTTGACACACTAATAAGCAACAGTAGCTCCTCGTTGTCCTCCGCCAGAGCCGCTGACCTCTAGTGCAAGGGCATCAGACACTGGCTGCTCACAAGGAACATGCAGGAACACTCACTTCATCGATACAAAGTGCTCCTGCCAGGAGAACACAGCTGAGCCTCCATGCTTAAAAACATTTAAAAAAAAAAATCCTTCAGGCTCCACATTACAGAATGCAGAGGAGACGGAGGGACGCGCCTATGACATTTCAAGAAAGCTCCATCCAGAAGGCAGGGAGCCCTCTGGGGCCAAGGACTTAGCACCTGCAGTGGGTTCATGCTGCATGTAAAAAGGTTTACCTTTCCAACCCGTGGTGCAGAAAGGATCGCACACCCACACAGAGAAATACGAGGCCGCTTGCATCTCGCACATCTCACAGAGAAAGGTGTGCAAAGGCGATCACTGGACTAAACGTAAACCAGTAACTACGATTCAACATTTCTAATCTTGGCGAGAGCGCTGATTAGAGTCATAGTAGCAACTACTGGGGTGGAGGATGTGGTCACATGACTCCGAAGGTATCAACAGGAGGCCCCATGTGCCCTCCGGCTACAGGAGCTGGGACACCTGGCCTTCAGCCTTGAGGCTGATGCACCTTCCCACCTAGGATGCTCCACGCAGCAGGCGCTGGGTCTGTAGAGTTGTGGCTAGCTCCGTCCTGGCAGCTGTAGCTTGCACAGCTCCCAGACAAGACCCCAGGCAGATGGGAGAACACAACCAGGTGATGCTGCAAAGCTGAGTGTTTTTTAAAGTGGCAAAGCAAGCCCTCGCCATGCACCAGTGAAGAGTGGACAGCCCCACTGTCCACTGCTGCAGTGCAGGGTGCAGCTGAGATCTTGGGGGTGGATGCAGCCGCTAACACGGCAAGCTGGGGCCCCAGTGTCTCTATGCTTTGCCTGTGTGACCTTGGACAAGCCATTCTGCCTCCATGAGCCGTGTTCCCACTACACCTTTGTCCTCTCTGGTCCCCACAACCCAGCAGGTATGTGGGGTCACAGATGGGCTCAGCTCTCTTGTCCACTTACCATTCCATTCGGTCCCACATATCCGGCCAGTGCCCTCAGTGACCCCCAGCCTCTCGGGGGCACATGAAGCCCCCCCTCAGGTGGCCCCCTGCCATCTCCACACCTCTCACTGTCTCCTTCATCCACCTCACCCTGGCTGCCTCAACCCATACTATTGGTCCCGGTGTTCTGGGACCGGATTGTCTCCCACGCCCCCGCCCGCCCGGCGGTTTCTGAGCAGGATCGGGCAGGATGGAGGGAAGGGGGTACGCGGGTTGGAGCCGGCCTGGAAATCCCAGCAGAGGCGCAGAGAACCCGGGCAGGGCAGAGCGTACCCTGTGACTTTCAAATGAAGCACCATCCACCTGGGTCAAGGTCGTCAAAGTCCCTTTATTTTGGGCAGGTGGAGGAATATATCGGGGTGTGTGTGGGCGGGGTGAACAGGTAGCCAAACCTGCCAAACTAGCACATGGGTTGTGTGACCATGGGTGGGGGGGCTGCCATGACTCAGGGCAGGAGGGGGGCCTTAGCCTCTCCCACTCTGGGACGGGGACTCGGGCCATGTCCAAGACTTCTTTCTGCCCCTGTGGCGCAGCACCATACCCTTCAGCAAACACCGACACTCTCAGCTCTCAAACCTAAACTGCTGTCTCCTCTGCGAGGAATCTTGTCCTCCAAGATCCCTCCTTCATCCTCCCTGCCCAGATTCACGGTTCTCCTCTGGAAGCCCCCCTGCCCTGGACAGCCTGGCACTCCTCACTCCCTGCACAGGCTCCGGGCAGCCAGGGACCAAGATTTCTCTAGGAGCTGGGGAGGGTCCTTCTGCTCTGCTCTGTGTGCTTTCTCTACCAGGTACATCCGCTCCCCACACAGAGGCCCTACAGTTCAAATCTCAGCCACCCCACCCTTAAGCTGCACCCCTTGGGTAAGTTTGTCCCTTTTTACCTCAGTTATGCTAAACCAGCCAGGGACAAGAAATATAGAGGCTTCCGGGAGGAGTGATGTCTAGAAGCATTTGGGGAACTCAAAGTGCATGCAGGTGTGCGGGGCCCCGCCTGAGCTCCTTTTCCTGTTGCTATAAGATTCTCCAATAAAAGCAACTGAAGGGAGAAGGGAGAAGGGGGTGGGGGCTTGGGTGGGACTGACACTGGTTCACATTTCAAGGGCACAGGGCTTGGCTGCCTGTGTTACCTTCTAACTCCCACTGTGTGTGCTTCCTGGAGCCGCTGTAACAGGTCTGCTCTGGACGGCAGAAACACCTTAGCTGACACTTCGGAGTCAGAAGTCTGAAATCAGTGGTCTAGTCCTGGATCCTGGTGTGGTGTGTGCAGGCTGTCTGCCTGGGGGTCTTGTGGGCATGGCTCTCCTCACCTTCCTGATCCTCAAGCCTGTCCACCTACCATGGCCTTGCTCCCCTCCCCCCATTCTTGAAGCCAGCAATGGCCTGTTGAGAGTCCAGACACCCTTCCTTCCTCTCTTACTCACGTGGATTACTTCACTGTTGCCATGATAAAATGCCCCGAGGAAAAGCAACTTAAGGGAAAAAGGTTTGCTTTGGCTTCCAGTTCCAGAAGGGGATAGAGTCCACCATAGCCAGGGAAGGCAATGGTGGCAGAAGCCTGAGGCTGGCAGGAAGCAGAGTGGTCACACTTCATGCACACCAGAAGCAGAGAGAGAGAGAAAGGGGGAGGGGGAGAGGAGAGAGAGGAGAGACAGAGAGAGAGAGAGAGAGGGAGGGAGGGAGAGAGAGAGGGAGAGAGAGGAAGAGAGAGGGAGAGAGAGAGAGAACAGGAAGTGGAAGCATGCTATAAACCTGGAAGTCCCTTCCCCGTGATGCACTTCTCCAGCGAGGCTCCCCCTCCTAAAGGTCCCACACCTTCCCAAATGGCACCGCCAATGCGGGCCAAGTGTTCAACTGCACGGGCCTTTGGGTAACATCTCTCATCCAGACTCCAGCAGACACTCCTTAGCATCCTGCGAGACTGGACTGTCCCATTCTTCCTGGACACTGGGGCTCTTGGAAGTGAGAATCACTCCCTGGTGTCACATACGTAGCAGAGAAAGGAGCCAGCCTCAGGTTGGGCATGCTCATTCCTCTGGCACATACGCCTTCATGTTTGTTGAGCTATCCCTGAAGACAGAATTCACTCCACCCTTCAGTTCATAAAAGACAGCAACGGTTTAGGGGACCAGAGATGAGTGATGATCAGGTCCCCACTGTCCATGTAAAACTTGGGTATAGCGGTGAGAATCTGTAACCCCAACACTGAGAGGCAGAAATGGGGGCTCCCTGGAGCTAGCTGGCCAGCCATCTTAGCCAATCCGTGAGCTCCAAGTTCAGTGAGAGATGCTATCTCAAAACATAAGGCGGAGCACGATAAGGAAGATACTCTCAACCTCTTGCTTGCACATGCATGTATACACGCATGCACACAGACATGTACATACACCACGCACAGAAATAAAATGCAACACTCCAACATACTGCAATCCAAGCACATGCTGATTTGACCTTTCTGTGATGAGAAATGATAAAAGGGTAATACTAAATATTTGCATTTGAGATCAGACCATTATGTTTCCATGAGAGCAGAAGTGTAGTCCGTTTAGTGAAAACAATTCACAGTGTGACGAGCAATTCACAGAATATGGGGACCAAGATGCTTCAGGTGGCGTTTGCTGCACTGCATGACGGCCTGCACAGTGCCAAGTGCCGGTGTTGTGCGTTGAGAGCCAAGGCTGCAGTGACGTCACCGGAAGTAACTGGAGTGAGCAGCGCCAGAAATACGTCACACATTCAGAAACCTTTCACTGTTGCCAAAATTTTTGCAGCCCCACATGTGGTCACAACACACAATTTAAGAAGCTAGGGTCGTGCTGGAGCGATGGCTCACCAGTTGACAGCACTGACTGCTCTTTCAGAGGACTCAAGTTCTAGTCCTAGCACCCACGAGGAGGCCCACATCCCATTAGCCAACGCCTGCGGTGCAAAGGAGGCTGGGAAATGTAGTTCAGCTGTGAGTCCTGACGGTAAAGCGGCCACAGGAGTTGGTGAGCAGCTACCCACAGCTGCCTGGGAGAGTCCGAGCTGCTGTGGGATCTAGAGGAGCTCGGTCCTGTGGACAGGGTGGAGAGGGATCGGGGCTTGCTTGTAGAACAGCCTGTTTTCAGGTCGCATCTGCGGAGGGGCAAGGACAGAACAGAGTCCCCGGCACAGCCCCGGAAACCCAAACCGCAGGCTCCTGCTCCCCAGGAGCACTGCGGAGCGGGTCGGGGAACCTCTCTCCTAACCAGCTGTTGACGCCGCTCGCTGACCGGCTGGGAGGGGGCTTCACTTAGTTCTTACTGCCCTCGCGACTCGCGCCTCCTCTGCGGTCACGTTCCGTTGTACGGAGACTAAAGAGCTTGAACAGCTGCCCCAGCTCGCCACCCAGGACCCCAGATTATAACCGGAACCCGCCACCTTGACCCCTCCGTAGCCGCGTCCGTAACAGAAGTCCCACGTCAAGCCACCCTGAGGCTAGAGAGCTATCCCGGAAGGCTTCCCGGCGGCAGCGGAGTCGGCAGCGGTCTCCGGGGCTGGAGGCGCGGGCCTCGGGCTGCACGGCCACCCGGGGGAGGGGGGGGGAACTGCGCCGCATCGCGCACCCCAGCCGGCAGGGGGCGCCGCGCCGCGCCGCGCTCGAGCCCTACCCGTAGGCTGGCTGCGCTCGCGCACTCCGCCGACAGGGGGCGCCGCCCCCGCGGACCCGGAAGTGGGCTGCTCGGCCCGGGCAGCGTCCCGCCTGCCCAGCCATGGGGCCGCTGCGCTGGCTGCCGCTGCTCGGCCAGCTGCTGCTGCTGCGGCCGCCGCCGGCCCGGCCCGCCGGCCCCATCCAGGTGTTCGTGGTGCCCCACAGCCACATGGACGTGGGCTGGGTCTACACGGTCGAGGTGGGTGGCGGCCTCCCGAGCCCTTGCACAGAACTCCTCCCGGGGGTGCGCCGGCCCGGCCGGAGCGGGGGGCTCCCGTCGGCCGTAGCCTTGGGCCGGCCACCTCCCGCTCGGAGTCCCGGTGTCAGGCAGGGGAGTGTGTCCCCAAAGAGTGGGTTGACTGCGAGCCTGGAGCAGCGTGGGGTGGGGCTGGCGTTGCAATCAGGTGGAGGTCAGCTGACTCCCGGGAAGCGGGCTGACACTCTGGTGCGGACACGGGAACCGGCCAGTTCAGCTTCCTCTGCGCACCCCCATCGAGCCGGAGAAGCTTGGCGTTGGGCCTGTAACCTCGTGGTTCAGGACCTTGGACAGGAGAGCTTTGCATCCGTGCCTCGGTTTCCCCATCTGTAAAGTGGGAGTGCTGATCCCTACCACGTGCCCCTTAGACCTGGGTGCGCTGGCGGTGTTAGGCAGCGGGACGCTTGGTTTCTGGATCTTCTCTCTGGTCCTTTGGGCTGCCCCCCACCCCGGCCTCTCTGGGGGTTCTGTGATGGCGTCTGCCTCCCCCAGGAAAGCATGCGGGCCTACGCAGCCAATGTCTACACCACCGTGGTGGCGGAACTGGCCCGCGGGCAGCAACGCCGCTTCATCGCTGTGGAGCAAGAGTTCTTCCGGCTGTGGTGGGATGGTGTGGCCTCTGAGCAGCAGAAACACCAGGTAAGGCTGCGACAGGGGAGGCAGAATATGGTCCCCGGCTATCCCGGGTGTCATGTGAAAGTACCAGCAGGACACCAGGTAGGAGTGCTCAGGGACATGCCCACTATAAAAAACAGGGCTTGTGACCAGACGCTGTCCCAGGTCAGGCCAATATGACCCGGACTTTCTGACTGCTCTTCTTCTCCTCTTCCTCCTCCTCCTCCTCCTCCTCTTTCTTTTTCTTAAAGACAGGGTGTCTCTGCGTAACTCTGGCTGTTCTGGAACTCACTCTGTAGACCAGGCTGGCCTCGAACTCACAGAGATCTGCCTGCCTCTACCTCCCAAAGGTGTGCACCACCACCTCCTGGCTGCTTCTGGATATTCTTGGGTGGGAGGGCGGGAATCCCCCATGAGCCGGCACTCCTTCCCAACAGACATCAGGGGTTGGTGCTGAATCAACTCCCCGTGAACCTTGCCTCTCCCCTATTTGCGCACACTGACTCTGCCCTGCCCCTGACTGGCTGTTTGGGGATCCCTGCAGCTCAGGGGCAGCTATCATCACATGATACAGACACTGGACAGTATCCATGTGATATTGGGCAGGCTGGTGCCTGGTCCTGCCACTGGTGTCTCAGCCATGGCTTCCTCTTCTGTAAGTGAGATAACCAGCTCCCCCCTCAGGCAGGTCGTACCAAGAATGAATCTGAGGCAGCACCTGGAACAATACTCAGACACTCTTAGTTTTCTTCCCAGCATTCACCTTTCTGAACAGCCACTGCAGGTGAGCTTTAGAGAGCTCGGGTAACTCGACTAAGGTAGCAGACCAAGCAGGCGGAGCCGGAGTCTGCTAGGTCTTACCGGGCTCGGTCTCGGGGGGTCTCATCAAGCTTGTCAGGTCACGGTGCATAACCTCAAGTTTGAAGCCACTTGCATGTACCAGCTATGGGGATCTTGGCCTAGACTTACAGAGATGGCCTGCCAACTGCCTCTAGGGTTTAGTTCGTGAATAAACGTGGAGTTTGGACCCAGGGCTGTCTGGCTTTAGAGCCTGCCTCTTCCAGTGGGGTCTGTCTCCTACCCTCTGAGGGAAGCATGACCTTTGTGTAAAGCCCTCGGTAGGGATCCACCAGTGCAGCTCACTGGAGGCCAGAATTTTGTTTGCTGGCTCACTGAGGAACTCCCAGTCACTGGACAGCTCCCCATACGTAATAGGCACTCTTGAGAAAGCCACCTGTAGACTCTACCCTCGGCACACAAGCCAGAAGCACCACGCAAGCAGCTGGCAGGCTACCGTCCACTCTCACACCCGACATTTTCTCTATCTGTCCCTGCACTCATTCATCTAACGCACATCCACCAGCAAAACCACAGGAGCCGGAATAACAAGCCTATCTCCCGCCACGTTGTCAGGCCCCAAAAGGAGACCGGCTGCTTTTGTGGAGTGAGCCAGGGTGAGGCGTTTCATGAGGGTCCCTGAGAAGGGGTGCGGTCTCAGGACCTATGACCTGTCTGTCTTCTTCTGCCTGTGCCCAGGTCCGCCGGCTCCTGGATGAAGGACGCCTGGAGTTTGTCCTCGGAGGCCAGGTCATGCATGACGAGGCTGTGACCCACCTTGATGACCAGATTCTGCAGCTCACAGGTTTGGCCACTGTTCTCGTTTCTCTGTCCTTGCTGATGAGTAGCTGGGAAAGCCAGCTAAACTGTGGGCTGTCCTGTAGTTTCTGGGGTTCAGCCTAGAGTCCCTAGCTGTGTCAGCTGTGGCCTGTGGTGAGGCGGTAGGCGCAGGTGGAGGAGGCCATGTTGATTTTACGGTTGACAGAAAGGAAGCAGAGACAAAGAGGACCTGCCCCAGGGCCCTACACCCTCCAGTCAGACCCACCTCCGAGTTTTCCAATAGCTCCCACATGGGGACCAAGCCCCCAGTACCTGAGTCTGCAGGGGACACGTCATATTCAAGCCGTAACAGCCAGAGGCCTGGAGTGGGAGGAAGTGTACACCTGGCCTCCATGTCCCGGGTTCTGCCTGCTCCCCTTGGCAAGGCGTGTTGGGGAAGGGAAGCAGTGATCGGCTGGGTCCACAGGGATTTGAGTACAGAGGTTAAAAGTCAGTGGTCTGGAGTCAGGTGACCGAGGGCCATTATGGCCCCAAGAGCCGGTGTCATCCAGCAAGGGATGTGCCGTTGGAGTCCAGCTTCACTGAGAGACGAGTGTGACATGATTTTAATACCTGCCTCGAGGCTTCTCAAGGGAAGTAAGTTGGGATAATTCATATGAAGGACTCAGAGTAGAATATACGGTTCCCTCGTGGATGCCCAGGAAATGTTACCTCCCTTCACCACCACCATCGCTCCTCCTCTTCCTCCTTTTCCTCTGTCACCATGATCATCACCATCATCACCATCAACACCATTATCTCCACCACCACCACCACCACCACCACCACCACCACCATCACCACCATCACCACCACCACCACCACCATCACCACCACCACCACCACCACCACCACCACCATCACCACCATCACCACCACCATCACCATCACCACCACCATCACCACCACCATCACCACCATCATCACCACCATCATCACCACCACCATCGCTCCTCCTCCTCTTCCTCCTCCTGCGTCACCACGATCATCACCATCACTACCACAATCACTGTTACCGTAACCGCCACCGCCACCACCATTACCACCCTCGCCGTCCGTCACCGCCACTGCAGTGACACACTCTGCTCACACGGTCCTCAGGAGGCTGTCTCCATAATCCTTGCCGTTGAAAGATAAACTTAGGACACGCTAAAACTCTGGTGTTGATTTGAACAAAGAATGGTTCATGAAATCGGGCAACACCGGACGGCAGAACCCACTGGGGGTAGATAGACAGAACTTGGGGCAAAGTTTGGGGGAGCTAGTCAGTGGTTCATTCAACACGTGAGTTCCTCCTGCAGTCCTGAACCCACAGCTCTGACCCAAGTGGCTGTTCCACTGTGGTGGCTTCTGAATGATATTCAGTTGCACAAATGGCTGACTGAGTCTGACCCAGAGTACTTTGCTCTGTAAAAACTACTCCAAAACCTAGCAAACATTTAGGATGCCCACTCTCTGGAGGAGGAGCTCAGCGTCCCTTGGAGTTGCCCTCAGGGAGTCAGGCCCAGCTGCATGATCTGAGACAGGAAATATCCACCTCCAAACTCACTCACCCAGGCCTGAGGGAAATGAGCAGACACATAAGGACCAGTGCTTTGGGGTTCCTCTTAGAGGAGGTCCCTAGAGCCACCAGATCAACGGAGACTTGGGAAATGTGTTTCAGTTTTGCAAGATGAAAAGTTCTAGAACTGGATGGTGGCATGCGTGAACTCACTAACCCTAGGAACTACACATGTAGTGACTGGTGCTAAATTGCATTTGATGTGCACAGCTAGGAGTTAAGCTCAAAACCCTCCTCCACAGCCCTCATCACCTGCTCAGCCTGCTAGCTGACTTTGAGGCCTCACAGGGTACCCAGAGAGCAGGGTGAGGGTGTTGGAAGAGGCCACCCTGGCCAGCCCCACTAGGTGCTCACTATCTTTGCAGAAGGACATGGCTTTCTCTATGAAACATTTGGGATCCGGCCACAGTTCTCCTGGCACGTGGACCCCTTCGGCGCATCGGCGACGACCCCCACGCTGTTTGCCCTGGCAGGCTTCAATGCCCATCTCATCTCCCGGATTGACTACAATATCAAGGAAGCCATGCAGGAAACCCAGGTGCGTCCCACACACGCTTGCGGTCACCCCACTGCCCTCCTGCCCTTCCCTGGGCCTTGTGCCAACTGCCTGGCCCTGGCCAGACTTCCGTAGCTGCCTCCAAGAGCAGCCTCCTCCACAGACACGGAACCTGTAGGTTCCCCTAAATACATCACACAGCTGCCAGATCGGTGCCCTTAAAAAACTCCTACAGGCTGGAGTGGGGGTGTCTCTGACCATTTTACCCACCTTTAGACTTTCTCCTGCTGGGCTGCCTGGCCCACCCTTGATGTAGGGATTGGTGCCTGGCCTCACTCCATCCTGCTATGCCATGCCCTGATTGTGCTGTAACCCTGGGAGGATGGTACTTTTCTGGGGAAAAGGGGAGATGTTAGTGGTGATGGGGGTAGATCTGGAGGAGATGAGAGGAAACAGAGGTGGCACGGGGTTGGGGGGGAGCGACCTCATGCTTCCAGGCCTTTCTGCCCTTTGGCTGGGCCTGGGCCTGGGCGCCTCCTTCCCAGGACTGTTGGTGAGGAACAGAGCAGAGCCACACACTGGGAAGGTGGGCGGAGGGCTAGAGGGACAGCGGTGTGCTGAGCTGGATGAGCAGCCATAGTGGGTTAACTAGGAGGGACCAGGCCTGGTGGCAGCTGCCTTCAAGCAGCTTCTCCATCTCCGGAGCAGCTGGGGGTGGGGGCAGTTAGACCAGGCTGGGCAGCAGACATGTGTCCTCACAGCTCAGTAGTTGTAGGCGCTGGGTCAAGGTGCGCCTTAGTGGTGGTGACCGGCGCTGCCCCTGGGAGCTGGGGGCGTGGTCAGCCCTAGCCTCTCTCTGGCGTGCAGGTGGGTACACTCATGTCCACCTCCCCGCCTCACGCTTTCCCTTAAACAGCCTTTCTTCTTCCTTTACCGCCTATCCCTCCCTCTCCTCCCCTCCCTTCCCTGCCTCCCCTCCCTCCACTCTACCCCGTCTCTCCTTCACTTTTTTTCTGGCTCCGTGTGATCTGTTGCAGCCACGGCCGCCCTGCGATGCTCGACAGGTGCCCCGCCACTGGGCTATGCCCGCCCCGCCCCCTTTGTATCTGGACTCCAGCCCTTGTGTCAGGATCTTTCTTCTTTCCAGATTTATTTTATTTTACTTTGTGTGAGTGTGTCTGTGTGCAGCTCACGTGTACACGTGCAGATGCCTAAGAAGGCCAGAGGGTCAGCGCCCTGGAACTCGGGCTCTAGGCTCCAACTCCAGCCCCCTGAGAGAGCAGTGTATTCTAGTAACCACAGAGCCGTCTGTCCAGCCCCGGTTAGGATCCTTCCAATGACCTCACACTGACCGATGACCTCACGCTGACAGCCACTCCACACACAGTGTGTCTCTCTGCAGGACACGGTTATAGTCACCCCGCCTTGCAGACAGGAAACAAGGCTCTAGAGGGAAAAACGTCCCATGCAGGATTACCCAGGGAGCATTGGTAGAGCTGGCCAGCAGGAGTTACACACAGGTGGCCTTGGGCTCAGGAGCACCTTGTAGTCATCTACAGAGTCCAGGCGGCTGCTCCTGAACCTGAGCCCCCACAGGTTGTTCATTTCACCTGTGGGTGGTGCTGGCCCTAGTACTGGGTATGGCTTCTCCCTGGTTTTCACTCCGAAACCAGGTCATACATGGGTCTAGGAGCCTGTGCAGGGTCCCCAGGGTAGTGCTGAACACAGCCAGCTCTGCAACCCCAACCCTGTCTTAGACCGCCTGAGACTGGACTGCACAGTAATAAGTTCTTGTGGAGATTCAATCAGAGCAGAATAAGCTTCTCTGAGGCCTGGCTCGGGTGTTGGGGGACACATGCGTGGCTCCAGAAGGCTGACCTTACAGCTCCACGTGGTCCAGTTAGCAACCGTCCTGGGGGAACCTTACAGAGGAGGCGCCCGAAGGGAACCTCGTGTCTGAGCCTCTGACAGAGGCTGGAGGTGTAGACATGGAGGTGCAAGGGGGCAGAGGGAAGAGAGCCAGGGTACCAAGGGTGTCACCCTTGCCCCTCCCCTGTTCTCCCCGGTTCACAGAGTCTGCAGTTCCTGTGGCATGGGTCCCCGTCCCTGCCTGAGCAGCAGGAAATCTTCACTCACGTCATGGACCAGTATAGCTACTGTACCCCCTCATATATCGCCTTCTCCAACAGGTAAGTGCTCCTCACTGCAGCCTCCCCGCCTACCTGTGGATGTGGCCCGCTCCTGGGAACCGCTGCACAGGCCCCGGGCCCTGAGGCGCAGAAGCAGCTGTTTAGCAGTAGCTCCTCGTGTTCCCACACAAGGTTCCCCATGTCTGAGCCTCCTGCATACGAGGGTGCTAATACAACCCCGTTTTACTACCCCAAAAGCCAGTGCAGTCCACATCTCAGAAAACAGAGATGCCTCCCAGGGTGTTGTGTCCAGCACTGAACTCTGGCTTCCGCGTGCATTCACACACACGTGCAGGTGTGTGTGCACACGTGCGCACACACACACACAGGATGAGGGGTTTTTGTATTTGTTAATTTATTTTTATGCATGTTTACGCCTGCATGATGTATGTCCACCATACGTGTGCAGGCCCACAGAAACCAGAAGATAGTGCCTGATCCCCTGAAACTGGAGTTAGAGGCAGTCTTGAGGTTCCCAGTGTGGGTGCTGGGAGCCGTGGGTCCTCTTCAAGAGCAGCGGGTGCTCTCAACTACTTAGCGCCCTCTCCTGCCCCCAGGATGGGGTTTTGAGAGAGCACTCAAGCACTCACAGGGGGTGGAAGACAACGGGCTGTTGTGGTGGAGAAGCCAAGGCTCCGTGAGGCACTGAGGCGCTATCCCGTGATCCCGCTGGCAGACCGTGCTCAGCGCTGAGCCTCTGCATCAGCTTCTTGTCACCCTCAGGTCTGGATTCTACTGGAACGGTGTGGCTGTCTTCCCGGAGCCACCCCCCGACGGCGTGTACCCCAACATGAGTGAGCCCGTCACCCCGGCCAACATCCACCTCTACGCCGAGGTTCTGGTGAACAACGCTAAACAGAGGGCTTCGTGGTTCAGAACGCCCCACGTCCTCTGGCCCTGGGTATGGCGTGCTCCGCCCAGCTGCCCTCCCCCTGCCAGGGCCTCCGTGCAGAGCCCTAGGCCTCACCCACTATTCCGCCCTGGCCCCTGCCCCTCCAGGCTGATAGATAACCTCCCCGCCATGCCAGCCTCCACTCCCACGTCTCACATCGTTTGGGGCCAAAAGCCAGACTGGCCTGCTCGGCCTCTGCACGCATCAGTTTCTTCATCTGTGGAATGGGTTGACAATGCTGCCTGCCATGAGGCTCATGAGAGGGGGCATTCCTGGGGGACGGCCCCATACCGTCACCGTCGATAACCTTAATTAAGTGTTACTGTACGCCAGGCCCCAGCTGCTCTGTGGGGCAATTGTCTCACCCATGGGGCAATTGTCTCAGCCATCCACCTGGCACCACTGGACCCAGGAGGAAGGCACTTCTGGAATCCATTTTTCAGCAGGGATCTGAGGCTCAGGGAGGTTAAGGAACTGTCCTGAGGCTACACAGCTACTTAACAGAGCAAGTAGAAAGGGGTGGCATTCTGTGGGACCTCGGTAGGCGACCCACAGACCGCCTTCCCGGTCCATGGCTGCTTGTGGCCAGGATGTGCGGGTCGGGCTGTGTGGTAGGTGTCACAGCATCTCAGTCAGTCGCAGTGCTGGTCCCTTAGCAGAGTCCTGAAGCTACCGGAGTCTCTGGGCCTGGCTGCCACGGAGAGTGGGCGAGGTCTGAAGGCTCCCGGGTCAGGCCGCTGCTCTGCGCCCTGCAGGGGTGCGACAAGCAGTTCTTCAACGCCTCGGTGCAGTTCGACAACATGGACCCCCTGCTGGAGTACATCAACAACCGCAGTGCCCAGTTTGGCATCTCGGTGCAGTATGCCACGCTGAGCGATTACTTCCGAGCCCTGCACGCCTTTAACGCGACCTGGAGCACCCGTGACCACCATGACTTCATCCCCTACTCCTCAGGTATGCGCCGCGGGAGGCTGGGGGCACTTCAGCATCAGGGGTGCAGACCTTCCAGCTCAGCGTGCCCCCCCGGGGATGGGGGTACTAGGCTCGTTCCCACCCGCTCTCCACCACACTGCAGGGCCCTCTCCTGGGAAGCCCCTCCTCACACCAAGGCCAGATGTCCAATGCCTCCTCTGTGTCCCAGCTGCCGCTCTGCCTTCTTACTCAGCTCTGCCATTGTCATTGTGAGGGACATCACCTGTTTCCGGGCCTCAGGCCTCAGCATGCAGCCTCTGCTCCCTGGCTGGGTGAAGTCTGGAACCCATCCAGTCTCACAGTAGGGCTGCTGAGGGTGCCGTTGTGTCAGGGAGTGACTATGACCCATCCAGTCTCACAGTAGGGCTACAAATGGTGCCATTGTTTCAGGGAGTGACTATGACCCATCCAGTCTCACAGTAGGGCTACTGAGGATGCCGTTGTGTAGGGCAGTGGCCATGACCCATCCAGTCTCACAGTAGGGCTACAAATGGTGCCATTGTTTCAGGGAGTGACTATGACCCATCCAGTCTCACAGTAGGGCTACTGAGGATGCCATTGTGTAGGGCAGTGGCCATGACACATCCAGCCTCACAGTAGGGCTACCGAGGGTGCCCTTGTGTAGGGCAGTGGCCATGACCCATCCAGTCCCTGCGGTGGATGCTCTAAGAAATGAGGAAGGCACCCAGCTTCAGCACCACCAGGCTGGCGTGCGCCCCCTGCTGGTGGCTACAAGAGGCCCATCTCCTCCGCCAGCTTGCAGCAGGGACCCAGGGCCTGCAGGAAGCACCCTCCCCACTGGGTACCGGACGCTGCCTCAGAACCTCAGATGTGGCTTGTTGTGTCTCTGTTGTGGGGCTGGGATACAGCTCAGTGGTAGAACACTCATCTACCGTGTAGAAGGCCTAGGCTCCATCCCCAAAGCCAAAAACAAAACGCCAGTCAGTGTTGCATATGTCACAGCTTGCGACGGGCCCTGTGGCCCTGCTATGCCTTTGCCCAGATGGAGAAGCTCAGGTGACGTGGTAGGATGCTGGCAGCCGCGGGATCAGGACGGCTCAGAGACCAGAGCACAGCCGTGCCTGCCGTGAGCTTTGCCCAGCACAGGCATTCATGCGCCAGCTGATCCCCAAGACCCCGGGAGGACACAGCTGGGAGGGCGTCTGCTGGCTGACCATTAGTACCTGTGATCAGGGTGCCTGGAGCGGGGTCTGCCCTCCCCACCCCTGCCTTCCCAGCCGCCGTGATAACTGTGGCCCCGGCCCCACCTGGTTTCATCAGTAAAGGATTAGAGGAGGAGAGCCCCGTGAAGGCTCTGCCCCTTCTCCCATTTTCTTCCCTTCCAAAGACTGCACACACAAGGTTCCAGTGCCGGTCCAGGGCCTGGGTTGCCCCGCCCCACGTGACTTAGCTGCGGTAACTCACAGGCCCTGTGTACCACAGTAGAGGGGGTGGGCAGGGATGTGGGCGTGGCCACAGTGGTGGGATGTTCCATCTGTGGGCGTGGTTAGGGTTGTGGGAGTGGGCGTGGTTAGGTTTGTGGGCGTGGATATGTGTCCCGTGTGTCGGTGGGCGTGGTTAGGGTTGTGGGAGTGGGTGTATGTCACGTGTATCTGTGGGCGTGGTTAGGGTTGTGGGGTGTATGTCACGTGTATCTGTGGGTGTATGTGGGAGTGGGTGTATGTCTGTGTATCTGTGGGCGTGGTTAGGGTTGTGGGCGTGGGTTATGTCACGTGTGCGTGGCTGAATGGAGTCACATACAGAAGTGTCTGTGGCTGCTCAGTGCTCTTCACTGCGTGCTACCGGCTCCCTCCCCGAGCTCCCCCAGCCTTGTGTGTGTGTGTGTGTGTGTGTGTGTGTGTGTGTGTGTAAGACACGTGTTTCTTAGGTATGCTGTGGCTGTCTTCTCCCTTGTGACACCTCAGTACCTACCTCGTCCCCGGTCTGCCCGGCCTACCCTGACGCTCCTGTCAAGCATCAGACCCTGTCCAGAAATCCTAGGCCCTGGTCTCTCTGGCGAGCCATAGGTAAACAGTCTCACTGTGTGTGCTTACTTCCCAGAACCACGGCAGACCTGGACGGGCTTCTACACATCCCGCAGCACCCTCAAGGGGCTAGCAAGACAAGCCAGTGCCATGCTTTATGCTGGGGAGTCCATGTTCACGCGCTACATGTGGCCAGAACCCCGTGGGACTCTGGACCCGACTTGGGCTCTGCAGCAGCTACAACAGCTTCGCTGGGCTGTGTCTGAGGTAAAGTCCTCCCGTGGTGCTTCCCCATGACTGGAGTCTCCACTGTACAGAAGGGGACACCGAGGCGCTCCTGGCGCAAGCCCGGTGTGATGTGACACTGGGCCACAGCTTGGACCCAAGGTCTCAAGGCACCCACGGGTGTCCCAGAGTGTCGTGCCTGATTTTACAATGAGTAAATCCTAGACTAGATTGTAAAGACTAGAATGCCATTGGTGTCCTGCTGAGACCCAAACCTCAGCTCAGCCGATGGCCTCAGGCTCATGACTTCCCCTCTCGGGGCCCCAATTCCTTCCCATTTGCCCCCAAGATGGTGTGGCATTGGAATGGCGTGGTGGCCATCTCCGTTTGCCCTCCTCCCTGTGTCCCTGGGGAGACGGAGACCCAAGAAGTCCTGTGATTAGTCATCCTTCAGAAAGTAGCTGGGTGAGGCAGGCCATCTACAGGCGCCTGGAGGTCGGTCCCGCAGGGGTTGTGTTGGGAAGAAGCAGGTAGGTGTGCGCTAGAGCAGTGGGGGTGTGGCTGCAGCCGGGGAGCTCAGCCTCCTGCTCTGTGAAGAGACAGCTCACCCCTCCCTGAGACAGTGGGAGCGTCACACCACACAGAGCGCCAGGAGGAAGCTTACACGTGGCGTACCGTGAGACAGTAATGCCTGGTGGGGGGGCTGCATCTGAGGAGGACTCGGACAGGGCATTCCCATGAGGTCAGGAAAAGCTGGGCTCATTCTACAGCCTCTGGCCCCAGTTTCCCTTCTGCCAGATGGGAGGGATGCTTGCCTCCTCCCCTGCTATTCTGGAGAGCTGACCCCGACTGAGTTTGACACCCTCCCTCTTTGACTCTGGTGGCGACAGGTCCAGCACCACGACGCCATCACAGGCACCGATTCCCCGGAGGTGAACGACATGTATGTGGCCCATCTGAGAATGGGGATGCTGGGTGTGCACAAGCTGATGGCTTCCATTGCCCTGCGCGGGACCCCCGTGTCTGGCACAGGTGAGCCGGCCCCCCTGGGACACAGCAGCTTTGCTCTGTGAAGGGTCGGGGCCAGGCGCGGCAGCACATGGGAGGCAAAGGCAGGGGACAGACCAGAACCCACGTGAGCCTAAGGCCCTGTGATCTCAGTACCGTGGTGTGACCTTGCCAGCCGGTTCATAGCTCTGGGCCCAGTTCCTCATCCTGAACATCCAGGAATCCAGGATAGGACTGATGGTGCAGTCAGACTGAGCAGGAATTCATGAGCTCTGGGTGTCTTCTAATCTAGAATGTTCTCCGTGGGTACTTACTGCTGTGCATGGTCTATGACCCCTCACTTCCCTGACAGGGTCTGGGCTGTGCCACCCACTGCCCTGCCCCTCCATCCGACCTGTAGGTTCTTCCCAGGGCTGGCACTGACCCTGCCCTGGGGACACGACTCTAACAGGAGCAACAGTTGCAGCAAGGGATGAACCTACGTTGTGACATCAGTGCGTCAGTGCTGGGGAGGGCCGTGCCTTCCCATGAGCACACGGGTGGGCTTCCCCCAGCAGGGAGCAGGCAGAGAAGAACCACAGAGTGACCTGGGTAGAGGGCCAGCAAGGGCCGAGGAGGGAGGCTGGAGAGTGAGCAATGCATTCAGGGATCTAGGCATAACAGATGGATGGCGGCATAACAGATGGGACAGAAAAGGATCCAGGCCCACATCACAAGAACCTCTAGTGCTGCTCCAGGCACTCAAAGCCTCTGATCCAGACCTTATCTTTCTTCTCCACATCTGCCCTGGGGGCTCTGGAAGGCCAGCTCTTGCCTGTCTCATTTTCCCTCATTCCAAGAGTTCCAGAGGCATCGGAAGCCTCGGGTGACCCCTGTTCTCTCTGTAGGCATAGAGCCCGAGGGATACTTGGTCTCCGTGTACAACCCGCTGGCCTGGGCAGTCACCACCATCGTCACCCTGACCGTCGCTTTCCCCGCTGTCAGTGTCACGGATGAGCTGGGCCACCCTGTTCCCGCACAGGTATGGGCAAGAAGTCCTCCCGGAGGGCGTTTGCTGTCTCCACTCGGTAACCTGGTTCCACTCCACCTGTGCAAAGGCCCTGGGAACCTTAAGGTGCTGAGGTTGGGGGAGGGTCCAGACCACCCCCTCCTGAGACATAATCTGCTTTCCTCCCCTCCTGCTGCCAGGAGGGGGAGGACAAGGCCCTGTAGGAGGAGAAGCAGGTGGAAGGAAGGCCCCAGAGAAGGCATTTCAGGGCTGGGGGCTGTCTCAGCAAAACCAAAGCTTGTAAAGATGTCGCGGAATCTTTACAGGAGGTAGAAGGACACCCCTGCCCGGGCGGACGGTGACCCCCGTTCCAGGAGTGTGAGGCAGGGGGTACGAGGTGACTGGGGAGACTTCCTTTCCATGCTGCTGGCTTACAGATCCAGAACTCTACGAATGACCCCTCTGCCTACGACCTGCTGATCCTGGCCGCCATGCCAGGCCTCAGCTACCGGCACTACAAAGTCAGGCGCACTGCTGGACGTGAGTCAGGCATCGGGGAACTGGCCGTCCCCATGGCCAGCACTCTCAAATTTAGTCTCAAGCTCAGAAACCAGACCAGCAGGGAAGACAAGCTCCTGGTCCCCGTGACGAACGACTGCTACACGCTGCTGTTCGACCAGGACACCAACATGTTGCACAGCATCCAGGAGAGGTAAGGCGAGGCCAGTGCTGGCTCTGAAGTGTGCCTGGGGCCTAGACACACGAACAGTGACCTTTTCCGTGCTCTCCTTCCTAAGGGAAGGACCAGGTGATAGCAAGACCCTTTCCGATTCTTGTGCTCCAAGAGGGGGAGCCCAGAGCACTCCAGGAAGGGTGCTCCAGCTGTCTCAATCCAGAGCCCCGACCTATAGGCAAAGGGCCGCTGAGTGGCCACAGGAGAAAGATGCTCACGTCATCCACTGCCTTAACCTCAGAAACAGAATTGCTGCTCAGTAAATAGTTACGTCGTCTAAACCAGACAGGGCCGTTAAACCCTCTGTCCAGCCAGCCCAGGTGTCCGTGCATCCGTCGAGCCAGCGCTCTGCCCACCCATGTGTCCATCCGTCCACCCGTGCGCCCACATCCCGGGGACCGGGAGACTTTAAAGGCCCTGAAGGATCTCTGGCACATGACAGGGGCAGCTCAGGTCAGCATGACAGAACTCCGTTCTTGGGCTAGTGCGGCTCCTGACCACTGAAGGACTGCTGGGTACCCTGCTGGGGACAGCGCTCCCTGGTGGCAGCCTGCGCGCAGCCTCCCTCTCCTTAGCTGTGTGTGGTGGGATCAGGGTTCTCCCTGAAGATTCTGGTAGCTTCCTCGGGCTCTTCCAGGGTATTTCCTTCGCTCCCCATCGGCGGACCCAGCCCTGCTACAGGTGAGTGATCTTATTGAGGGTGACACCAACTGTTCTCCTCTCTCACCCCTGCAGAGAGAGCAACCACACAGTGCTCATGACCCAAGAGTTCCTGGAGTACCGGGCCAATGGGGACGTGAAGCAGGGCCCCATCTCTGACAACTACCTGTTTGCACCCAACGATACCGCTGAGCCCACCTGGGAAGCAGTGGGGATGGAGATGGTGGTGGGGACACTGGCCACCGACGTAAGGCAGTACTTCTACAGGTACCTCCCCTGGGCGGGCCCACAGCCTGTAAGACTCAGACTGGGGAGTGGGTGGGTCAGTGAGCCAGTGCCGTCCTCCAGAGCCTCTGACCCTGTACTCGGGCATGGCTCTGGCGTGTGGCTTTACGCAGCGACAGCGGGATGAGGGAGTCACTCTCCTGCCTGTGCGGTCGGTCGTGTTGCTGGCATCTGATCAGAGCTTGAGAGAGGGGCTTTTGCTCCTCCATGAATGGGGCAGGGCTTGCGTGAATCTCCACAGGGTCCATAGTCCTCCCGCTGACTTGCTGTGCCAGTACTGCCGGTATCCACCTGCAGACAGCTGCCTCCTGGCCTGGCCCCGGCCTCCTATGTGAGGGAAGGAGCCCTCCACCTGCCCCCACAGTGCTCTCCCGCGCTCCCTTTCTAGGAGCGTGACAGACAAGGATTACACCTATGCAATCCACACTCGTCTGGCGCACACGCACCGGAGCCCTGCCAGGGAACTGCTCTGCCGAAGGATAGAGCAGCAGTACCAAGTGGGACCCCTGGAGCTAAACCGTGAAGCCATCCTGAGGACCAGCAGCAGCCTGAACAGCCAGCAAGTCCTCTACTCTGACAACAACGGCTACCAGATGCAGCAAAGGCCCTACAAGGCTTTCAAGACCAACCCTATCGCCCGGGTATGTCTACAGCAGCTCTGCGCTGCACCAAGCCTGTTTTCCCTAGCCCCATTGAGTACCTACTCCTAGCAAAAGAGGCTTTGGGGAGAGCTGTCTCAAAGGCCCGAGCCGGCATCGGCCCTGTGGGCTCTGCATCCTGGCCGTGCCACTTCCAAGACCTATTTCCCTGTTCTCTATTGGCTTTCTCGGGGGCCCTCTCGGTTTGGTTTGGTTTGGTTTGGTTTGACTTGGTTTGGTTTTTCAAGACAGAGTTTCTCTTTGTAGCCCTAGCTGTCCTGGAACTCCCTCCATAGACCAGGCTGGCCTCAAACTCAGAGATCTGCCTGCCTCTGCCTCCCAAGTGCTGGGATTAAAGGTGTGTGCCACCACCACCCGGCCAAAGGACCTTCTTGAAGCCATGTGTGTTGAGCATTAGCAGGGGCCTGGAGCCCCATCAGTCAGCTGCATGGCTAGGAAGCTGCAGACTGCCTAGGGGCAGCCAGCGTCTGCCTGACCTGTACTGTGTCTGCAGAATTACTACCCCATGGTCCAGTCGGCCTTCATCGAGGACGACCAGAGCAGGCTGGTGCTGCTGTCAGAGAGAGCACATGGTGTCTCCAGCCAAGAAAATGGGCAGGTGGAGGTAAGAGAGGCCTGGCTGTCCCCCGTGGGCTCTCCTCACAGCCATCCACAGCATGGCCGGGGGCATGCAAGGACCTCAGGTGATTTCTGCAGGTAATGCTCCATCGGCGGCTGTGGAATAACCTGGCCTGGAACCTGAACTACAACCTCACGCTGAATGACACCTCTGTTGTCCACTCGGTGCTCTGGCTCCTGCTAGGGCCTAAGTTGGCCACCTCCGCCCTGCACCCGAGGAGTGGGGTGGCTCTGCAGCACAGGCCCGTCGTGCTGTACAGAGAGCTAACTGACAGAGAGAGCCTGGTTCAGAGTGAGCATCACCACTGGGATGTGCCCACCAGGTGCAGTGTGGCCTGGCAGAGGCTCCCGCCGCAGGACCTGGGCAGCTCTGGTGCGGGAGGGGACCTCAGGGTCTGAGCGCCGACAGCGGTAGTCAGTGCGGAGCTGAGATCGCACCCCTTCCTCTCTCTCCCTCTCCCTCCCCCCCCCCCACGCCCCTGTCTTCTCCTTCCCTGCCGTGTCTTTTTCTTTTTCTTTCTTTAGGGGGTATTTATTTATGTATGAGTGCTCTGTCTGCATGTGCACCTGCACGCCAGAAGAGGGCATCTGATCCCGCCATAGACGGCTGTGGGCAACTTGCCAGGAATTGAGCTTAGGCCCTCTGGCCTCTCCAGCCCCGTTGTTTTCTTCAACATTTACTTCAAGTATTGGAAGCTTTAATAGACTGGTTGTGCCAATCAGGGTAGGCTGTCAGTACACGAGGGTGTCTCTAGTCCCGGCGTGTCTAGCCTTTTGGCTCCTGACAGCATTAGACCAAGAGTTGCTGTGGGCACACGTAAAACCCAGGAGTATGCAGCCTGAGGCTCGTGGGAGTGCCCGTGTTTTTTCATGCTCCATTAAAGCGACCGCCATCTGCAGTCCTCACGCTTGATAACCACGGTCAGTTTCCAGAACGAGCAACAGCACACTCAGTAAGCAGTCTCAGGTCTCGAGTAAGTTTATGACCTTCCGGTGCATGCATCCGTAGCTGTCCTGGGCCACAGGTCGGAAGCCCTGCAGAACCTACCTAGCTATGATCCGAACTGCAGGGCTTGCGCCATGCCTCCTGTGACAGCCGGCCCTGAGCTACTGCATTTTCTAAGGGTTCTTCGGCACAGCCTGTGCAGAATCAACCTAGAGAGAATGTGGCTCCGTCCTCATACACCTTGAACCTCCTTCCCGTTTGCTTGCAGAGGTTTGCATTAGAACGCTTGGTTTTCCAGCCAGAACCCTCCCTGGGCATTAGAAGGCAGAAGGCTGTCACTCACTTGTACAAGGAATCTCAGCTAAACACTCCTGCCAGATTCAGCGCCGTGTGCTGTATGAGGCGCAGCCTCTGCCCTGCAAGAGTTCTCGGGGTGGCTGAGCACAGGTGGGGGGCACACTCATCCAGAGAACATTTGATGGGAGCATACTACCAAGCACCTTACGTCTGGGGGAGCACGAGAACCTCCATACGCCTGGGGCTACCAGGGACCAGCTGCAGACATGGAGTAGCTGGTTGAGCAGCGCGTGGCCAAAGCCAGGCATGGTGGTGACCCGTGTCTGTAATCTCAACACTTGGAAAGCTGAGGCAGGAGGATTGCTCTATGTGTGTGTGTGTGTGTGTGTGTGTGTGTGTGTTGGTCTGAACTTGGTCTGAACAGTAAGACATTATCTTAAAAAGAGAGAAAGAAGAAGGAAGGAAGGGAAGAGAAATGGAGAAAGGAGGAGCTGGGTGAGAGGGTGAGAGCAGCGGGCGTCTGGAGAGCAGGCGTCCCAGGCGGGACTTCCTTCTGCTCTCTGTTCTCACTGCACACGGCCAGGAGGGAGCGAGCGGCCATGTTGGGTGTGGGCTCTCCCTGGTGGCTAGGGTCTTTGCTGCAGGTGAAGATTCAGTATGTCTGATATCTCTCTCTCTCTCTCTCTCTCTCCCTCTCCCTCTCCCTCTCCCTCTCCCTCTCCCTCTCCCTCCCCTCCATGTGTTAAACTGTGTGGTCGCAGCAGCCAGATACAGAGAGAGCAGCATGGAGGCAGGAAATGCCTGGGGAGTAGGAGGGCAAGGACAGGGGGGCTGAGGTCGGATCTGCAGGCTCGTTGTTGCAGGGGCAGAGGACCCCATGTGGCCATCTGAGTGCCTGGAGGAGCTGGCTCCAGAGCCCTTTCTCACTGCCAGTCTGCCTTGCAGCACCCGGAGATCCTCCCGCTGTGACACTGCCCCCAAACCTGCACCTGCAGATCCTCAGCATACCTGGCTGGAAGTACAGCGGGAACCATGCCAAGCACCTGGCCTGCCTTCAGAGAGGTGAGGCAGCCTAGCGGGTGGCTCTCGCCCCTAGGCCACCAGGCAGTCCTCACGGCTCTGCCAGGGCCCCTGTCCCCTCATCTGGCACATAAGAGACCAAGGTCTGCAGAGGGGTGGAGAAGGAACAGTCCTCGAGCTGGGGCAGGGTGGTCCCAGCCTCTGGCGCCCAGCCCGGGACCAGCCACACTGCTGTGCAGATGAGTGCCACTCAGTCCCCAGGGGTCTATGTGCCGCCAGCCTTGGGCTGCCCTGTACCAGTATCTGTCAGTGAAGCTTTTCATCTTAAGGATCAACTCAGGCAAATAGACATGGAGCTTTCAGCCTACTGTGGCAGGGAGCATGAGGCAGAGCAGCAACTCAGTTCATGATGGAGTGAGAAGAGAGAGGGGGGAACGAGAGAGGGAGAGGGAGAGGAAATGATGAGAAAGAGTGAGGGAGAGAGGGAGAGAGACTGTGTTCTCCTTTGGTGTCCACGGGTAGAAGCTGACATTCAGGGTAGTCGCCCCCACCCACCCATGCCCTGCCCACTCCGATCTCTTGGAGGACTCCCAGAGTGCACTGCGCCAATCTCATAGATGTCTCTCAATCTAATCAAGCTGCCAATCAAGATCAACTGTCATGTGCTTCCGCCATACCATCCCCCTGAAGCCCCCAAGTACCTCAGTTCCCCACTCACCTCAGAGCTGGGGCAGCTGGCTGGCACTGACTCCCTCAGCAGATGCCCCTAGGGTGCCAGGGTCCCTGGTTTCTGAGCTCATTAGACTGTGATGACAGCAAGAAGAGACATGGGGCAGGGGGGGAGCTACCTGCTAAGAAGCAGCACAGTGTTCACGCTCATGACCACAGCAGCCATGCGACCACACCCAGCTCCAGAGGGGCCAGAGCGGAACAGGCTACAGGGCTTGCGGCGCCATCCTGCCATCCGCATCCCGCCGCTGCTGCCCATGAGCATGTAACCCTGGTAACCGTGGGTCAACGACCGGTCCCTCTGAATGGCTGTGCTGTCCCTGTCCTGAAGGGGGCTGAGACATGGAGTGGAATCCGGAGTGATCAAGACTGAAGCCTTGACCTTGCCTAACGCCATGTCCACCCCACAGGCCACTCAGGGAAGCCCCAGGCCGACCTGAGCCGGGTGCTGCTGCGCCTGCACCACCTGTATGAAGCAGGGGAAGACCCCATCTTGTCTCAGCCTGTGACGGTGGATCTCAAGGTAAACCGCCCATGCTTACCCCACCCCAGGCCAGTCAGGCCTCTAAGAGTGCTCTGTGCAGGGAAGCAGCTCTGTCTAAAGTCCCATCCTGGCTACACCTTGGTCAGAGGACCGCTGGGCGTGTTCACGGATGAGGACCACTGGACTCCCAGTGTGTACGCGCTCCCTTCAGAGTGGATGAGATTTCCCAGCTAGCACAGCAGGCCACATCTGATCCTTTCATATTTAATTTTGTACCTTTCAGGGGGTGGGGCATGGTGTAAAAACACATGTTTAAATGGCTGTGTGCACACATGCATACAGGTGCGTGTGGGGCATGGGGTATAAACACGTGTTTATATGGCCGTGTGCACACGTGCATACAGGTGCACGTGCTATGCACGTGTGTGTGCACGTGGGACCAGAGTCCAATGTCAGGGTGTCTCCTCTCATTTGTCTACCTTATTCTTTGAGACAGTGTCTCCCACTGAACCAAGAGCTCATGGGGTGGCTAGACTGACCTCTGGGCTCCAGGGACCCTCTTGCTCTGCCCCTCATCCCCAGTACCGGGGTTACAAACAAAGCGGGACTCTACCAGCTGAGCCACCCCCTCAGTCCTTGTACAACTGTTGGGTCATCAGAAAACCGAGCAGTTCCCCCGGACTGTCTGGGACGGTGACTTAGAGTCAGAGCACCCAAGGTCCGTGTCCGGGTGCACGGGTGTATCAGGCTCCCCCAGTCCCTTGAGGCTGTCCCCTGCCTGCTAAGCCAGGGAGGTTCAAATCTTGGCTCAGAAGGTTGCAGAGAAGCTCTGGCAATGACATGGGCGTGGTGCCTGCCATCTCTGCAGGCTCCCAGGCATCTCCCATCTGAGGGCCTGTCCCCATGTGGGCCTGCTCGTGTGGCAGACCATCTAGGCAACCCCCGCCCCCAGTCTGTCTCCTTACCTGTAAACAGCCTGGCAGCCTGGCCTTGCAGCCGGAATGAGACAGGTGTATTAGGCACTGAGGCAGGGCCCAGGGCCCAGGGCCCAGTCACTGGTCACCCTCTGTCGGTTCTCTGAGCGCTGGGGATCTGGGCCATCATAAAGCCCACCCTCCCTCTGCTCCTGCCCTACAGGCTGCACTGCAAGGACTAGGGTCCGTGGTAGCTGTGGAGGAGCGCTCACTCACAGGGACCTGGGATGTGCAGACGCTGCAGCGCTGGCACTGGAGGACCAAGGCCAGCCACCTAAGAGGTCTGGGACCCCTGGGCACCCTGCCAGGCTGGGGGACAACACACACCTGCCCCGTGCTGGGTGGCCTTGTGTGGCTACTTTCCCTCTCTGAACCCACAACTTCGTAGTTACCTGGTTAGGTTAGCAACAGCTCTGGGTCAGTCCCCTCCTGCCAGGGCTCCACACGTGTGTGTGTGTGTGTGTGTGTGTGTGTGTGTGTGTGTGTGTGTGTGTCTGTGTGTGTATGTGTTGTGTGTGTGTATGTGTGTGTCTCTGTGTGTGTGTGTATACATATGTGTCGGTCTATGTCTATGTATCTGTCTGCGTGTCTCTGTGTGTATGTCCATGTCTGTGTCTGTGTATCTGTGTGTGTACGCGTGCACGCGTGTGCGTGTGCATGTCTGTCTATGTCTGTGTCTGTGTGTGTGGGTGTGTCTGTCTGTCTGTGTCTGTGTTGGGAGAGTGGGGAGTATATCAGCCACGCAGGGACAGAACAGGCCAATAAAGAGGCTCCCTGCCCAGGCTGCAGCCCAGGCCCCCAGCAGAACTTGAATGGAGCTGGCGAGGTAAAGGTGGTTTCCAGATGGCCCACTCCGGAAGCCTCAGGTGCTCAGTGCAGCCGCCACGGGGAAATCAGACTGATGGGCAGTACACTGCCCCTCAGAGTAGCCGTGGGGGAAGCGAGAAGGAAAGACCCACTTTAGCTGGGGTCCTTGGCGGGGGGGAGGGGGGCAGCCAAGGCCATCGCCTTGGGGAGTCATAGCAGAGTGCAGAGAGCTGCTGAGCTGTGAGGGGCATCTAGGAGGAAGTGCTAAGCGAACAGCCTCCTTGTTCTCCCCAGGCCCCGCCTCCCCGCCAAGGTCAATGGGAGACTCCATCATCACTGTGTACCCCAAGGAAATCCGGACTTTCTTCATTTACTTCCAGAGGTGACACCGATGCAGTGGGCCCCAGGGCCCCCCTCAAAAAAACAAACAATGAAGAGGGACCCATGGGGAAGAGCAGGATGCTCGTCCAACAGCTCTGGCTGAAAGGGGCCCTGTGGAGAGAGGGGTCTCTCTTAATTTTTTTAAATAAAAAGAAATAAGGTCTGGGCTCTTCCTTCCCATGTTCAAGGCAGCCGCTCCCTCTTCTCCCACGAGTGTCCCCCCCCCCTCCTTCCCTCCCTTTCTCAGATTTTAAAAAGAGCCTTTGTTTTTCACCTCACTAACTCCTACAATTTTATAGGAAAAAAATAAAAAAACTGGCCTCAGACCCTCTGTGCAGCAAAGGCCCCAGATACAGAATCGGCAGAGTTGGGATAACCTCTGCTCCGCTTAGACACACAGCGTGCGTGATGTGACGTTATTAGGAGTGTTCATGCGGGGTCGTGTTCATGCTCCTAACAGCACTGCTGTGGAGTACGTGCCTGTAGTACCAGACCGGGAGGCTGAGACATGGTGAGTTCCAGGCTGGCCTGAGCATCACAGTAAAACTGGGTAGGGGTGACAGTTGGCAGAGTATTTACCTGGCATCCCCACAGGATCCGTGAGTTCGATCCCAGCACTGCACAGACTAGGTGTGGCTATGCACCTTTGTAACTTGGGGAGTGGAAGCAGGAAGATCCAGAGTTCAGGTCATCCTGAGCTACATAGCAAGTTCCATTGCCTCGTCTTTCTCTATAGCGCAGCCAAGTCGGGCTGGCTTCTACCTGCTACCAGTGCTTGCCTGCCTGTGTGAGGCCCCGGGCTCATCCCTAGCACATCCACCACCCCAAACCGTCGGGCCAAGTCCACCCATCCTTCCTGCACACTCTGTCCTACCCTCTGCCACCTACAGAACAGGTCCTGACACACCGCCTGGTGTTACCGTACCAGGCTCCTACATCTCACTTAATCAGAAACCGCTGCTTGGACATCAGCTAGCACCCAGAGACCCCCCCCCCACCTGGCACCTTGGGACACAGGGACCACTCGGTGGCGTGGTGTCCTAGCACAGCCACCTCTCCTCATTGGAGGCCCCCAAGACAACACTCTACACAACACCCCCAAACCTGTGTGCAGATCACAGAGTGTGTGCCTCGTAAGAGGGGTTTCTCCAGAACATCAACACAGCGGCATCTACGACATGCTTTGTACAAGCTCCTGACTCTGCTTTTTAAAGACCTGGCATTTCGTGTCTCGAACCCTGAGTGTCTGGAGAAGCACCCGGCGCCACCATCACTGCGCACAGCAGCCAGGACAGCACGTCTAATACGGAAATGCACACACACAGGGCAGCGTGCCCTTAACCCTCTCCTCTCCAGCCTTCTGCCACTGTGCGAGTGTCGTCTCGGTCTTCCCGAGCCTTCGCCACAGCTCTGCCCCAGCCCGCAGTTAGCTGGGAAGCTGCCCAGTTTCCCGCCCTGGCCGGGGGGCGAGAAACTCAAAAGAGCCGCGGGAAAGTGCAGGGAAGCCGCGGGGACGTGGGTTTCTTGGACCGGCTGTGGACTCTCCGCACCTCCGAGAACGAAGGGACAAGACGCCAGAAGAAGTCTCGGGAGCCCGAAGTCTGATCGACACGAAACTCTTTATTCAAAGGCTTTTTTCTCAATAAATATCTTATCCGGGAAGGGTGCGATTTCTCCCTCGGGCAGGGAAGCCTTAATTAGCATAGCAGGGCGGGCGCTCCTAAGCAAGGGACCCGCCCTAATGCAGGTAAACATGTCTTCCGTGAAGCAAGCAAGTTATAACTAATATTTTTGGCTAGTGATCTCTGTGGGCTAGAGAGGAGAAGGATACCTCAGCGTCTCACCCACTTCACCAGGAAGTGAGGGCACTTTTTGGCCTCACTTTGTTGGACCCCACGGGCCCAAACCAGGACGCCACACCCCCACAGAGACTCACAGATGGGATATCGATGCAAATAGCAGGAGGATTTTTATTCCAGTATACTGGGACCGCTCTAATACGCAGGATAGAAGCGGTACCCAGGGGCAGAAAGCAAGCCTTTTTATTTACTGTCCAAGTGGTTGCTAGGGGGCTGTACGGTTGCTAGGCACAGACCAAGTTGGTACAAGTTGATTGGTACCCAAATTGCTTTCCCATTTTGATAGGTAGGGGCCAGTTAACCTCTTAAACTGATTGGCGCTAGCATATAACAAGGTCGCGGGCTCCTAAAAAGAATACATGCTCAAGGTTCCAGGCAACTGGGAGGAGGAAACTCTTTTGCCCAAGGCCATGGGCGGTCTACGGGGGAAGGGGGAGCTCTCCAGCCCAAGGCCGTCTCGTTTGTCCAAGAAAAGGTTTTTTTCTTTAACTCTGGGAACTCTCCAGGGTCACGGTGCACCTGGCTTGGGCCTATACAATTTTGGTGCTCTTACAAGCCTGACTAAAGTTTGGCTGTTTTGGTCTTTTTTTTTTCTATACTAGGGACCTGAATCGAGGTCCCGACCCCCACAACTTCTGCAACTCTCCAGCCAGGAGTCCCGGATGCGAGGCAAGCTCCGGGTGTCTTTGTTTCACCTCTCAGGGCGGGTGTAGCTCTGAGGTGGTAGACTTGACCAGTGTGTACCAGGGGTCGGCTTCCCTCCCCAATACCAGAAAGAAAGAAGAACATAGAAGGAAGACAAGAGGTCATCTCCAGAAGGTATTTCTCCCGTGGTGTCCTCTAACGGGGGAAGTCTCCAAGTCCTTCCGAAGTGACTCTTGTGGATATTAAAACAGTTCGTCACAATCTCCTCACCCCAGAGCCGATTTTAGTTTGCGTAAACCTGGCCTCCAGGAAGGCCTTTGCCTCTCCTGTGCGAGCTAGCCACACACACAACTGCATTTCTGAGACACACAACCCTGCCTGCACACGAGCAGTCCACATACACACCACCATGCCTGACTTCTCCCTCAGGAGTTTAAAAGATCTACTAATCTGCTTGATTTTTTCTGGTAATCACTTCCTGAATGTTTGTATGGGTGTTGCTGCTTGGGTTTATTCCTTTGGTTTGGGTCCTAATATTTTGGTGTGGAGACCTAGACAGAAAGGGGGATGGAACTGTGAGCTCCCGTCATGCTTAGGGCCAGACACCAGCTGTTTCAGCTAAACTCCAGCACTTCAAGAGCAAGGTGTCAACAAATACCTGTTTGAGGCTGCCTCCTGCTTTGCAGACGGCTGTCTCTGAAATATGTCCTCATGTGGCAGATGGCAGAGAGCAAGACCTTTTGTTTGTTTGGTTGGTTTTTTGAGACAGGGTCTCTGTGTAGCCCTAGCTGTCCTGGAACTCACTCTGTAGACTAGTCTGGCCTGGAACTCAAGAGATACACCTGTCTCTGCCTTCCAAATGCTGGGATTAAAGGTGTGTGCCACCACTGCCCAGCTACAGGCATGAATCTTACCACAGAGGTCCCACACTCAGGATCCAACCTAGCCTTAGTGGCTCTGAAGGCAGCCATCTCCTAGTAGTGGTTAGGATGTCAAAAGATGAATTTGAAGAGGGTCTCATTTAGTCCAAGGCTCCACATTCCTCCACAAGGCTTGACAAGGAAGCACCTCAGCCTTGGAGCGTCTGCTCTCAGGGCCAGCGGCAACACGAGGACCACAGTCCTGCAAGGAGCTTCCTCAGGTGTCCAGGGCTACACCGACTCTGGAAGCCATTTAAGGCCTCTCTAGGCTCCAAGCTTCTGAGCACAGCGTGTTCAGGGTCACTCCTCCTGAGGGCATCGGGAGGGAACAGATATTGCTGACCCACGCGGCTTGGAGCTGCAGTCCTTCCCCACGTGGCCTGCCTTGCCACTTCTTCTCCAGTCTCTAGCTTGGGAAAACGAGGCTCCACATCAGCAGCCCGCTTGCCCGCGCCTGAAAACCCCATACCTGTGCTCATCCTCCGCCCCCTATGTATACCTTCCAGCAGCTGCCGCCATGCCCTGGGGGTGCCATCATCGAGCCAATTCCAAGACTGCACCCTCAACTACGGGCCTCACTGTAGCACCCTTGCTGTCCTGGAACCCAATATGTAGACCAAGCTGCCCTGAATTCACAGAGATCTGCCCACCTCTGCCTCTGGAGTCCTGGGTTTAAAGGTGTGTGTTACCATGCCAGGCTTTCTTTTTTTTAATTTGTGTGTGTGTGTGCGTGTGTGTGTGTTCGTGAGTGCTGTAAACATTATGTGCAGGACTCAGGTGATGCAATGTTCTCAAAACCTCTCTTATGTTCTAAGAGACCGGAACTTGTGCTGAACAGTGGAAGTCGGTAATACACCTCACTTACGTCAGCCAGCCTACTGAACGCAAACTGTTGGTTTCACTCGCCTTTCAGAGAACAATGTAACAACCACACCTATGTACTCCTTCTATGACCCAAGCTAACGTGCAGCTGTGATCTGAAGTCATGAACTCTTCCACACCCCAACCAGACAAAGCAGAAAATACAAAAATTAGAAGCAACTTCCTAAAATCTACCATAAAGGTTGAAAGCAACTGTTTACAGTTATTGGTTGATAAACAATGGTGCGTGTTAGCTGGGTCTGTGGGGATCGGTCGGAGCCAGTGACCTAATCCCCTGTGCAACTCTGTTAAAGATTTCTGTAAAGTAACCAACCATTCCCTCCCCCACATGATGCTTTCAGTTTCATTCTGTAGCGATAGAGGGAAGCCCTTTGTTAAACACTGACAGAAGAGACAGCTCACACGACAGGCCTGGCGACACACAGCAACAGACACAAGACACAGGGACAGAGAGTCACGAGACAGGCTTCAGACAGGCACAGATTCAGACTCATGCAACAGAGTATAGGAAACTTGGGGAGCATGAAGAAGACAGTTCAAATCTGCACTCACTCTTAGTTCACCCCAAGGGCTGCCTTTCCTTGATGTGACGCTGATGCATTGTTGGTAACTCAGAGTTAATCGCTAATGTGTGTAATCAAGGCACAGGATTTCGTGTGGATCTGTGGGTTCAACTCATTTGCTGGGTTGTAGAGTGGAAGCTGTCTGGGCAAGAGAGATCACCTTGCCACCAATAAGGAAAGGGGATTTCCCAGGATCGGTGCTCACCAGCCCAGCCCACATCAGGGTTCCGCAGTCTAACTATCCTAATGCCAAGCGCAACGGCGTCTCATTGACCTGTGAGCTTCCTCTGATGTTAAGAAAACCTAGAAGCTGGATTTAAAAAATAAAAGCCACTAAGTGTAAATAATCTAAGAGCCTAATTAAAGACATGCACTTTATATACGCCTGTGGTTGGTGTTTACAAAGTGTTTTCATGACTTGTGGTTGGAAAAGGAGCCAAATGCACAGTTCAGCTTCCTGAGAAGGTGCGTCTGAGCAGCAGACCAAGCCCGTTCATTGTCAAGTGGCTGATAAGCAAACTTAGTAGCATGTGCCAAGTTCTGTGCGTTCCACACCAACTGAACTTTAGTCAGCTAGGGCCTCTGGTCGCATCAGACAAAAGTTTCACTTCAGTGAGCCAGGAGCTCTGTCTAGGAAAAGCATACCCAGGAACTTCTGTCAACCAAAGTAAAACAATTACACCTTAACCTACCTGAGGGCCTGGCCAAAGAGGAGAGACTGAGCAGGATGACTGCCCTGACAACAGGTTTCCAAGGGTCCTCCTTGACCAGTTTAGAAAGCTGTTTCTTCAGTGCCCAGGTCCGGGAGATGTCCGGTGCCCACGAGCTTGGGCACTGAGGCTCAACTTTGAGTCAAATTTTTTATGTTTGGTCTCAGGCTAGTACGGGCCAGGTGAATTCATCATCAAAGCAACCTGCTGCCTCCAGGAACTGTGGTGATGTCTGTCCAAGACCCATGCCCCTGCAACACTAGCTGCACTTAATTTTCTATAATTTGAGGGCACAGGGGTGCGAGGGTGGAAAAGGGAGGAATGGGGAGAGGGTGTTATCGAGATACATTGTGTGAAACTCGAATTATTAATAAAAGTATTATTTTTTAAAAAGCGGTCTCTTTTTCGTTTGGTTGGTTGGGTTTTGTTGTTGTTGTCAGTTTTGGTTTCTCCTAGGCAGAGTCTATGTAACCCTGGCTGTCCTGGAACTCTGTAGACCAGGCTGGCCCGGAACTCAAGAGCTCCACCTGCCTCTGCCTCCCAGGTGCGGTGACTAAAGACATGCACACACACACACACACACACACACACCCGTGACCGGCTCTTCCTTTTTCCTTCCTTCCTTCCCTTTCCCTGCCTCCTCCTTCCCTTCCTCTCTTCCTTTTAAGTAAACTAGGCAGGCGCGGTGGCTCACACTTGCAACCCGGGGAGTCGAAGCAAAAGAACTGCTGAGCGTTCAAGACCAGTTTAAGCCACATAATTGAGTCCCAGGACAGCCTTGGCTACAGAGTGAGATCCTGTCCCAAAGTAAATAGATACATGGATACATAGATAGATAGATGATAGACAGACAGATAGATAGATAGACAGATAGATTGAATGAATGGATAGATAGATGAATGAATGAATGAATGGATAAATAAGTAAGTAAATAAATAAATAGGTTAAGTAGGTTACAACGAAGCGCACACTTGGCGACATCCAGGACCGCCCCCAGCGCCTCGGAGGGCTGCAGACCTGACCCTGGCGGGCTGCCGCGCAGGCGCCCCGCCCCGCCCCGCCCCGCCCCGCCCCGCCCCGCCCCTCCGCGGCCGCGCACGCGCCTCGCACAGCGCGACCGTAAAGAGGGGCGCGGCGGTGTCGTGAAAGGGGTCGCAAGGCGCAGAGAGCTGGTTGACGGGTGGGGACTCCATTTTGTTCGCCGCTCGTCTGCTCGGCAGTCGCTCGTCTCCGTGGCTTCTCCGAGGCGGAAAGTTGAAGAGCGGCGGGAGTTTTGAGGACCCGGCCCGCGCTCGGCCCCGAGTGTCCCGCAGAGCAGCCCGGCGGCGGAGATGCGGCCCCTGGACGCGGTGGAGCTGGCGGAGCCCGAGGAGGTGGAGGTGCTGGAGCCCGAGGAGGACTTCGAGCAGTTCCTGCTGCCCGTCATCCACGAGATGCGCGAGGACATCGCGTCGCTGACGCGCGAGCGCGGGCGCGCGCCCGTGCGCAACCGGGGCAAGCTGTGGGAGATGGACAATATGCTGATCCAGATCAAGACGCAGGTGGAGGCGTCGGAGGAGAGCGCGCTCAACCACCTGCAGGGCGCGGGCGGCGCCGAGCCCCGCGGGCCGCGGGCCGAGAAGGCCGAGGAGAAGGCGCAGGAGATGGCGAAGATGGCCGAGATGCTGGTGCAGCTGGTGCGGCGGATAGAGAAGGGCGAGTCGTCGTGAGCGCGCCGCGGTAAGGGCGGGCGCCGGGCGGGCGTGGGCGGCCGCGGGGGGAGGCTGGCCCGGCGCCCCGGGACCGAACCGGGCCCCCACCCCACCCCACCCCGGGGAGGGCTCCGGCGAGTTGCCGCTGGGGAGGCCGTGGAAGGTTCCAGATGGCGCGGGGAGGCGCGAGCCCCCGCGCGAGGCGGCCTCCGAGAGAGGCCCGGCGTTGGCCCCGCAGCCCGGGTGATGACTCTCCCCCGCCCGTGCCCTAGGTTTCCAGCCAATGGATTCTGGTCGAGTGATGGCGATTGGCTGACATGACACCCTGGAGAAGCTGAAACCAGAGAGCCTTTTGTTTTCTCTTCTTCTTTTCTCTCTTTTCCCCCCACCCTCTGTCTTCACTCCGTTCTCACTGACACTACGTTTCTGCTACGGTCTGCGGTTGACGACCTCGATATGTTTTTGATCGTTCAGCGGTTCTTTTTTTGTTTGTTTGTTTGTTTGTTTGGGGGAAATAACTTTGATTTGGAAAATGCGCTCACATACGGGAATTAGGGCCTAGATTGTAAGCCCTCGGTGGCAGTCGAATGACGTTCGTTCCTGGGCTTTGGTTGTTTCTGAATTTTGAGGTGCTTTGCTCTTTTCTTGGGTGACCTGATAGCTCCCTGGAACTTTGGGTCCTTGGGACACGAGACTCGGGGTTGGAGCTCACCGGCTCTGGAAGTTCTGAAGGAGCTGCGTTGATTCTAGAAGACGAGTCCATGCAGCAATGGCAGAAGAGACCAGACTTCACCTGGGAATGCGACGGGCCTTTCATGGCTAGGACTGATGACTTGGGAGAAGGGTCGGAGGGTAGGATTGTTTCTATTGGGGGACTTTAATTTCTGTGTGAGACCAAAGGAGGAGAGATGTATTTTGTGCAAAATTTAAATTTTATGTGCTACACTATCTATTGTAACCTGTCTGGGGAGTTTGTTCGGACAGCCTAACTCATTTCTAAATGAAGCGGCCGGAATGGGAGATGAGGTCTTATTAGTCTGCGGAAGTTGGTGTTATATCCCCATTATTTGAGGAGATCCTGGGCGTGAGATGAAAGATGCAAGGCCCTTTGTGGGCTGGGAAGGAAACCCGGAACTGTCTGCAGTGGACCCTAAACTTCGAGGAAGAAGCGTCTTCAAGGTTCATGTGTAGTCAGCTATAAGTGTGTTTGAGCAGCAGACCCGATAAGCATTTGAGGTCAAACCCCTACCATGTTTGAAAAACAGAATCTTACGTGTTAATAAAAGTATTCGTTTGCTTGAAAAGATGATAAGCCCAGAAAATTATTAAGAAACATGAAGTGACTTCCTTCTTCAGTGACCTGTGCTTAGATGGGGAGCTCTGGGCAGGCAGCCAGAAGGGAGTTTCTTTTCTGTTGCTGTGGTACCTGGTTGAGAACAGTAGATTCTTGGTTACCCGTAGGAAGGAACCCTGCAGTGAGTCCATGGTCTCACCTCTGCCTGCAGTCCTCCAGCTTGGACGGTGTTCTTAGCGTTCCACAGAGACTGGTACTGACACGCTGTAGCACCCCTAGATGACACACAGGCTGTAATGCATCAGCCCCTTCAGAACCACAGCCTGGGAAGTGCCCCCACCAAACAGTGGCCCCGGCCCGTCACCCTTTCCTGGGTGGCCCAAGTCTATAGGGCCCTGCCTTGTAGTGACACCCCAGCATTTTAGAATTCCTTGTGTCTGCTGCAGTAGCTGCAGCCCAGCCCAACTTCTGACTGCCTGGTGTGTTCCTTTCCAGGGGTGTGTTGCCCACTGAGAACTTGGCCTGCATGGTCCTTAGTGCTGCTTCCTGGGGTGCCACCTTGCTAGTTCTTATCAGAAGCAGTTGCTTTAGGACACGGAGGGGAGGCGTAGGAGGCTTTCCAGAGCACCCGGTTGGTAAGCTTGGCCTTGGAGGATGAGCACAACTTCCAAGGTCGGGGGGTAGGGGGATGGGGGGGGCGGGGGCACAGGGACGGGGTCTCCTACCAGGCAAAAGCTGTGCTCAGCCATTGCTGCAGACTTTCCACAGGTACTCCTTTACTGTTCAGGATAGCGTATTGCATTGATTGCTGAGTTCTAAAATAGATAATAGGGCTGGAGAGATGGCACAGCGGTTTGTAAAGTCAAGGAGTGGCCCTCTGGCCGCCACATGCCCACTAGGTCATGGGTACTCCCTCCATAATTATTTTTTTCAAGTTTTAAATGAAAGAAGGCTGAGCAGTTAAGGGCACTTGTGCTCTTCCTGAGGACCCGAGTTCAGTCCCCAGCACCTACATGGCACCTACACCTGTCTGTAACCCTGGTCTTAGGGGATTGGACACTCTTCTGGCCTTCTCAGACACTGGTGCACATACATGCAGCCAAACATACCAAAAAAAAGTTATTGGTGACACCATTCAAGGTAGAAGTGTTCTCCTAGGCCGGGCGGTGGTGGCACATACCTTTAATCCCCTCAGTCGGGAGGTGGAGGCAGGAGGATCTCAGTGATTTCGAGACCAGCCTGGTCTACAGAGTGAGTTCCAGGACAGCCTGGTCTACAGAGTGAGTTCCAGGACAGCCAGGGCTACAGAGAAACCCTGTCTCAAAAAAAAAAAAGAAGTGCTCTCCTTTCCTAAGATTTAACCAGCAGCACATACATTTTAACATAATGGCTCCTCCCAGCTTCGGTTAGATAGGCTTTCATGGTCAGCCCAGGCTGGCCACACTCTGGGTCCTCCTGCCTCATCCCCTCCAGCGCTAGGATCATAAGTGTGCAACAGCTTTAAAAAAGAAAAAACAAAAAAGGATGGTGCACTGTAAACTTCCTGCTCTTCCCACCCCTCGGAAGCCCCCTGTAAACATTGGGACTTGTGTTTCTTTTTCTTTTTCTTTCTTTGAGACAGGGTTTCTCTGTTGTAGCTCTGGCTGTCCTGGAACTCACTCTGTAGACCAGGCTGGCCTTGAACTCACAGAGATCCGCCTGCCTCTGCCTCCAGGGGTTGAAGGCCTGTGCTGCCGCCCTGGTTTTCCTTTCTTGTGATGCCAGAGGGGGACCCCAGGGCCTTTCACCCACATTCAACTCTAACAAGCAACATCCCCAGCTTTTCCCCTTCCTCTTAAAGACTGAAGAGCCGTCACTGTACTGGCAGATTTTAAACGTTAAAGAGCTCCAAACTCTTCTCAGTAACTTCTTCGTTGGTTTTCTGTTTGATACTAGTCAATTGTAACACAGCCCAAGTCTCATCCATCCTGGTTTGCGAGCATTTGGAGAATGTCAACTGTGAGCACAGCGAGGAGAGGCTCCAAGAGGCACACTTGTCTCCGGCTCCATAATTATTACAGATCCTCAGTCCCTGTGAGCCTCTGGCTCCAGAAGTGGCATCATGGGTGGCTGTGCAGAGAGCTTGTTGGGGTTCTTGGGCAGGGTGCAGATGCCATCTCAAGCTGAGACCAGTCTGCTCCATAGTGGGGTGTTAAGGGTGTGCTAATGTTTCCACAAACTGCTTTATAGAAGGAAGTGTGGAGGCTGGAAGGGCACTAAGATGTCACCTACTCTGAGGTCAGAAAAGACATGCAGGGTGATGGGTCATGCGACACAATCCAATAAGCTCTCGGCTCCTAAGCATCCTGTCAGTAGAGAGGACGTCCTGGAAGACAGCAGGTTTAGTTCCTGTGGACACCATAGCCCATACGCTGTAGGATAACACTGGCTCGAGGGAAGCATTAACAGATGTCTGGGTCCAGGCGAGGCCGCCCAAAGAAACCTGGATCCCGCTGAGGATACTGGGTTCAGGAGCAGGGGAACAGAAGCCCCCACCCGCTTGTCCTCCCTGCTCCCAGGTCTCGGGCGGGCACTGGTCTGTTCAGATTCAGCCAGAGCCTCACTTCCTGGAGTGGAATGCTGCAGCCATTAGTGCCGCTCACACAGGAGCTCTGCTCTTCTATCTTCTGAGCACACAGTAGGGCTGCACTTCCTGGCCCCTGTGCTTATGTGGGGCCATGTGAATGGTTCTAGAGCCTATGAGCTGCGAGGGAAAGTGACATGTGTCAGCCCAGCCAGAGTCCAATGTGGCTCCCTCCAGAGTGAGCTCTCCAGTCTGGCACTGGGACCCGCAACATTAGGCTGGCAGTTGGTGGTCAGCTTGTTCCTTTGACAAGCATGGTTCCTGGCCACTCTGGTCAACATGTAACGCAAATGAAGGGGTTGCTATGCCCCTGCGCTGGGGCCGTGTGCTGATGGTGGCACAACCTTCACTAAGGTGATCAGTGTGCATGCTCCCTCCTGCACCAGTCTGCAGTGGCTGCTGACCCTACCAAAGACCGTTTCCATCTGTGAGCACACCCCATCCCTGCCCAGAGGCCTTGCCAGCCACACTGGCTCCCACCGGTTCCGTTTGCTCAGCTCTCTTAAGGACTCCAAGGCAACATGTAGCCCAAATTCAAGCTGAGGCCCTGGCCACCCTGTCCTGTCCTGAAAGCAGATAAACCTGAAGCAGTGCGGTCTCCCCACCACCTAAAGATCAATAGGTTGTCATCCTACTCATACGTGTAGAGGTGTGTGTAGCGCTGCTGCTGGGGCAGCTCAGGAAGGAAGACTGGGAAGAAGATTCGTATCTGCAAACTCTGCCAGACCTCAACAGAGGGAACCACCATCATGGCCAGTGCCACACTTGACAGTGGAATCGGAAGCGTCTGAGCTCAGGTGTTTTTATTGATTGAGCGCTCCACAGGTGCAGATCATGAGCAATCAAACATCCCCCACAGAAATCCAACACCTGCAGACAATACCAAACACCAAGACCCAGGATAGCCCCTCACCCAACAGTGCATGAAACAATTTCAAACGTAACTAAAAATAAACTTCCCCAACATAGAGGGATAGGCCCGTGTGACAGCTACAAAGAGATCAATCAAATCCAAGGGTCTGTATGAAAGGATGTTAGAAATGTTGGTACACATCTTTAATCCCAGTGTTCAGAAGGCAGCGGTAGCACACTTTTAATCAGCAAGACAGGAAGCAGAACTCAGAAGGAGTCAGTGTCAGACAGGAAGTGATGTTGTAGATGAGTCAGAGTGAAGGACAGAAAAAGTGACATATCAGAGGAAAAATTAGCAGAATGAGTCAGAGTGAGGACACACCCAACTCTCAGGATAGAAAAACAATCTCTCAGCTCAGAGAGCAGAAGGAAGGTAAGAGACAGATGATAAGACACAGAGGCAGTCTGGGGGGAGACACACAGGCAGCTCAGCAGAAGAAATCAGTTCAGATGGGAAGAGTGAATCAGTTTGAAGCTGAGAAGAGCAGTTCAGTCTGAGGCAGTCAGAGAATCAGCCAGAGTCAGCCAGAGTCAGAAGAGTACGGTCAGAAACAGTCAGCAGCTCAGAAGTTTGAAGTGTGAACCAGCAGTTCAAATTCTCGGAGAAGAGTTTGAGTCAGAACAGTGAGTGAGTTGAACCAGAAGAATCAGCTGAGTTCAGGAGCTAGTCAGAGTGGCTCAGTCAGAAGTAGGTCTCGGAGGCTTAATGTTTAGACTGTACGGAGGCTGAGAAGCTCCAGGACTCCAGGACTAAGGGCCAGTGACTGAATTAGCCAAAGAGTTAAAAGGTTTTTACCCTGAATCTCCATCTCCGTCTGGTGACTCCATGGCTACCTGTGTGGCTTTACCAAAACGCTGGGTCCTGTGGTCCCTGTTGCCGCCCCCTTACAAACCCGTTCATGGTTCACAACTTCTCCATAGTCTTCTCTTCAAAGCAGTTTTCTCCTACAGCTCAGCCAGCTAAGGCCAAACTTCCCAGGCCACACCCTGCTGCTGTGCCGAGCTCTGGCGGCACGTGCCGTGCAGACAGGCAATGGTACTGCTGGATTCGTCAGGGCGACCTTTAGCCAGGAGTTAAGGAGGACAAGAAAATAGAAGCCAGGGATAGGGAAGGGATATTCCACAACACTGGACTGTGGCGTTCTGACCGATGCTTGAGGCTCAAATTGAGGGCTGGGAAGGAAGGCAGGATTGTGACAGTCACCAGCCCCAGGTCACTGGGAATGAGTAGCCCAGAGGAGCGCAGAAGCTCCTGGCTACACAGACGCCAGACGTTGAACAGGTGACCATGTGAGCATGTTATTCACCCAGAGGGCCTTAGGGACTTAGAGTGAGGAGGTGGTCCTGAGTCGGGCGCCAAAGTCTGCAGTGGGCAATAGGGTGCTGTGGCAAGTGGCTGGAGATAGGGCAATGAAGAGCCAGCGAGTTCTCCCGGGGGCACCGTGTTGATGGGAGGGAGGGCAAGGGATGGATGTACTTCAGACTCCTGGATGTGGATTTGGAGAGAGAGTGTCTGGCCTCTTAGCATCCTGGGACCAAATGGCACTATGCTCTGAGAACCAACCTGCGAGGGGAGGTAGGGTGGAGGGTGGGGCTTCTCCAAGTCAGGCCTGTGCTAGCCGCAGCTCACTCAGTCCCATTGGCCTAAGGGGTCCAGGCACACCGGAGGCACAAAGAGTGTCATCAGTAGCTTGACACAAAAACAGCACCATTGGCTGAGCTCAGCTCATCAGCAGTGACGGTAAATCTAGTTCTGAATTTAGCTCATTGGGTGACCATCACTATGGAAGAGCCAACGATGTAGCAGGGAAAACTGTCACTCAACCAAGCTTCCTGCATTGGTTTCCGCAAAAGAAATCCAAGAAGACAATAGCTCTGTGTCCTCCGGCCTCACACTGACAGCGGCAGACAACCCTTCTTCCACATCCTGACAGGCAAGTGAAGGGAAACTGGAAGCTGCCCGGCGAGATGGCCCTAGGGCCTCCTCCCAGGCAAAGTCCAGGATACAGTCGCCGTCCTGCCAATCGTAGCTTCTTCCATGCAGACACCGTTGACTCGAGGTTACAGTGAAGGACAGAGCATCGACAAGTGGGCGAGTCTTCCCCTGCAGGTCCTGGGGTCACAGGAGCAGACAGGGGGCGCCTGCAGCCCTGCGGTTGTTCTACCCCTGAAGGCAGTTCTGAGGCCTGGCAGCTGCTCCAGCAGGAAGCAGGCCTCAGAAGCAGCAAGGCCTTATGGGGGCACTTTTCAGGGAGGTTTATATGAGAACTAGACAGTAACAGAGCAGGACCAGGAGCAGTGAGCCCACCCGGGAGACACTGCTTTCTGCTGAGCCTTTGGCGATGTCTGTGGACTGAGGCTACCGTGGCTTCCTCTTCTGCGCTGTTGGCATGGACATGTGGTTGACTTTCTGCAATGCCTTACCACAGCACAGGGCACTCTGCTCAGAGCCCTCACAGGCAACAGTTCCCCCCGCCCCCCGGGAGTGCTTCATGGGACCCAGAGAAGCTGTAGCTGCAGTCAACTCTCTTCAGAGGTCACGCCTCTGTCCTCTGTCTGTTAGAGATGGGAGAGGAGTGGCAAAGACCCACGGACATGGCTTTCAAACCACCACAGCCAGGCTGGAGAGGCAGCTCAGCATTGAAGAGCACTTGCTGATTGTGCAGAGGACCCAAGTCCACAGCCACCTGTAACCCAGCTCGGGGACTCCACGCCCTCCTCTGTCTTCTCTGGCATGAGCCACACACGGTGCGCAGACATACATGCAAGTAAAGCACACACACACACACAAATAAATAAAACTAAAAAATTAAACTGTTAAAACCACCACGGTCAGCATCACGACATACCCACAGCAGGACATCTAAAATATCGTAGGTCCAAATAATCTGAGTCACCAATATTAATACTTTGTGGATTTCGAGAGGCCAAATCAGCACATTAAAATGTGAAGCACTTCTAACCAGGAGCAAAAGGGGAGACGTGCAAAGTATGACAGGAGCCAACAAATTGGCGGTGCGGTTGTTTCCTAGCAATGCCATAACAAGCTGCTGCAAGCTTAGAACACAAGTCCTCACCCTGGAGGCAGGCTTAGATCAAGTGCGGGTAGGGCTCCCCGACCCCCAAAGGATGCAGAGAAGCTTCTTGTCCCTTTCCCCATGCCCCATCCCGACATGAGCAGCCTTTAGCCTGCCCTTATGTTTGAATCCTCAGCCAGTCCTGTCTGCCTTTCACATCAGTCTCTGTCTTCGAATGGGCTCAGTCATCGGACGTAGGGCCCACCTGAACCCTGTACCTCAACTGATTGAGTTGCAAAGACCCTATTTTCAAAAAGCTGACATCCTGAGCTTTGAGTGTTGCAGGGGCACTCCAGTACAAATGGTGGCTACATGCTTTTTTAAGGTTTATTTATTTTCATGTACATGCGTGTATGTCTCTCTGTGCATATGGGTAACCACACTTGTTACCAACAGAGCTACAGTAGGCATCAGGTCCTCCAGAGCTGGAGTTACGGGAGGTGAGCTCCTCTGGACAGATGCGGGGACCAAACTCAGGGCCTCTTCAAGAGAAGTGCTCTTAACCACTGAGCCACCTCTCCAGTCTGAAACGTTGCATAGGTATATTTTTCTCTTTGAAACACAGAGTCATACTATGTAGCCCTGGTTGGCCTAGATCTCCCTATGTAGACCAGGTCGGCCTCGAACTCATAGAGATCTACCTGCCTGCCTCTGTCTCTGAGTTCTGGGATTAGAGGTGTATTCTACCACACTCAGTTACAATTTTAATATGTGAGAAGTTTCAATTAACTTGTATCAAAATGTGTTTTAAAACAAGGCTTAGATAATTAGCATTGCAATTCTCCAAACTAGTCTAGTGAGTCAATAGAGCCAACAAAAGTCTCTCCGGGCTCCTCTGTGTTCCATTGCCAGACCCTACTTCAGTGAAATGGGGAAGAAGATTCTCATGTCAGCTTTGGACACACACAGAGGCACATGCAAAGAAAAGGGAGAGAAGGGAGAGGGAGGGATGGAGGGAAAGAAGAAGAGAGGGAGGGAAGAAAGGATGAAGGAAAGGAGGGAGGGAGGAAAAGAAGGAGGGAGAAAGGGAAGGGAGGGAGGGAGGGAGGAAAAGAAGGAGGGAGAGAGGGGAGGGAGGACTCCCCAAGTAGAAGCGAGTGGGCACTTGTCACGCTTTGCTGAGCGTTGGTCTTGCTACACAGCTGCTATGAGCCAGGCCTGGAAGTTCATCCCACAGTAAAGGAAAAGCTTCCTTCAGTAGCCCAGGGATGCAGAAGAGGGAGCTTCGCTTACAGACTTCTCTAGTCCGGGGAGGCGAGGGGCCACAGATACGGAATAGGAGAGGGTTGGGGAGATGGTGACCGAAGCGTCTGTGCCTTTCTGGGAGGTGGTGATTCCCCATGGACTGTAGGACCCCTCTTTTCACTCCCACCGGGGTCTGGTGTTGCCAGTCATGCAGGCTGGTAGGGAAGAGAGAGACTGGTCAAGTCTAGGCCTAGCTAACCGTGTATTACAGTTTGGACGGAACCTGTTTCAGTGAACCTGCCTGTGTGCAGTGCTGATGGTTAGGATTTGATCCAAAGGCTAAGACAGCGGCGGGGACAGACACAGCGCAATGACGGGGTGCAGCCCTCATGATGATGTCATCGCCGAGTGAGGAGTTAGAGCTGGGAGTGGAGCGACAGGGGCAGCCATCACCTCGACCGCCCTGCAGAGGTACCGCCTGCAGCAGAGCTCGGAGGAGACGCATTGAGGTCGAGCTGTGTGACCCCAACCAGTGACCTTTAAGCCAACTAAAGCCTGTGAAGCATGGAGGCTGGTTTGGGGGTGTTCTGGGTAAGGCAGTTTGTAGTAATGGCTAATGTGGCGTTGACCCAGCGACGGGGGCAGCAGGACAGAGTGAGAGCCAAAGAGAGCTGACACGCAGGCCAGAGACACGGGAAAGCCCAGTGCGCAGAGCAGGAGGGCTGGCCACACAGGGAAGAGCTGCAGCCAGCGCCCTGCCTGGGACGCGCTGGTCACTTCCAGATGGCTCGGGAGAAGGAAGCAGTAAATACTTTTGAGAATGTAAAGGAAAACCTTCATCGTCTCGGGGCAGGAAAGGATGTCTTCAAACGGAAAGCAGGGAGCGTAAAAGGAGAGCTGGATGTCGTCTTCTGCAAAACTGAAAACATACACATAAATGTTTATAGCAAGTTTCATAACAGTCGAGGGCAGAAGCAACCCAGATGGCGGTCAGCGGGTGAGCACCCAGCAAGGAATGAAGGCGCTCACACTCACCAAAGCCCGGTGAGCCTTTGGAGAACGGCGAGCAGAGTTAAAGCAGCCAGATACCGAAGGCCACACTGTGGGGTGCTGAGACCACGCCAGGGCCGGGTCCGAGCTAGCCAAGTGCTTTGCCATTAGGCTCAACCCAGTGTCGAGTGGTTCGTTCTCTAATGTGGGGGCCTCTACCGTGCCCCTCTCCAAATCCATACATAGAAACAGACAGAATGTGTGAATGAGAACACACTCTTTAAAGAGGAAACTGAGGTTGAAGGGGGAAAGGAAAGGCGGGACCCTAACCCAGCATGAACAGCGTCTTCTGAGAGGGCAAACACCAGGGAGAACTCAACCTCTCCAAGAGAGGCGTCAGGAGAAACCATCCCTGCCAGCACCTTGCTCTCTGACTTCGGGTGCCCAGCCTGAGACATATGTCAAGTGTGAGCACCCGGTCTGTGGTATCCTGTGACAGACGGTAGGTCTGTGATTGCCAGAAGGGAAGAGGTCAGGTGGGAAGCGAGTGGGTGCTGGATACTTTTCCCGGATGACGCAGAAGTTCTGAGACTGGAGAGAGCCCGTGTCCCTCAGTGCACTCGCCATCACGGAATTTACACTTCCACAGAGTCCCTGCGTCATGCGGATTTCACCTCAGGCTTTTCCGAAGCAGGAGCAGTCGGTTCATAGAGGCAGTAAGGGGAAGATGAGTGCTCTGGGCGGGGATGGACAGACAGCACAGGGTGTGCGTGCTCCGACCCACTGAACCGCACGCCTGGTGGTTATAATTGCGAGACCAGAAGAGTTTAGAGTAAAATCATGTGCTTATCTATTGAACCGGAATCATTTTTTATGGGCAAGGTGCGGTAGCACAGGCTGGTAATCCTAGCACTCAGGAGACCAGGACAGGCATCTGAGGCCAGCCCTACGCAGTGAGACTGTTCCTACTTCATATTAAGAGCCAACCCATTTGGTAACTGTCAGGTCTCAAACTCACAAACTGCAGGCCCAGATACCTATTTAACACACCAAAGCAAACCTGGCTGCCAGGTTCTCCCAGTATCCCTCAGTCCCTGCCCTGTTTCAGGGTCCTCCTGGCTTGCATACTCGGCCCCCTACCCTGACCTCTCCAGTCCAGGGGGCTGGGCTGCCCTTCCCTATATAATTCCAGCCATTTTGGTTACTCTTGCTCTTGGCCTCTCGATCTGTCTTGGCCTCCTGGCCTCTTGGTTTCCAGGTTCCCCTCTCTCCCCTCTCCCTCTCCTCACATGGCCCAACAGCTCAGTCTGGCCATGTCCACCTTGGACTCCCCCAGATGTCTCTGCCGCTGGCTGTGTTCTCCCTCATATACAATAAACCTTCTCTTCCACCATACCTAGGAGCGGTCATGTCTTTTCCTATTTCTTTTTTCATCCAATAACAAGACCCCCTGGCACTAGAGTAGTGGGACAGGTTACTTCATGAGTCCCTTGCAAAGTCCCTCTCAGGCTGGGATGGCAGGTAGGCTGGCTGAAGCAGGGAGTGATCCTTACAAACACTAATGCGGCCTGGAGAGATGGCTCAGAGGTTAAGAGCATTGGCTGCTCTTCCAGAGGACGGGTTCCCAGTACCCACACAGCACCTCACAACTCTGCAACGTCAGTCCTATGCCCTCTTCTGGCCTCTGTGGGACCAGGCATGCACATGATGTACAGACATGCATGCAGACAGAACCCCTGCTCACATAAATACATAATAAAACTAATGCATGACTCTTCCTTCTTAAAACAATCGAGAGGGAACAATCTAACATCGCCTGGGTCTTATTTTTCCTCTGTCTCTTGTCAGTTAATTTTCCAATAAAACTCATGTGTTTTGTTGACACAAAAACCACAACTCTCATCTTAAATGGAATAAGAGATAGTGTATTCTAGAGCCATCTTGAATGACCATGGCCCAGGAACACAGATTTACGTTGCTCTGAATTCCGTGTTCCAACATGGAAGCAGTTACAGAGTTTTTACAGTTTTACAGGACAGAGAAAGTCATAAATCAAAGCAAGTTTACAAGGCACCGCTGGCAGAGAGGCAGGTACATCAAGCCAGGGAGAGCTGTTCTATGGTCTCAAGGTGCTAGTGATGATTTTGGATAGTAGATTAGTTTTTGGATTAGTAGAAGCTGGTTGCCTGTAAGTCAATAGATTCTAAAAGGGTTTTTCTCTATCGTCACAAGATGTTAGTTTTGACACAGCGGGGCAAGGACCGGATGGCTGTTCCAGAGGGCTGGAGCTCAGCCCAGAATAAGGTAATTAGTCTCTGGGCCTGCAACTTCCCAGTCTCTCCACAGGACCGGAATTCTGATCAGCCAGTCAGCCTCTGCAGACAGAGTAGACACGGAGCAGACATACACACAGCCACATACAGCTTCTTTTCAGAAGTTTTCCTTCACAGGCTTCATCTCTAAATTTTACATCCTGTTTATTTTAAAGCTTGTCAGACACATCACCTTGCAGGAAAGCTTGGCCATAATTGTCTACTCTAAATTTACAGTTTGACTTAGTAGAGTTGGGGGGGTTGGGTAGTTAGATCAGCAGGCATTGGGAGGGGAGATAGTTAGACCAGCAGGCATTTGTGGGGAGATAGTTAGACCAGCAGGCATTGGGGGGAGGGAGATAGTTAGACCAGCAGGCATTGGGAGGGGAGGGAGATAGTTAGACCAGCAGGCATTGGGGGGAGGGAGATAGTTAGACCAGCAGGCATTGGGAGGGGAAGGAGATAGTTAGACCAGCAGGCATTGGGGGGAAGGAGATAGTTAGACCAGCAGGCATTGGGGGGAGGGAGATAGTTAGACCAGCAGGCATTGGGGGGAGGGAGATAGTTAGACCAGCAGGCATTGGGAGGGGAAGGAGATAGTTAGACCAGCAGGCATTGGGAGGGGAAGGAGATAGTTAGACCAGCAGGCATTGGGGGGAAGGAGATAGTTAGACCAGCAGGCATTGGGGGGAGGGAGATAGTTAGACCAGCAGGCATTGGGGGGAGGGAGATAGTTAGACCAGCAGGCATTGGGAGGGGAAGGAGATAGTTAGACCAGCAGGCATTGGGAGGGGAAGGAGATAGTTAGACCAGCAGGCATTGGGGGGAGGGAGATAGTTAGACCAGCAGGCATTGGGAGGGGAGGGAGATAGTTAGACCAGCAGGCATTGGGAGGGGAAGGAGATAGTTAGACCAGCAGGCATTGGGGGGAGGGAGATAGTTAGACCAGCAGGCATTGGGAGGGGAGGGGAGTTAGACCAGCAGGCATTGGGAGGGGAGGGAGATAGTTAGACCAGCAGGCATTGGGGGGAGGGAGATAGTTAGACCAGCAGGCATTGGGAGGGGAGGGAGATAGTTAGACCAGCAGGCATTGGGAGGGGAGGGGAGTTAGACCAGCAGGCATTGGGAGGGGAGGGGAGTTAGACCAGCAGGCATTGGGAGGGGAGGGAGACAGTTAGACCAGCAGGCATTAGCAAGGGTCTAGTGTGTTTTGCTCAGTTGTAGCTGACCCTAAGCTGACTCACGGCACTTTTAAAAACAAACCAGCAGATGTCATTTTTAACAGGTTCACACTTGTGACCCCAGCACTGAGAGGTAAAGATGGGCAGTTCCCTTTGGTTCCATGGTCAGTCAGCCCAACTTGCTCAGTGAGCTCCAGGCCAACACGAGGTCTTGTCTTTAAAAATAAATAAATAAATAAAAGTGAGAGTCGGAGCAATGGCTCGGGGTTAAGAGCACGTGCTGCTCCTGCAGAGGACTGGAGTTCAGATTCCAGAACCCTAAAGGCTGCTTGTAACCTTCTGTAAGTCCTGTTGCAGGGAATCCAACACCCTCTCCTGACCTCTGCAGACACACACGTGGTGCATGTACATACATACATGCAGGCAAAACGTTCATACACATAAAAATAAATAAATCTTAAAAAAACAGAATTGATGACATCCATCGTACACACACACACGCACACACATGCACATGCTACATGCACACACACACGCGCACACACGCACACACACGCACACGCTACATGCACACACACACCACACACACACACACACACACGCACACACCACAAGCACACACACACGCACACACATGCACACGCCACATGCACACACCACACGTGCACACACACATGCACACACCACACAGCACACACACACACACACACGCACACCACACACGCACACACCACACGTGCACACACCACATGCACACACCACATGCACACATACACACACACACGCACACACATGCACACGCACACACGCACACAAAAATGAATAGAGGCCAGGGGATAGCTCAGCAGGTAGAGGCCCCTACTCCAACACCTGACAGTTGTTCAATCCCCCAGGACCCACAAGAAGCTGCTCCAGATGGACGGGCCTGTGAGGTGTGACGTTGTTGGATGTTTGGACTGCCTTTGGGCGTTTCCTTTGGACCTGACCCTGGGGATCAGAACTCAGCCCTCGCATCTGCGCAGGAGACATTTCACCACCTGAGCCCCCTCCCCACCCCCATCCCATTGTATTCATAAATTTTGAAAATTCAACCTTGTGCTTTGGTCTTTACATTTTTTAAAAATCTATTTGTTATTTTGTGTGTGTTGTGTGAGTGGTCGTGGGGAGGCCAGAAGGCAGCCTTGGAGTCGGCTCTTCCTCCGAGGGCTCCCCGGACTTGGCCACAGGCCTCTCCACCAGCTAAGCTGTCTCGCGTTTTAAATGCTTCCTGCTGGAATTCCAGGACAGACTCCTGCCGGTGAGAAGACAGAACTTGTACAGGTGTAGATGTAGCCACTTTAGAAAAGATTGAGACCCAGAGACTCTCGGGCATGGGAGGGTGGGTATGTGAGCTGTGGGACTCTGCATCATCAGCTCAAAGGAGAAAGCAGGATTCTTGTTGTTATTTTTCTGAGCATGTTAAGTGGAACGCACATGTGACCTGCCTGGTGAGTGTCTGGCATGGAGCAGTGTAGGAGTTAGGTAGGTAGAAGACAGACAGGGCTGGGACTGGGGCAATGGAGTCGTAAAACACAGCCCAGACCTGGTCCTGCTTGAACAGCCAGGCAAGCTGCTATAACCTCAGCCCCAGCGTTCACAATAGGCCTCAGAAGGTTTTAGCTGACAGACCACCGTAGGCCAATTCAGGACTGTTTGCAGGGAGCTGGAGATAAGGCGGAAAACTGCAATCGTGTCGGAAGCCATGGTGTTCCCCGTGGTCAGAACGTCCCTTTGTGGGTAGTGTCCTTGGGGCTTCAGACCAGACTGTTCCCTCTAAATCAGAAGTAAAGGCTCTGGGGCATTTTCCCACAGATGCTAACGCTGGGGCTGGGGCTCAGATGAACTCAGCTCCACTGTAATACCGTTTACTGTGTGGTTTTTACTCTCTGCCCTTTGTGAGCTTTTCTAGAGCATCATGGGGAAAAAATACCCGAAGAGGAAAATATGGTCCATCATGATTTGAGCGGGACAAAAAGATCGCCTCACCTCGTGAATATGCCATCCACCTAAAAAAATTCATAAAGCCTTCTTTAAAATCCAAAATGTGGAACCCACTGAGCTGCTACCTCTATCTGGGGGAGCCTACTCCAGTACCCCCTTGGAGTGCTTAGTTTGCTTTGCTAAGTCTGTATCTCTCAATTGAATTCTTGCCTTAGAGAAGACAGGAACCATGAGAGGCACACTTAATAGGTACAAGTATCTCAAGCTAAACTTCCCTGATAGATGCCTGCTGCCTTCGGGGTTCTGGTGGGCTACCGGCTACGGAAAGAAGGGAGGAGCTAGGGATAGAGGGGAGGAGCTAGGGATAGAGGGGAGGAGCTAGGGAAAGAGGAGAGGAGCTCGGTTCCAAGGGGGTGTCGAGGTCAGGAGGCATTTTCCAGGCTAGGTCATCTGAACAGGTTTTACCCGGATTGAGGGCAGAGAGCTCAATGTGTTCCCATGATGTTCTTTTGCTGGAGGAACTAACAGCAAGCAGCTTTTCGAATCTCCACACACGTGATCAAAGCCATTGCCAGGAAAGTGAGGTACATAAATTTTTCCCCAAAACAAAAGGTCTCCTTGCTTGTGATCTTTGCTGACTGGTTTAGGGGGTGATTACCGCCTGGAGTCTGAAGGAGCTTTGATCTGCAGGAGGATGGAGGGGGAAACAGATCTCAGGACACCCCTCTGGAAGGCCCTCAGCATCTGAAGATCAGATAGTCTCCAGCCATGTGCTGTGACCAGAGAACTCCAAGGCAGAGAGAGCTTTTCCAGAGAGTTCTCAGAGGTGATCCAGCAGTTGATAGGGCTGTAAACTCGAGGTCACAGTGCAGATCCGTGGATACAGGTGCTTTGTGAATGAGCAGACACTTGTAGAGCTGGACAGACACTAGGAAGATGCTCGGCTGGTGTTTGGCCGTAGTCAGCACTGCCTAAGTATATGTTAAATAAACACACAGGTCTGGTGTGGGGATGTGGCTCAGTTGGTGGCCTGCTTACCTAGAATATTTGAAGGTCTCAACCCCAGGACAATAACTGAGGTGCCTATTAACATATCCCTCAGCACAGCCAGTACTTGGCATACCCTCCCCACTACCCTGAACTCTCCTGTGCAGGGACCAGGCTTGGCTTCCCCTTCCCCCAGCTGCTCTTCCCCATATAACCTCAGTCAGCCATTTTGGCTACAGGTCCCTTTTGGTCTCTTGGTCTCTTGCCCCTGGCTGTCTCCTCTCCTCTCCCCATCTCCTCCTCACATGGCCCGGTTCAGTTTGCCAGTCCCGTTCACTCTGGACTTTTCCAGACACCTCTGCCTGTGCTCTCCCTCATGTCTATAATAAAAACCTCGGCCCTTAGGAGCAGTTGTGTTTTCCTTCCATGTCCTCTTTCATTCAGGTTTGATCCTGAGAAACAGGCGGTGCACACCTGTAATCCCATCTCCTGGGCACTGCAAACAAGATGATTCGGAGCTCAAGACGATCTTCCACCGACATGGCAACTGCAAGGCCAGCCTGGGCTAGATGAGATGCGCAGCCCCGTCTCAAAACAACCAACTCCTGGGTGAAGGAAGTAGGAAAAGATTGTACCCGCACGTACAGGAAGTTCTGAGGGAGGAAGGGGAGGGGCAGGCATTGCAGTTCATGTAGGACGGTCAGGTGTCAGGTCTGCTGCAGTGACATTTGAGTGAAGGTAGGCTGTGGAGAGTGTGTCCAGGTAAAAGAGTTCCAGGCAGAGGAACACCCTGAGTCAGCGTGAGCCCCGGGTCAGCGTGGGATGTCAAGGTCAAGGGGCAGGCTCCGGAGCGTGAGTGACCTGGACAGCAGGTGAAGGTCCGGGGCCACCCTGCGGAGTCGTAGCAGGACAGAGCAAGGAGGAAGCAGGGGCGCCGTGATCAGAGCAGGGGGTGCAGGCTGCACAGGGAAGGTGTTGCTGAGGACCAGGGAGGCCTCCAGGCAGGAGCACGTGTCTAGGTTGTCTCTCCCATCCCTCACACGGGGCCACTTTAGAAAGTGAAAAGCAGCGTTGTCGGTTGTGGGGTCCGTGCGTTCCCGTGTTTGGGGTGGCACCGAGGAGGGGGCAGTGGAGGAGAGCTTGCAGACAGAATGACTGACTCTAGGCTGGCGTGTGAACAGAGCCCCTGACAGATGGCCCGGCAGAGGGCACAGTGAAGGGCAGGCAGAGGTCCAGATGGCCAGAGAGGCCTGATGATGGGCGATAGGGGCGTGGAGGCCAAGAACAAGGAAGGTGGTGATGGCAGAAGTCCAAGCGGGACCTTATGTGCCCCCTGCCCCGCTGAGTCCTGGGGCGCGCCAGGAGTTGTAGGCGTGTCCCTGGAGCCCAATGATGTATTGGTGTGTTCTTGATGACATATCTGCACATTGGAAGGGAAAATCATTTCTAGTTTTTAAGATGAATACCAATGGCCAAGGAAGCCGCGCAGCCTCCAGGGCAGTGCCGATAAAGCTCGGACAAGCCCAGACCGGTTTAAGTGCAGTTTTTGTTCTTGAGTTCAGGGGCTGCCACTCTGCGATTCTACAGGCTCGATGAGGTGGGGCAGACACGGAGGACCACGGACTCATCAGCACTTGTCATGCTGGAGGGCGGGGGGGGGGGGGGGGGGTGCTGTAAGAATTCTGTATACGCATGGACAGAGGCGAGTTTTAGCAAAGGTTTATTTTTACAGGGGAGGGTGAGGGACACTGAGTCTGGGGTGGAACAGGACCCTGTAGAGGGACAGAAGCTGCATGGTAGGAGAGAAAGGCTGAGGCAGAGACAGAGAGAGGGAAGAGAGAGACAGACAGAGAGAGAGGACAGGGCAGCATGGTGAGAGGGGAAAGGCAGACACAGAGACTGCGGCCCACTGGGGTTATGTGGAATCTGCACTGGTCCCCTGCCGGTGACGTGAGCCGGGGCAGGGACAGGGCGCCAGGCGGTACCGCAGCAGGGACGCCGAGGGGTCGGCTGTGAGCCTGCCTCCGCTCCCTGTGGCCATCACACGCACAGAAACAACTAAAAGGGGGAAGAGCGTCCTGACAGGGCTCCGGGTGATCGCAGTGGGGAGGGGCGGGGCTTTGAATGCCGCTGGCTCCCCATAGGCTCATGTATTTGAATGCCTGGTCTGTGATTGGTGGAACTGTTGGGAAGCATTAGGAGGTGTGGCCTTGCTGGGGGAGGTGTGTGACTGGGTGCCTTAGCGTTTCTCTTGCTGTGAAGAGACACCATGACCATGGCAATTCTTATTAAAGGAAAACATTTAATTGGGGCTGGCTTACAGGGTCAGAGGTTTAGTCCATTACTGTCATGTAGGGAAGCATGGCGGCTCACAGGCAGACATGGTGCTGGAGAAAGAGCCGAGAGTTCTACATCTGGATCTGCAGGCCTGGCGTGAGCATTTGAAACCTCAAAGCCCACCCTCCAGTGACACACTTCCTCCAACAAGGCCACGCCTACTCCAACAAGGCCACACCTCCTAGTAGAGCCACTCCCCAGTGACCGAGAATTCGAATCTATGAGCCTCTGAGGCCATGCGAATCCAAACCACCACACTGGGCTTTGAGGTTTCAAAGGCCCACGGCACCCGCAGTTAGCGCTTTCCCTCTGCCTCAGGGTCGTGGAGCAGATGTGACTCTCAGCTCCAGTGCCATGCCTGCCCGCCTGCTGCCATGCTCCTTGCCGAGATGGCCATGGGCTCTAACTCTCTGGAACCGTGAGCCCTTAAATTACTTTCTTTTACAAGTTGCTTCTGTCGTGGTGTTTTGTTACGGATACAGAAAAGTAACTAAGACAGGGGCCTGGCCATGTTTGTGGTGTGGGGGTGAAGTCAAGTTTGTGGCATGGGGTCACAGCAGCCTTTTCTATTGCTGCCCTGCAAACTCCCCCTCAGCGTCTTCCCAGTGGTGCTGATCTCGTCTCCGTTACGACACCGCACGGCAGCTCCCATCGCCCTTGGACGCCTCTCCTGGCAACCTTCCACCGAGCCTTTTGTATCTTTCTCTATATTCTTGCTCGTGTTTCCCACCGTAAACCCGGCTGAAAGCAGCCGCCAGCGAGCCTGCTGTGGCCTGGCTGCCAAGCCGGTTAGAAATGTCGTCTGCCACATTCACTGCGCTGTTACTTTTGAGTTCAGACTCGCTCAAAATGTTAAGACACACACTAAACACAGACCGATTTCATGCCGGAGCATTCCACCAGTGATCTCTAGTCCATTCCAGACAGAGTCCTTGCTCCCACTGGAAACCTCATGAATGTGGTCTCAATTTCTATTGGCGTCCTGCTCGTCCACATTCCCACCAGGTCCCCGAGGTTTGCTGACAACATCCGAGGGCTTCTCTAGCTCCAGACTCTCCCAGATTCCTAGAACCACATGGGCAGGCTTATTCAAAGCAACACCACCATCCTGGCACCAGTTCCCTGTATGCTCTACTTTTGTGTCTGTCTGTGTGGCCATAGACAATGTGGCCATAAAACTCGGCAGAAATAACACGAGAAAGGAAGAATTTTAAGATACATTTTTTTGTGAAAAAACTTACAAATAAACATGTATTTTGGCTCACAGTTTCACAGGGTCTAAATCCATTGTGGCAGAGTGTGTGCTGGCAGAGCATGTGAAGTCAGTGTGACGTCAGAGTGTGTGACGTCAGAGTGTGTGTGGGCAGAGTGTGTGATGTCAGAGTGTATGATATCATATGATAACAAGAGTGTGTGATGTCAGAGCGTGTGATGTCAGAGCGTGTGATGTCAGAGCGTGTGATGTCAGAGTGTGATGTCAGAGTGTGTGATGTCAGTGTATGATGTCAGAGTATGTGATGTCAGAGTGTATGATGTCAGTGTGTGATGTCAGAGCATGTGATGTCAGAGCGTGTGATGTCAGAGTGTCTGATACCAGAGTGTATGATGTCAGTGTATGATATCAGAGCGTGTGACATCAGAGTGTTTGTGGTCAGAGTGTGATGTCAGAGTGTGATGTCAGTGTGTGATGTCAGAGTGTGTGATGTCAGAGTGTGATGTCAGAGTGTGTGCTGGAGCCTCCTCCCACACTGCAGAGCAGGACGCAGAGAAGCTGGACTATAACCTTTTAGGCCTGCCACTACTGACTCATCTCTAACAGGTAGGTCTCACCTCCTGTAGGTTCCATAGACAAAACTCACTGGGGAAGAAGCTGGGGAACAAGCATTCAAAACATCATCCCGTGGGGGCTGGAGAGATGGCTCCGTAGCTGAGAGCACAGGCTACTCTTCCAGAGGACCGGGGTCTGATTCCCAGCACCCACATGAGGGCTTATAATTGTCTGTAACTCCCGTTCCAGTGCCTTCTTCTGGCCTCTGCAGGCACCAGGGACACATAGGTACACAGACATGCATGTGACCAAAACACCCATATACATAAAATAATTTAAAAAAACAAAAAAACATGAGAAATGATTCAGAATCGAACCATACCCAGGCAGGTGCCCCGCCCAAGTCTTCCACAAGATGAATGAAAAAAGAGATACAGAAAAGGAACATGGCTGCTCCTAGGTGTGGTGAGGGGAACGCTGTGTGTACACAAGGGAGGACACAGTAGATATGAGGGAGAGTGAGCCAGGGACATCTGGGGGGTCAGCTGCAGGCCATGGGCAGGGGGGAACCTGGAGACCAGAGGCCAGGAGGCCACCGAAGGCCAGGAGGGACCAAGACAGCGAGAGTAACCAGAATGGCTGGACTTACATAGGGAAGGGCAGCCCAGCCCCCCGGGGCTGGAGAAGTCAGGGTAGGGGGCGGAGTATGCAAGCCAGGAGGACCCTGAAACAGATAGGGACTGAGGGATGCTGGGAGAACCTGGCGGCCAGGTTTGCTTTGGTGTGTTAAATAGGTATCTCAGGCAGCAGTTTGTGTGTCTGAGCCCTAACACAAAGTTTGAGGTAACCCAGCTCTCCTTGGATCAGTGGACCCTCCATTCTGAAGCTGCAGCCAGAGGCACAGCAGCAAGAACCTTTCGGTCTCCATATCCCTCCAGAACAGTCTAGTCAGGCCCGTGTGCCCCTCCCCACTCCCCACTTTCTCTAGAGAAGAGTCCTGAACTCTGAGGACCAAGGCGTCCCGGGCTCTGCTTGGGTCCTCAGTCACAGTCTCGCCCCCAGCTCCGACCTCTTCTTGTCTCACTACCCTTTCCTCTGCCTCTCGTCCTTTTCTGGGTGTGATTCTTTTAAATCTATTTATGTCTTTCCATGTACGTGTGTGTGTTTATCAGTGTGAATACGTGCACGTGTGTGGTGATGCCCTGTGAGCACACACAGAGGCAGAAGAAGAGATCCGGTGTCCGACTCCGCTGCTCTCCACCTCCTTAAGGCAGTGTGTCTTCCTGAACCTGGGGTTTGTGCTTTCTGGGCCAGATTAGAATTCAACAGTGATGCTGCTTTGCATCTTGGGCTGAGTCTGTCCTGCCTTCCTCCTTTCTGCCAAAGGCAGCTTCAGTGGCAGCTGTGCCATCCCCCACCTAATGCCCAGAACACGGGCGATGGCCTTCTCAAGATGGGCCGTGTCATCAGGGTCTCCCTCTGCATGCTCTGGGTGCTGGGATGGACTTCTGAGTGACCACTCCTCGAGTCCCTCTTTACCAAGACTGGTCCACGGTCCGTGATTGTGTTCTTGCCTTGGGACGCTGCCAGCCACCTCCCTAGACATCTCATCCTCCGTCCAAGAGGGGAGCGCTGAACGCATGCTGGCTGCCAGCCAGTCAGAGGGAGGACAGCAGCCCTGGGCCTCTCCAGAGTCTGCCTCTGGCCCTGGTAGGTGGGAGGAGGTAAGGGCAGATTAAATTACAGCCCTGGCCCCGGTGTCTGTGCGTGTGTCACCCTAGGAGAGGGCCTGACCTCCTAGCATCTCCCTGTGCTTTACCCGGGGTTTCTATTGCGGTGATAAAACGCCATGATCAAAAACATTTATGTCTGCTTACAGCCCTCAGGTTGCGGTCCGTCACTGAGATCAGAGCAGGAGCTGATGCAGAGGCCGAGGAAGGACAGAGGTGCTTACTGGCTTGCTCAGCCTGCTTTCGTATAGATCCCGCTTCTTAGATAACTTAGCTTGTCTCAAGCTGACCGAAAACTGGCCAGCACATCCTGTCGCATGCATAACATGGCTGGACAGTCCCTGCCTGCGTTTCCAGGGAGGAGAATGGGCTGGTAGGAAATGTGCTGTCAGTTAAGACAAAGCTTTTCTGTAAGGAACTGGATAGCAGATGTTTTATGGGCTCTGTCTCAGCTCTGCAGCCTTGGGAAGTGTGTCGCCACAGCCTGCCTTCGCTTGAAAGAGTGGAGGAGAAAACACGCAGGTCTTAGCTCCGGGGAAAGCATCTCAGGCAAACTAGCATGGCGGTGGTGTGTGTGTTTGTGCGTGTGTGTAAACCTGCACTAGGAGGGTAGCAATCCCCACCTAGCTGACATTCCCACCGCCTGATGTGGAAGATGAGAAACAGGATGTGTACTGAGGCAACCTGGGGCTGGACGTGGCGGGAATGGTGGGATACGCACGCAGCAGAGGCTGGTTTTAAACACTGGCTCCCGTGTATCTGGGAGAATGGTCTTAGTTGTGAAGAGCCCATCAAATGCAGGCCAGGACGCTCATTCTATGGAGAAGCCAGCGTTTGAGAGCGCTGTGGGCTAGAGAGAAATTCTCCATGGCCAGAGCCTTGCTCCCAAACCACTGTCTTGGCGCCGGGGATTGAGAGTCACAGACGTGGCATAGGAAGGAGGAGAGAGAAGCAGGCTAATGGAGGGTAGGCATTTACACTCTGTCTGGGAGTGAGTGGAGGTCTGTGAGGATCTCTGTGCTTCCTGTTTGTTTCTTTCATAGCCTGGGTAGGGGATAAGAGAGAAGCTGGCCGAATCTAGATCAAGACAATCTTACAGCTCTGGACGAAACATTTCTCCATGACCAACTTGTCCACATGCAGAGCTGACCAGGACCCAACCCAAAGGCTGCGACAGCAAAGGCAGAGACGCTGGCCTCTCTCTCGCCGGTCAGTCACCGCCTGTGGCTGAGTCAGCGCTGGGAGCAGAAGCAGAAGGTAACCTAGGCAACGGTTACCCTTGCGCTAGAGGGGTGCCATCTGTCACAGGGCCGGGGGCAGGGTCTCACTGTTCCGTCCAGCAGCAAGACTGCCCAAAGTGGCCTTTAAGCCACTGAGAGCCAGTGGAGCTGAGGGTTGGTGTGGGGCTTTCCTCGGCGCAGAGGCCGCACTCTTCCCAGCTGCCTGCGGTTTCTCTAGCCAGTCCAGGCAGCAGAGTGCAGGACTCTGGCCCTCTGCCTTTACTGCTCCAACTGCCCAAGGCTCCAGGAAAATGGCCCTTCCTGGGGCCGGACCCCTCCTCTGGCCTTGAAAAACTCCACAGCCCAAACCCCTGTTCCCCTGCCCGCCTGCCCCAGAGCCCTCCAGGCCCCGCCCCTCAGCTTCCCAAAGCCCTAGTATCACTGGAACCAAGGGAATAAGGACAAGGAAGGACTTTCCCAGCCGTCCACCCACTCCCAGCCAGCAGGCTCCCTGGATGTTCAGGCTCGACCCCAGAGCCAGGAGCCTCCCAAGAGGCCAGAAGGCAGCCTGCTTCTGCTCTGGGTGGCCCATGGTGGATCTAAGTAGTCTCCCTCCAGCGTCCCCCTTCTCCCTTTGATCTTCCTGCCCCCCTCCTCTTTCTCAGCCCTCACTCCCCGCCTCTCCCCCTCCTCCCTTCTAAGGGGTCCTCTAGGATGTTCAGCCCCAAATGTCACTGCAGAGGTACCCAGCACCCAGAGCATTGTGTCTGTCCTAAACAGGAATGCATCAATGACATATTTTTACAATAAAACTGTCTGTTTTCCTTTATTAGATAGAAGTGTGGCGAGCCTTGAATCCAGACTTTTAATTCTGTTCTTTCTCCCCAAACATTGTCGTGAGCAAAATTCTGATTCATATGAAAGTTGCTTTTGTTTGGGGCTTAACATTATAGTGCGAAGTCTCTAAGTCTGAGGCTTTCTGTGGAGGGCCACCACATCGCTGACTCGTACACGGGGCATGGGTTGTTCTGGTGATCATCAAAGTTTGAGAAATTACTCTCTAGGGATTGAGCATCTGTCTGTGTGGTGTGCACCGAGTGTTAACAGGCAGTTATGAGCCACACGATGTGGATTTGAGGAACTGAACCGAGATCCTCTGCAAGAGCATTAAATGTTCTGAACCACGGCGCCATCTCTCCGGCCCCCATGTAGTCAGTTTCTTAAAATGTATATAGTGTGTATGCTTGTAACCATGTGTACATGTGTATGGTGTGTGTGTGTGTGTGTGTGTGTGTGTGTGTGTATGTAGAGGTCAGAGGTCAAAATCGGGTAAACAGTAACACCTGCCAATATGTAAGCAATATCCATCAAAGTTCATAGCTCTGGGAAAGTCCCTAAATATACTAACCTTGCTTTTTAGCTTCTGCAGATTCGCTTCTGGCTGACTGTTGGTGTTAACTGAGGTATTGTCAACCCAGGACATGGATTTAGTCCTTAAAAGATCACCTTAGAGAAGGCTAAGACTGCACCGGAGTCCTGAACACCCAGCACACTCACCGGCTGGCTAATAAAGACTTTCTATCGACTTGGATCTGTGCCCAAGTGGTTGTCTCTGATGGACACCTCACAACACCATGGAAGGACACCATGGCCACAGCAACTTATAAAAGAAAGCATTGAATGGGGTCACAGTTCTGGAGTCCATGACCATCGTGTTGGGGAGCACGGCAGCAGGCCGGCAGCACTGGAGCAGTGGCCGACACTTTTATCTGACCCACAAGTACTGAAATCTAGCTTCGGCTGGAGGTCAGGGGTCCCAGGAGAAGTGTGGAGTCAGATGACTAATGAAATTGAGAGAGGGAGAGAGAGAGACAGAAAGAGAGAGAGAGAGAGAGAGAGAGAGAGAGATATCTTGTGTATCAAGAAAGTCCAGGAAACTGCTACTCCTGCACTTATGTTTCCCTCACCCTCTTATATATCCACCAGGTAAAAAGAACTTTTCATGCAAGAAAAATCACCTTGTGATTACAAATCTCATTTTCACAAAAACATATTTCCTCAGAATTTCACAAGTGACAATAAACATTTTTTTCTCTTTTACACTATAACCCCAAAGCATTAATTCTTATGTTACAGTTTAACAGAGTTTAGCAAGCCAGATAAATTACAGCCACATTTCTGTGGTGGCACAGCAAAGTGTGGATACAGGAATAGCATCCGGTAGGAACGATGCGTGGCTACTGACTAGCAAACAGTTTTTCTATTATTCTACTTCTACATCTACGTCACACAAATAAGTTTAGCCAGACCCGGTTAACTATCTACTTTTTCCCATACACTCATACAGAAAAAAAACGTGTTAATTCATCAGAAAAGCCTGTAATTTTCCATAATTCATATGGAAAAGGTGGGTCTGTCCAATTCCACAGTCTGCATAGGTCTGAGTTCTTGAGGTGCACTGCCAGAGTATCTAAGGACCCCAGAAACATGGTTGTTGCCTGTGATCATTGATCTATTGTAGGTGTTAACTACAGTCTTTTACCCTCAAGTTAGGGAAGGAGAAAGGAAGGATAGAAAGAAATTTTCACCACTTTTACAGGAGGCCTTGCTATAGAATGAGAGAAAGGTAGAAATCTCCACAGCCTCTTTTAGGCTGCCCTAAGCTGGGAGAGGACTAGCTGACAGTGAGTCAGACTAGTGTCTCGGCTCACAGTCTGTAAACTCAACCTCTCCAACCCTTGTTCTCTTGGGAATTATCACACCAACAACAGCAACCCAACCAACAAACCACCAACCAACATCCACCCTGACTCTCCAGGCTTCAGACCTTTTATGCCCTAAACCAAAAGTTCCCATAAACCTCTGTGGCACCCAATCCCAAAAAACAAGCTACAGGTGCCAGAACGACTGCACCAGACCAAATCATAGTCACCTGCATCAAGCATTCCAGACCCAACTCGTAAACAACTTTACCTCAGCTGGGGTGGGAACGCAAACCTAGTCTAAATGCCATTTTGCCGTTTTTAAAGAAACCCAAATGACAAGGACTTCTTCGAAGTGTTCTGCTACAATCTGTCTTCTACAAATAATATTCCTGGGCCATAGTGTTTGCAAGCTATTTGGTCTAGTTTTTTCTATTTCTCCAATCTTGTAAGAACAACCGGCAGTACCTAGATCATTTCTTTAAGCCTGTTCGTCAACCGTCCTAACCACCCGTCTCTGAACTTACTTGAGAAAGTTCAGCAGCATCATTTATCCAACAGCATTGTCCCGGGCACAGCCGTAGGGAGCTCGCCACTGCTGTTACTATAGTTACAGTGTCAAAATCATCACTGTTGTTGTAAGCTACAGTTAGATCACTCTGCAAAGGTTTAATAGTTCCATGGAATTCACACCACAGAATGTAAGGAAAGTGCCACAGAGGCCACCACTGGCGAACTCCACATCGGCAAGGGATATCTGGGCAACAAGTTTCTGTGTATTGCCTCTCTGAGATACATTCACTGGAGCTGTGCAAACCAATGAGCCGTCCTTCCTCGTCAACTCCATAGCAAACTGTGGGTTCAAACCACGGCTCCTGGCACACAAATATGAGGCAAAGAGAGAGAGCTAACTGGGAGTGGTGTGAGCTTTTGAAACATCAAACTCACCCCCAGTGACACTCCTCCAACAAGGCCACACCTCCTAACCCTTCCCAAACAGTTCCAGCAAATGGGGACCAAGCACTCAAATATATGAGTCTATGAGGGCCATTCTTATTCAGATCACTACACAGGAGCTCAATAATTAGGCTGTCATCTGTCTGGCCAATGAACTCTGGGGATCTGGCGATCTCCACCTTCCCCGCCCCCAGTACTGCATTACAATCCTGTGCTGTCACAACCAACTTTTTTCATGGAAGTTGTGGATCCAAACTAAGGTCCTCATACTCACACAGCGGGCACTTTGCCCCCGAAGACATCTCTCCAGTCCTGTGATCATCTTTTTTGTCCTCCAAATGTGCTGGGCCCTCATACATGCCAAACACATAGGCCAGCACTGAGCTGCACCCCAAGCCCTAAGCATCTGCTTCTACGTTAAAGAACCTTGTAGTCAACAGCTCCCAGAATCCACATTCACAACGGGGTTGGGGTGAGGAGTCAGTAAGATGTCCCAGAGGGAAAAGGTGCTTGCCCCATGAGCCTGAAGACCTGAATTCAATCCCTAGGACCCACATGGCAGAAGGAGAGATCACAAGTTTTCTTCTGCCCTCCATGTGTGTACTGTGCTCATGTGCACATGCACAAAAATAAATACATAAATGTAATAAAAAATAAAGCCAAAATGATCCACAATAGTCTGGACAGAGCTCAGGACCCAGAGAGGTTGACCTGCAATACACAGCATCATAATGGGAAATAAGCCACCAGCTCTCTGGGGTGAGTGGTTACCGTACTTTTTTGACTGTGAGATCAAACACCAAGTCAGCACCAGGAAAGCCTACCTGGACCTTCCCAGTCCTCTGCTCAGGTCAGGCCTGGCTCCCACCTGTACTTCTGAGTGGTAGGTACTCTAGCTCCCTAAACTGGAGTTAAATCAGCTTTGTGTCAATGTCCACTGAAGAACACGAGGCCGGGGCACAAGGCAGGGAACACAGGGCGGGGAGCAGCAACATTATGTGATTTCATTTGGCATGTCAACCCAAAAGATGTGTCCATGCTTATTGTGGGCATGTATTTGCTTTCGTGAAATCATATTTATCGGTTCTAGGAACCGAAACACGCATGTCCTGCTACGACTGTAGGGTCTAGAGTGAAGAGACTTCACTGAAGTCAGGCTGGTGGCAATGAATTATCCATCTATGACGACTCCTAGCCTACCTGCATCACCCTGTCCCAGAATCCCTCTCCCTCTGAAATTGCAACCCAACAGTCATCTCCTGGCCTGGAACTTCTGCTTCTGCTCAGGCTGGTTCTCCCTGTCCCTCGGGGGCCTTCACCATTTCCCCTTTCAGGGTCTGAACTCAGACTCAAGACCCAGAGAGGTCACTTGCTCTGAAAAGAGTCCCGATGCCCGTGCAGGAGTGACTCCCCGCTCTGGCTCTTGGGAGGCACCACAACATCATTCCTTATTTTCGTTTCTGTCCACACCGCTGGCCAGTCCACGTCTTGCTTTTGCTGGTGCCTTAGACAGGATGCGCACCACACCACGTCAGACACTGCCACGGCCAGGAGGCCAGGCCCTGGGTCAGTGGAAGGCCTGAAGCTTGTGTGTCACCTCGTTGTCATGACTCCAGAAACCATTCTCCCCAACAGCACTTACTGAGAACCTCACAAACTACACAAAGTTCACTTTGTTTGACGTTGAGGACTCGAGGGAGGACGCCATTTTGTTTTAATGATTCACTTATGACTTGTTTATTAACACTTATTACTTCGGTTATCTGAACCAAAATCTCACTATTATTTTTTTGAAGATTGTTATCCTTGTATGTGTTGTGTGCATGTGTCAGTGAGTGTGTCACTTGTGTACACACAGGAGCCCATAGAGGCCAGAAGAGGCCATCTGCTCCCCTAGAACTGGAGTTATAGGCAGTAGCCAGCTGCCTATATGGGTGCTGGGAGCCAAGCTCGGGTTCTCAGTGAGGGAAGCCAGGTTCTTTGCCACTAAGCCACATCTCCATTTACAACATTCTTGAAAGAAGAAGGAAACCCCAGCTCTCTAGATGAGTCTCTTAAGCAAAGGGAAATGAACTCTCAGTGAGTGTTTGATTTTGACCTTGAATGTCTATCAGATCTACTGCCTAGGCCTTGATAATGCTTCTGCCTTTCTCCTGCCTCTCTGTCCTCCGTCTCTGATGCTCTTCTCTGAAGCCCCTGTGATGGCAATGTCAGGTTGTTTTTTATTAACCTGAGAGGCTACACAACACACATCAGACAATGTACCACAATGCAGCTGAAGTCCCAAAGTACATACAAAACTGTCTGATTTCTGGTCCTGCAGTTTGTACAAAGCAATCTCATCCAGTCTTCACCGGCTACAGCCCAGTTTAGTCATGCCCAGAACTGCACTAACACCAGTAGATTTTCACTGCAACTCTTCACTGGCTGCAAGGTGCCAGAAAACATTCGGGTCACATAGTAAAATACAAGGCCGTGCTTCACTCCTCAAAACACAGCAGAGTGTTGAAAATATTCCCTCGGAGACAACTTCCTCTAGTGAAAGGTATCTTTGAAGACCCAAATGTACTTGAAGCTCTATATTCTATCAAGGCCACCATGCAGACACATAAAGAAGAGTGCAAAGCCACTCAACGGGACATAAATGCCACTTTCAACAGGACAGTCACTGGGGGTGTGCCTGCTTACGCACAGCGCGTTGGAAAACTGAGGAAAATCTAGGCTGCGTAACAAAGCAGAGGACATGCACGCAGGAAAGAGAAATGGGCAGGCATAGGGTCAGAGAGAGGCTGTTACTAAAGCTCTCCAGAAGTTTCTAGAAGGGAAGTGTGTCAGAGCACCCTGTGTTAAGAAAGTAGCTCTCCTAGGAGTGGTTAACATGTCTTTTTTAACCTTGGATCCAACATGCTCTGTCTGCACGGCAAGTTCCTCCAGTGGCGTCTAGGTTCACAGTGGTGGACTCAAGCCGTCCGGCACAGATAACCGACTTGGTAAAGAACGGAAGCTGCTTGTAGTTTTCTCTGTTTTGTTGCTCAGATTGTTTTTATTTTTCTCTAATCCCTAATTCCCAATAGGGAAAGAGGAGAGGTCACGGTAACTTAACCCAGGAAGAATACGTGTTTATCACCCAACAAAACTCCAACTCTGTTTACACCACTCAGTCTTTTGAGGGATGGGGGGGAGGGGTGCTGCCTGTGTACAGGCGGGCCAATAATAAATAGCCCAAGCTTTTCTCAACTGCTGTCCACTGGGAGTCTGGTTTACGTTTCCTGATGAGGGCGTTCAAGCCCTTTGGACAAAATATCCACCACGAATCTCATCAAGACAAGGCCCTCTCTGCCTTAGGCCTGTCTTCAGTGTCAATGCTAAATAAGAGCCCGAGTTTCCTAGAGACTTGCCGGTCTTCGGGGTAGGAGACACCACCTTTGATGTTTCTAAGAATTTTAAGGATTTTATTCCTATCTTAGGTTTTCTCCTGACAGCACCTTGATGTAGTCCACGCTTGGGGCTATTGTTTCTTTTGTGAAGAGGCTGAGATGAACACATTGTTAGGATGATTTTGTGTTCTGCCGTCCTTGCTTTTGCTTGTAGTTTATTTTGCTATCATTGATAAGGGAAAGGAGGCAGACAGGAGCCTCGCAAGGGTGCTGGTGGGTCCCACGCAGTGAACGGATGTGGGAGACTGTGTAAGAAGGCTGTGAAATTACTGTAAACTTCGGCTGGGGCAGAGAGCAGAATGTTCTTCCCACAAGGTGGCCTTCAACTAAGAATTACACGCCATGACAGGTGAATGAAGGGAATGTCCTGGCATGTGCTCAGTGTCTCTGTGGGAAAGGCAAAGGCCTGGAAGGAACACTCTTGGCTCTCCACAAGACCAAAGACGCTAAGAGCGCCAGGTGCATTTCATTTCCTTGCTGTTCGGGTATTCGCTTAAGCTAATTATAAATGCCACGTCACGTTTTGCTTGCTTTAATAACAAAAATGAGAAATGCTTCATTGGCACTGCTCTTGAGCTCAAACCCCGGGAGTTCCTTGAACTAACAGGTAACCCGGTTGTGAGGATATGCAAGGTCTCCGTGGACATCTTTAGAGCCACTTTATTGTACCCTCTTACACGATCACCTACCAATTCATCATCTACCTATCTACCAACCAATCACCCGTTGGTTGGTTTGTTTGAGACAGGTCTCACTATGCAGCCAGGCTTGAACTCAAGAGATCTGCCTGCTCTGTCTCCTGAATGCTGGGATCCAAGGCAGGTGCCACGGCTGGCCTGATTCAGTTATTTATCTGCAAGTACACCTGTGCTCCAGAAAAGGGCATCACAGTATAGATGGGGATTACGGAGATGGTTGTGAGCCACCACGTAGCTGCTGGGAACCGAACTCAGGACCTCTGGAAGAGGTGAGCCGCATCTCCAGCCCCTCTATTTGTTAGCTATGATTACCTGTCACCTACTCGTCATCCTTTTGGGATTATTAACCTGTGGAAACACCAGCACACCCACCACGAAAGCAGGAAAGACGGACGAAAACCAGGGAACCCGGGCAGGAGGACTACCGGGCCAGCAAGAGCGTGACGCAGTCAGGCGGCGCCGGAAGCGGGGGGCGCGGGAGCGTGACGTCAGCGCGCGGCGCCGGAAGGCGGCCGAGCGGGCTATGGAGGACGGGTCCGCGGGCGGGTTTCCTCCGCGAGCGGTCTCCGCCGAGGAGGCCGAGCCTCCGGGCGCCGCGTGGAGCGGGGACAGCGGCCACGTGTCGCAGAGCCACAGCCGCGCGTCCGGACCGTGGGACGAGGACCCCGAGGACGCGCCGGGCCGCGACCTGCCGCTGCTGCGCCGCGCCGCCCTGGGCCTCGCCGGCAGCCTGCTGCCCGCCGCGGGGCCGCGGCCCGAGGTGGAGGCGCTGGACGCCAGCCTGGAGGACCTGCTGGCCAGGGTGGACGAGTTCGTAGGCATGCTGGACATGATCCGCGGGGACTCGTCCCACGTGGTGAGCGAGGGCGTGCCGCGGATCCACGCCAAGGCGGCGGAGATGCGGCGCGTCTACGGCAGGATCGACAAGCTGGAGGCCTTCGTGAGGATGGTCGGCCGCAGCGTGGCCCGGATGGAGGAGCAGGTCGCGCAGGCCGAGGCCGAGCTGGGCGCCTTCCCCCGCGCCTTCCGGCGGCTGCTGCACACCATCAGCGTGCCCGCTCTCTTCAAGCCCGCGCCCGCCGGGCCCCAGCGCGCCGCCTACGAGCCGCCGGCCCTGTTCCGGACCGAGGACCATTTCCCCGGCTGCAGTGACCGACCGCAGCTCTGAGCCTGCACCCTCACGGCGGGAGGACTCCAGCGAGACTCTCGTCCCGAGTGTCAAGTCAGAGACGCTGCTGACTGGCCTGTGTGATGTCGGGATGTGAAATGTTAAAAGTTTATTTTCTGCAAACGGCTTGACATCGTCAATAGTCAACGTCGCACTTGTCTTCCAGTTCTGATTGGAAAGCTGTTTGGTGGGGTCTGGGGAAGCCAACCGAATTAATTTATCTGTGCAATATGGCAGAGCTGTTATTTTTATGGCCTTTATTACAGTTAACAGTGTTAACCTTGTTAAGATTTATATATTTTATATGATCAAAAGTGAACAAGAAATTAAAGCTGTATTCTTAAATTCCAGCAGTGGTTCAGTTTTCTGTAGCTTTCTTGTAGAGGTGATCATCATTTAGTGTTGAATAATCAGCTTTCCATAGCCTGGATTGTTAGCCAAAGGAAAAAAAGACAGTTTCTCAACGTAGCAAACTGGGTGTTTTGTTGCAACGAGTTCTGAAGTTGTATGACAGTATGATTCAAAGGCTTAGTTTATCATATAAAGCATATTTATGTATGTTTGTCGGTATTCGATTTATAACTCATGAATTAAAATGTTAAATTTCATTGTAAGAGATTTCCTTCTGGAAGCTATGTAACGTACTTCCTGTTTTGTTTGGAAATGAGCTGTCACTCATGTTTTTAGTAGTGGAGTAAGGAAAGGAGCTTCCTTCTTCAGAAGGCTGTGTGAAAACCCAGCCTTGCTACTGTTTCCACTGCCCTGTGAATCTTCCCCTGGGGTCCCTTGGGAGTAGTGGGAAGGATTTGCTCTTTCACTTTGAGGACACGGAATGCTTGAAAGCCCCTTACCAACAAACTACCAATCCCTGAGTCAGTTCCCTCAGGTAGTAACCCCTAGTAAGCACTCAGCAGTGTGCATTGCTGTCTGTCAGGGTAAAATCCATTGGAGCCAGGTGTGACGGCACACATCTGCAATCCCTGCACTCACTCAGAGGCAGAAAGATCACAAGTACCAGGGTAGCCTTGGCAGTGGAGTAAGTTCCAGCTTGGGTAGCTAAGAAGACTATATGAGAAAATAAATGATATAGCCAGGCATAGTGGTGCATGTGTTTAATCCCAGCACTCGGGGCAGAGGCAGGCAGAACTCTCTTACTTTCAGGCCCACCTGGTCTACTTAGTTCCAGAACAGCCAGAGCTACATGAAGATACCCTGTCTCAACAAATAAATAAATTTGATACTGTAATCTCTTCTTTGGCTTTTCATGGGCCTTCCATGTTGTATGGTGACATTCATCTGGTTTGTGGTTCAACACAAGCAACACCTGAGTTTAGCAGCCGTGGACAAATGACCTACACTCACTGCTCAGAATCTAGTGGCCGCTACTACAAGTTAATATAATGGTATGACAGTCTCTGAGTGTAAAAGTAGTGTGCAAAAGAGTAGGTCCCTGTCTCCAAAACACCAAAGAGAGATTCCTTACATAGGAGCTGAAGAGATGGCTCAGCAGTTAAGAGCATAGTCAGTTCTCCACACTCCTTAATTTTTTTGAGAGCTACAATTGTCTAGTTCAGCTCCAGGGACCTGATGCCCCCTAGTCTCCGAGATCACCTGCACTCACCTGAACAGACCCACACTGTACAAGTACAGATTTTTGCAAATCTTTTTTTTTTTTAAGATTGTTTACACTAGACAGGAGGCACGCATTTAATTCCAGCACTTGGGAGGCAAAGGCAGGCGGATCTCTGAGTTCGAGGCCCGCATGGTCTACAAAGCAAGTTCCAGTACAGCCACGGCTGTGCAGAGAAGCCCTGTCTTGAAAAACAACAACATATCTAGAAAAAACTCGTTTTTAAGCATGCTTGAAGATGCTTAAGACACAGCAGTAAACAGGACAGATTCCGAGGAGCTTTAAATCTGAGATTTAAAATCTATACACACTTTTAATCCCAGCATTTGGGAGGCAGAAGCAGGTAAATCTCTGTGAGTTCGAAGCTAGCCGGGTCTACAGAGTGAGTTCCAGGACAGCCAGAGGTACAACAGAGAAACCCTGTCTCGAAAAAACAGAAAGAGAAAGAAAAATATATACAGTAAAACCCTTAGATCCTAGAAGGTGAAAGTTAAGTGCTACGAAGTAACACATTGATCACATTGCTTATATACTTACTTAGAAAACCATGAGCTAGGCTGAGGAAAGCAGCAGTTTAGAAAGGGTTGACATTTTAAAGCTAATAAAACTTTCAGACAGTACACACAGAAGTCCTAGTTCAGATGATAACATGCATACTTACCCGTGAACCTAATCTCTAAAGCATCCAGGCACCAGGGATTCCATGTAGTGGGCGTTTCTGGGGTGTCTGAGTAGAGATTCATTTCCCTCTTCCTATATGTGAGGAGTCGCTGACTTGCATAGTGCAGGGCATTAGATGAAAGTCATTTGTCTACCTCAAAAATGGAGGTTCCTGCCAGATATGACTCATACCTGTAATCCCAGCATTCAGCAGCCAGAGGCAGGAGAGTCTCCTGTCTGGCTGGAGCCACCCTGAACTACATCGTGAGTTCTAGGCGAGGCTGGGAGTAAGATCCTGTCTGCAAAAGCAAAAGAATACCAGATCCCCCATAACTGCTTGGTTCCCTCTTTGAGCTCTGAGCTGACACCCCAGGAGCCTCTGGATCTTTGAAAACTGTTCTTTCTGCCTCTTCCCAAGTTAGTGACATGAAGGAAAAGGCTTCCTAGCCTCCTTGTTAAATACAGGCTGGGGCTGAAGAGATGGCTCAGTGACTAAGAGCACCAGCTGCTCATCCAAGGACACCAGTTCAGTTCCCAGCACCCACGTGGAGGCTCACAACTGTCTGTAATTCCAGCTCCTAGGGCCCCAGGCACTTAGGTGCATAAAATAAATAATACTAAATACAGGCCATCTTTGCTGCACCCCCAGTTGGTATACATGGATGGGACTTGCAAAGCTTGAGACGGGCACCCAGTCACCCTTGGGTCAGCCTACTTTACAAAAGCATAACTGCTAAGATTACCAGGATATAGGATGTTTCTCAGCTGACACCAGCCTCTAGTGACCTAGACTGTGTTCCAGTCCAGAACTTTAGGGGTCAGTCATGAAACTGTTCCTAATGCCTGGGGTGAACCAGCTGGCTGATACATCAAGCAGTCAGCAGTCCCCAAAAGGCCAGGTTTTTTAAATCCTAGGCATACAGTCCCATGGCTACTCACCAGCCCTTACAGTGCAGAAAACAGTTGGAGACGTGCGTACACCACCGTGCACGGCAGCATGCCAATAAAACAGCTGTTCTTGAGACATAAGAGTCACAGATGGGCTGGGGAGATGACAGTGGGTAACATGCTTGTTATGCAAGCATGATGGCCTCAGTTTACCTCTCCAGCACCCACATACAAGCTGGGTGTGGTGGCGTGCATCTGGAACCCCAGCACTGGGGAGCAGACACATGTGGATCCCAGGGAGTCTCTGGCCAGTCACGCTAGCTGAAACAGCTCTAAGCTCAGTGAGAGACCCTGTCTCAAAAAAAAAAAAGTGGACAATTGAGTGAGGAAGATACTCTGGCTTCCACACAACCACCCAGGCAACTTCCCATGTGGGCCAGCTTGTGTACACATGCACACGTGTGTGCAAACGCACACACATGAACCACACAATAGGAAAATGCTAATAATGGCTTGGAATTTGAAGTTTGTAACTAGCTTAGCTGCGCAGCCTTCAGAAGGGCCTCACAGGAAGGAGCAGGGCCGGTTCCTAAGGATGCTTTCTTGCTGTTCAAGGCGAACAAGACAAAAGAGAGAGGCTCAGGACGCCTGGCAGGAGTACAGGTCACATGAGTCGGAGTCACAGAAAGCGGAGTCCTGCTTTGCGGTCTCATCTGACTAATGACTAACTTTCTGACCTTGCTCACAGCAGTATCTTCTGAGTTCTGCGCTTAGAGTGGCCTGCTGTTAGCAGAGAAACAGGGGGCATCCAAGTCAATGCCCCCAGCGCACCCCTTCGATCCCCCCACACCACCACCCTGCCCACACCAGGCAACCTGTCGCTTCAGCTGCTCAGAAGCCCTGGTGGCCTCCTGGTTCTTCCGGTTTTCCACATTGTATACACAGGAAGGGCCTGGGGGAGGAGACAGGAATAGGGGGAGGGGTTTGGAGGGTGCTCTAAAACCCCGAGTTGGGCTGGGGAGATGCTTGCTCTGCCGGAACTAGGATTTGAGTTCAGTCCCACCTAAGAACAGTCAGGCATGGTGATGTCCACTTGTAATCCCTACACCTGGGAGGCAGAGGCAGGAGGATCCCTGGGACTTACTGGCTAGCCACCTACTTGGGAGAGCTATGAGAGACTCCATCTCAAAAGAAACAAGATCAAGGCGGACTGTGCCTCTCGAGGAAGGACACCCAAGGCTGTCTTCTGCCCTCTTCAGGCATAGACACATACGTGTACACGTACCCACACGCACGTATACGCATGCGCCACCCCAAGCCCTTCCACTCCAAATGCACTGGCCTGTACCCTACACTCTCATTGGTTTATGTAGACACTAAAATAAAGCCGTAGACTGCTGGTTCCCAAGGGCCCACTCCCAACCCCATAATGTCTGCGCCAATCGCCTTACTTTCTGTTTGATTCTGGCCTGGGAGTTCCCCCGGAGTGTCCCGTGTATCAGTGGCTGCGGCGTCATCCCTCGAGCTGCCTCAGCACCGACAGGCATGACAGACAGGCGGACACCGGCTCTGCGGGTCCTGCTTGGCGTGCCGTGCCTGGATCCTCGGCGTAGCGAGGTGCTAGGGACCTTCAGATGTCTGCCCAGTGGCTGACAGTCAGACTGGCCCAGTGAGCGAGCTCCACCATAGCTGGGTACCCTATCCAAACAGAAAAGCAAATAAAGTCATGTTTATCAGGAAACCAATACCGCGAGAAGGCCAAGAACACAAAGAGAAAATATGTGATTCCCAGTCCAAGAACTAGGCCAACTAGCGGCTGAGGTCAGGCGTCAAGGTAGTCCGAACCACGGTTCCAAGACCACACCGGTTCAACAGGACACGTGCGTTCTGGGGGAGCGGCGGGGCTTTGATCCTGAAGGCACCAGGCGTCCGGGCGAGGCACATGCAGAATTCACCTTTTCTAAGACCTTGAGCGTGCTAAGAGTCTGAACATTCTCCAAAGGGTTCTAAACCATGAGTCCCATCAATGCGGAGTGAGAGCATTCCTCTTAGGCTCTTCATCCACCAAAGGGGTGGGGTGTGGGGGGCTCTTCCCGGGAGGAGAAGCCCGCGGGGGGCGGGGGGCAAGATAAAAAGGTGGTTATGTAAACAGGGCTTCCCAGGCCCCTCTGGCCGCAGGGCGGCTCCTGCCCACCAGGGGGCGCTGCGGGCGCGGGGTGGGCCGAAAACAGCTCCTCCAGCCTCAGCCTCAGGACTGCAAGCCCCATCGCCCTTCTGGAGGCATACTCGGCCACGGTGCTCCGGAAGGACCTCCGGAGAGCCCAGAGCACAGACTGAGCCGAAGCCGAGGCACCGAGTCTGTTCCCTCGCGCGGAGAGATGAGGAGGGGGCTGCGTGCTAATATCTGGGAATACCCGTTCGGTAGGCACCACGGCCGCCACGCCCCTCCCCTGCACCATCCTCCGAGGAGCATGGTCATGTATTGACTTATTTTTGTCTCCTGGTTAAGGGAAGGGCTTGGACTTGTGCAGACTGATGCGTGAGTGCCTGACAGGAGCGCTCAGCCCTCTCCTCCCTCCTGTGTCACCCAGCTCCCTTATTCCTCCTCTGCCACACTGCATCTGTCAGAGCTCTCTGGGGAGGCTGAACCAAGAACATGACCATAGCTGCACCGGGCAGCTCCACGGGAAGGGGTTACCTGGGAATTGGCTCTCCTGGTTGCAGGGGTTGAGAAGGCCCTAGCAGGCCACTTCCAGGCGGGGAGTGGCTTTGTCCTCGTCCAGCTGGGTAGCAGCAGATGGGTGAGCACGGCGAGGCTGCCTCTATTCTGAGTTGGGGGGTAAAGGCCTAGTGAAGGGGACGGCTTACCTAGCAGGATCAGAGTCCCCGTGCTGCTCTAGGGTGATCAGGGCCTCTGGCAAGTGCTGCCAGGGATGTTGAGCCCCACACCAGAAGATATCCAGAATATAACAGGAGGCAGAGCCCAAGGAGCAGCACCCTGAAAGGCCCTGAGGTGGCCACAAGAGTAACACCACTTTCCATTAGGATTTTGTTACTTATTTTTGTGGTTTTGTTCCTCCTCCTCCTGCTCCTCCTCCTCCTCCTCCTTTCCCTCCTCCTCTTCCTTCTTTTTGAGACAGGGTCACATGTAGCCCAGGTTGGGGGTTACTGGCATGTGCCACCATGCTGACTTCCATCAGGTGTTTCAGTGAAGACAGAGGAGCCAGGCACTAGGGCTGAAGCGGTGTCTACAAGGGGATTCAACGTCCCAGTCCTTTATCCTGATTGGTAAATCTGGAGAGGTGACAGTGGGACTCAGGTGACCTCCACTCAGGAGGCAGAGGCTAGAGGACTGTGAGGTGGAGGCCAGCCTGGTCAACATAGTGAAACACTGCCTCAAAACCCAGAGATTTAAAGAGAGAGAGAGAGAGAAAGAAACAGAGACAGAGATATCAGAAAGTCTTTCTACTCCAGGTAAGAGACATGCATGTACCTCCCTTGTAAGAGACATGTTCCTGTGAGTGAACTCAGAGGTCACCATGGGGTCAAGAGGAGGTCACTGGGCTTTCAGGAAGGAAAAGAGGAAGGGAGCCATGGCTGGGTGGGGTGGCTGCAAAGCACCTGTGTTCAGGTCGCTAGGCCACTCCTCAGACTCCTGTCAGTAAAGTCTGTGATGTGAGGATTTTGACCCGGAGAACCAGGTGAGGAGTCGAGGAGCATATCCGGTCTGCAGAGCCCCACCCCTTACTAGGTCACCCAGGAACCCGCCATGACTACAGATTATCCACTAGCCCCAGGAGGCCCGGCCCTTGACTAACATTCTAGAAGCCCTGGCCTTGTGTTCTGCCTGGCGCCACCAGGGGACAGTGTGGTGTAACATTGTCTGGCAAAGTGGTCTTTAACCAGTTATTCAGCAACCTGGGGGGAAACAGTGATGGAGAATCCATGAGTTCAACGGGCCTATGAAAGTCTCCCGAGGACGTCTGAGCCCCACCCTGTGCCGGACTCAGAGGTCGTTTATGTGAATCTTATTTTCCTGTGTGGCCGAGACTGGGCCAGAGTTGGTGCCCAGTTACCGCGGCCCCCTCCCTCATCACCTTCCTGGGAGACACTCCGCTAGAGGGCTGCACGCTCCCAGGAAGCCCAGCCAGCTCCTGGAAGGGCTGTGGGTGAGGCTGGAGGAGGATCTGAGGCCCCTGACAGCCGGCCATTGCAGTGAGGACCCATCAAGGCTCAGCTTCTCCGGCCCCAGCAGTGTAGCGCTCCAGCAAAACCTCAACACATGGAGAGGCTAGCCATCCCCTCTGTCCCACCCAGTTTCTGAGCCCCAGAATCTTCATAAACAGCTGGTAGGCCATGCCGTCTTGAGTGATGAGAGCACAACCATACTCCAGAGGGGAGCCTTCCACCCAGATCACACACGTCACAATGGTGAGCCAGGCGTGATCAGGCAGGTCCAGGCTCCATGGCCCGCCTGTCATTTACCAGCTGTGACACACCATGCTGTTCCCCGCAGTTTCCATCTCTGTAGGCGGGGCTCCCACAGCCCACCTTCTGGGCTTACGTAGATGCTGTCCACTTTGTGTTCTGTGTGCAGAACCTCACAGGCTTTTTTCATCGGCCATTGGTTTCGTTTGTCTGACCTGGAATGAGAAGCTGGGAGCTCCATCTCCCAGCAGACTGTCTACCTGTAAGCTTTGCTGGCAGCGTGTGCGTGTGCCTGAGGGGCCGCCCAGAGCCAGAGGCTGTCAAAGGCCTCAGATAGATGGCGGGTGTACACACTCCCCATTCATGCCAAGACGGGCCTCCCTTTATAAAGACCTGGTTCTTGTTGGCTGTTCTCCTGGCCCTGAGAGCCAAGCTCAGTGATCTATTCTAAGTAGTCTGCTGTCCCTGGGCACACTCAGGGCTTCTGTTTGCCCACGGCCGGCCTGTGAAACTCTCACAATGTAGCCTTGTTCTCCTAACACACAGCCGCCCGCTGCTCAGAGGCTGCCTGGGAGGGGGCTGTGCTGGCTGCACTGAGCTGGTCTCCAGGAAGAACACAAGCCAAGCGCTGTGTGTGGCCAGAGATGGAGACACCTCTCTGTTGGCAACCCCTTCAAATTAGGGTCAATTTGTTATGGGCAAAAGGCATTTTCAACAAGCAGAGAAAGCAGGCTTCCCACTGAGCTCCAGCATGCCAAAGCTACAGGGCCTTTGCACAGATCAGCTGGTCCTCTTGGGACAACCTCAACCTCCTTCAAGACTAAACTGAAGTTGCCGGGTTTCCTGTTTGATGGGCATCCACAGCTGGAGGCCTCTATATTGTTGTGGAATATTTTACTCTTGTGTGTTGTTTATGGTTTGTAAAAGGGCTTCCTATAGCCTAGCAGCTATGAAGCCTGTTGCATTGCAGATCTGCTCCCTATACATTTACACCTTTGTGCTAGCCACTGAGATCTCCACGGGTGAAGGCTAACCATTTACAGTTGAACCACAATCAAAGGTCTGTGGCCCACCGGGTGCTCAGAGAAGACTCTGATCACTTATGTTAAGATACCATTGTTTTGTGGTGAAGGCCTGGGTGTGGAGAGGGGGCTTGGGAGAGAGATTAAAGGAGCTAGCAGGGGAGGCAGGAGCAGGAGAATGGGGAGAGATCGGTGTAAGAGGATGATGGAATGAAGTCTCTGCCTAGCCGCCCAGGTATTAAATCCCCTGAGATTTGACATGGCTTGTAATTAATAAATAACTTGAAAAAATTAAGCAACATTACATTTAGTAACATATATGTCATCTTGCTCTGTTGGTTTTCCCTGTATATATTTTCCGTCTTCTCTCTAGACTCTCAAGTGTGCCCCACCTGAGGCCCGAGGGCTGCTTGCACTCCAAGAGAGCCACTGACACAGCCTGGTGCGTTTGTAAATCACGACATCATGTCACAGTGTCACAAGACTGGACACCCTGCAAAGAGACGCCCCAAGAGAAGAAGGACCTACCCAGGTCATGCCCACACTCCAGGTCCGGCACGACGGTGCCAGGCTCAGAGAGAGCCATTGTCCAGACTGGCTAGACAGAGGGGCAAACTAGCCATCTGATTAGAAGTCAGTCTGTAAATCCATCAAGCAACAATTCAATAGCCAACTACTAAATTGATGAGACCAGAGACACAGGCAGGAGGGGCACTGAGTCCCTCCCCTCTTCCCCTCCCCAATACATACACACAGAAATCCTTGCCTAGTGTGGATTTTTAACCATCTGATCAGTCAGAGGCAGGGCGGATTCCTGGGGCTGACAGCAGCCCACACACACCGCAGCCCCAGGAGTTTGGTCAGAGCGACCACGTCGAGGTGGTGAGAACAGGACCTCAGAATCTCTACACCCGCTGCTCCCTGGGCCTGGAACCCTGCCAGCCTCCTCGCAAGGGGGCTGCCTCAGCAGACATGCGTGTGTCCTCCTGGGCTGGACAATCTCGAGTACCTTGCCACTGCTCTCCTCTGTCCGATTCCTGCCCTGCCCGTGGAGGCAGTAATTCTACCTATTCCATTACAAAGGGCTTGGGTTAGGCCAGGCCTGTCCCGGCTTGCCCACCATCCGTCCCTGTTATTCAGCAAGCATGCCGCATGGTACCCACTTGGTGACGTTCCTCGTGGAGTAAACAGTGAACCTACCACCCTCAGAGGTTCATGCTTGGGCTGGGTGGGTCAGAGCCTTATGCGCCAAGTGTTTAGCCAGTAAGATTGTTTTTGTTGATTTGACTTAGTGTTGGGGACCAAACGTGCTCCCTCCGAGCTGCACCCCAGGAGCTTCTGGGTATAGAGAGCCAGCTCTGAAGCCTTAAGCCTGCCACCAGTGCTGGTGGCAGCTGGGTGGTGGGGGAAGCAACAAATAATTACCTAGTATCAGCTGAGGCAAAGTAGGGGGCACAGGAGTGCCTGATCTCTGACAGAATGGCCAGGCAGGGCTCACCAGGGAGCTAGTGCGCACGGGAGCCCCTGGCAAGGGACTGCGAACGGGCAGCAAGTGTGACGGTTGTGGAGGAGGCAAGATACGAGGAACTGGCCCCAGGCGTACGGGTCCCGGGTCGGATTCGTTCTGCTGAGTCATTGACCAGGCTCAGCAGAGAAGATCGGGGACGTGTGCTTTATTTCACTCAAAGGGCACAGTTCCCAGAGGCAGGGCCATGAGGTCTGGGGAATTCAGAGCCAGGAAGGAGATCCCCATCCCTAGAGGTATGTAAGCCAAGCTGTGGAGAGAGAAGTGGCCTTGCCCGAGAGGAAGCCTGCCAAATCCGTTCTAACCCAGAGAGTCTACAGAGGTTTGTGATTGAAAACTGCCTTGCGCAGGCCCAGAGGGTATTTAGCTGGCAGGATTGGCTTGGCTGAATACGACTGCAAATACGCACAATGGTAATCATTACAGCTTCTTTACTGTAACAGGAAAAGCTGTCTCAGAAGTCACATTTTCAGAAAGTCATCCTGTTGGTCAGCACCCCTGCACCCAGCCGACGTCACTTCCATGTCATTAACAAGGAAGATTAGACACTTCCTGAATGTTCATTATACAGATGAAGTCCCCTCCCCTGCGGTGTCTAAAACTGCACACACGCGAGAGTAGACTGCTTCCGGCTGAAGGAATTAGAGCTAAGTTTGATCAGATCCTCTCTCGGTTCTCGTTTTCCATGCTGTCTGCGATAAACACATCACATTTTTAATGTGAGAAGTTTTAAGCACAAACGGATGCTAAGGTGATGAAAAGCAAAACCCCTCACTCGCCAAGCTCCGAGAATGATTTTAAAAGCAAAGCTGCACCGCGGCCGCCGTCAGAGCTTCTGCAGCAGCGGCTTCCAGCTTCTGGCTACCAGTGCACCACAACAACCCGGCTTGTTTGGGAAAGAGCATCATTTTCTCCTGGGCTAGCCTGAAGCCAGCAGCCCTGCCCTCCAAGATGGTGTCTGCAGTTGGCTCAGGACGCAGGCTCCACCCTTATCTGGGCTCTCAAGCTGGCCCCACTGAGCCCTTCCCGTGTTCCACATCTTTCTGCTGCTACAGATAACGGATTCTCGGCTGAGAATAATTCACCTTAGAGTTTGGCTTCCAAAATAAGCAATCTCGTTCAGGGTTGGGGAAAGGGCCAGACAGAGCAACCTGTTTGAAATCGCTCAGAGCTATGAGCTGGTACGCTCCCGGTCTCTTTTCGGACAACCATGGGGCCCTGAGCATCTCTGCTGGGCTGGTTTCATAGCTACCTGCCCTCGTGAACATTCATCTCCCATGGAAATAGAGGGCTTCCTGGTTACCACTGGAGATGCATGAGGCCGGTGGGCTGCCCCTTGGCCCCTTTAATTTCTCAGGTGGGAAATTAAAGCCCTCCTAGGGTGGGTAGACACCATGTTATCCACCACCAAATGGAGAGCAACACTGTGCAGGGGTCTTGTAGTGACTACTGCAAACAGATTTTTCTAATCTGATCCTGCTTCCCCAGACTCACTCCCACCCATCCAGTGAGCAGGGGATAGGGGCACAGAGACGTTAAGGTTGCCTGGAGGAAGGATAGGGTGCTTTAGCATGGGGCAGGTAGGCCATTCACTGGAGGCAGGAGAGGGTCCCCCAGGTTCTCTAGTGAGGGCAGGAATCTGCGAGTCTCAGCAGGGTGTATTTATGGATGGGTGATATGTCTGTTGCTGGATGGGTAGATGGGTGGATGGCTAGATAGGTTTGTGGGTGGAATGACAGGAGCTCAGCTCTGGTGGGGAAAGCACAGGCTTCAGAGTGTCCCAGAAGAACACCTCCTGTTTCCAGTCCTACAGACAGAGAAAGAGCAGGGGACAGGAGCCCCCAAGTCAGTGTCCTCCGAACCAGTGCTGCGTCACTGAAAGAGCTCACACAGGCGCTGGCATTGTCACACACATACCTACTGGGCACGCTCACACCCAACTGCCATCCATCTGAGGTGCAGACTGTGGCTCTAGAGATCAGCACAGCACCTTGAGCAGGACAGATAAACAGGCCTTTTTCTTTTCCTTTCTCTTTCACTCAAGACTGTTTCCAATAGCTCATGCCCTCGGGTGCCCTGTTTCACAGAGACACATACAAACACCACCACTAACGGGTAGGAGGCTCCAAGTTTCAAGAGTCACAAAGACCAGACTGCAGGGAGAGGGGTTGATTCTCACCCAAGGCCTTATCCTTGCCCAGGGCTTAGTTATAACCCTACCTCTGCCTCTTTCCTGCCAGTGCTCTTGTCAGTGGCAGGCAGCACAGAGGGGGGCGCAGATCCCGCCTGTCGCCCTCAGCAGTCTGAGGAGGTCCCGTAATATTTCAGGGGCTTTGACTTGGTGAGCCCAGGATTCTTGTCTTCAACACAGAAAAGAATTTCAGGACAAGCTGGTATGAATCAGAGCTGAAGCTGCTAAAAAGAGAAAGAAAACTGTTCAGAGGAAGAGTAAGCCACCGAGAGTACAGGCGTGGGCTCCTCGGAGAAGGGCCTGCGTTTATTTAAAACAAACAAAAAAGCCAAAATCTTTTATTTTGAAACATTTTGATTTGATCTTTCATAATTATGTACATACAAACATGCAGACACTAAAAAGAGAGACTTTTAAATAGTTTAAGTTGGGTTTGGAGATGTGACTGGCGTTAAGGGCACTGGCTAGTCTTGTAGAGGCCCACAGGCTGCTCACAACTACCTGTAACTCCGGCCTCAGGGCCTCGACATCCCCTTCTGGCCGCCTCGGGCATCCGCATGTATGTAGCACCACACAGGTGCTCTGGTTCTTGTGGTGTTCTACAGATGTTCTCTCCACTGGCCCACCGTCCCCTCCCAGCCTTTACCCACTCGCTCGCTGGGAAAACACACTTGTAGATACTGCTCACAAGGAGATGTGCAACCTGCCAAAAGGCTCACAGCATCAGGAACACAGCTGGAGCTCCCCCCACCACACATGCCTACAGCTGCAGGTCGCTGACCTCTCCCTTAGGGATGCTTTGTCAGCAGGAGTGGCCCCAGCAACGCAGAGGGCTTGAAAGACGAAAGCAGAAATCCCGGGGTACACACTACATTCAATCTCTATTAAAGCCGGGCAGCAAAGCGTCTCTAAATGACCCAACAGCAGGGGAAACTCATCCCAGGGTTTTAAATGAAAGAGACCGTGAGAGTGGGTCTGTAGATCGCCATAAGAGTGTGCAGGTACAGCTGTAAACAAACGCGGGGTGGAAATACACCGACGGGTTAACAGAGGCTGCAATGAGGTTGTACAACTCTTTTATGAAAAAAAACTTTTATTTATTCTTCGATAATCTCATACATATATACAATATATCTCAGTCGTCCCCAACATGTCCTGCTCCTCTCCACATGCCTCATGTCTCTCTCTCTGTCTGTTTCTTTGTTGTTTGTTTTAGTCGTGGTAACTCACCAAGTCGAATGAGTGCTTTCTGCTGGAAAGTTGACTGGTGTCGCCCGATCTTGTGTAGGTCTTGTGCAAGCCGCCACAGCTGCGGCGGGTACATGAGCAAAGGCCATCTAGATGACATCATTCACAGACTTCTCTCCGCCCTCAGCTCTTATATTCCACAGCGGCCCTGAGCCTTGGGATGTTTGGTGTGGATGTCCTGGTCAGGACAGCTCTTGTAAGGAGGGGAGAGAACATTCTTGGCATAAGCAAAATGAAAGCTCATCACAATGTAACTACATAAGAAAACAGGGTGCATTGCATGCCTTTTATCCCCCCTTGCTTTCTTTGTTTCTCTTTTTATTTCTTTGTTTCTTTTTTCCTTTCTGACAGTCTGTTTATGTAGCTCCCACTATCTGAGAAGTTGCTATACGGACCAAGCTGGCCTGAAATTCACAGAGATCTACCACCTGCCTCTGCCTCCAGGGTGCTGGGATTAAAGGTGTGCACCACCACAGCTGGCTTTCCATTTTTGAAATTTTGATTTGTGTCGAATAGATTCTACGTGCCTGAACTTCTTAAGTACTACTTATTCTTAGAAGGCGCAGTGATACTGCACCATTAGTGGTAATGAAGTATTTGGATACATGTGTGTGCAGTGTTCACATCAGACAGAGCCTCTCTGCATCATCAAACATTTATCCCTCGGCTGCCTTCCCAGCACTGGAGTTGCAGGCTCCATTTCCAGATGCCTGAGACTTGAACTTGGCTGGGAACAATACCACACAGCCAACAACTGCCATGTCCTGGTACACCGAGTCAGCAGCCAGAACCAGGAATGCAGGTAGCCTTGGTGAGCCGCTTTGCTGGTCCTGTGGGCCTCGCTCCTGGAGCTCAGGCCCTCTGGCTGGTGACTCTACCTGATCTTTCCCTGCACAGAGCCACGGGGTTGGTGTGGGGGGGCATGGGGGCGGAGCTGGAGGGGAGTGCTGAAGACGGACATATCAGTGCTGCGTGGGCTCCTGAAATCACCTTGCTGGCAACTCCAGTGCAACTGGAAGGCACCTGCCTCTGCCCATCACCGCTGTCACAGCTGAGCGAGGACACAGCACATCGGCCTCGTGACAACACCGACAGAAGGGGCTCAGGCTTCTACCTGGGGCAGGATATCCTATCAGAGCTGTCACTCTCTATGTAGAAACTGAACTCTTCGGAAGCCCACAGGCACCGTGAGGCCTGAGGAAGGGTTCAATACTGTCTGCTCTGAAGGTCCTCTCCAGACTGGGTGGTATCTCTCCTGCCACTTCCCCGTGAGGCACCTAACATCCTGCTCTGCTCCCCGGGGTTGGCGGGGAGTCGGTGGTCAGTCTGCAACATAAGCTAAAATTGACAGCACACCTAGGGCAATAGGGAGCCACAGCATAGCACAGGAGCCGAGGTGCCCATGAACCCCGAAGCCCTGCATGAGAAGACCCCTCTGGGAGGTTTGGCCTTCCTCAGAAAAGAGACATGGGTAACTGTAAAGAGATCATCTCTGGAGCTCAGGCTGTGTGGCCCCTTCAAGGAGAATCTGCCATGCTGAAGATCTAGAATGTTCCAAAGCTACACTTGTACTTTAGACCTGGACTGGTAACACCCCAAAGGACCAGAGTGCTAGGCATGGCTGCCCATGTGCTGGCTCTGTGCTTGCTTTCCCAGCTAATGTGTCCTTGTGACGCTGACCTGTGTGTGCACAGCTGAGCAGAGTTGCTCAGCACCCCCATATCCGTGTACCCTGTGGTGTGTGCAGTGTGCTCAGTATGATGTCGGCAGTGTTGTGTGCTCATGAAGGTGTTCATGAGTGAGAAGGTGTGCTGTGTGTGTTCACCTGTAAGAGAGGGTGGGCTTCCAATGGGAACAGTGATGGGAACGAGTGTTTCTCTAGCGGACTGCCTCCGCTGCACCTCCCACTGCCTGCCCAGGCATCTGACTTTGGCAGGGTTGGCCAGGCCCAGACCCAGAGCCTCTAGTGTTCAGGCCAAGCTGCTTTGTTAAGTGCTTCACACAGTCTTACCCTCCCTGTCATCTGTTCCCTCCTGAGCTTCCTGTCTCTGTCCCTGCTTCTGTTCCTCACTGCCTCCTCTCTCCGGATCTCATTCACCTCCCATTCAGGAGGTGTGGGCTGCAGCCCTGTCAGGCCTTCCTGGCAGACTAGCCTCTCTGTCCTCACGCCTGTGGGAGGAGGGAGGGCTCCAGGGAGCTTCATAGGGCTCTAATGAGTTCATTCAGGCAGATGGAGCTGCAGCAGGCGTGCAGACAGACACGTGATTAGAGAGGGCGCCACCACGGTGCCTGGGCATAGACGAGAAGGGAGCCTCATCACAGGCCCTGAGGTGTGTCACTTGCAGGTCCCAGGGTAACGCCTGAGCAGATGCGGTCTCAGTGTTGGCTAAGGCGATCACTCTCAGGCTCCTAGAAGCCAAGGTCACACTGCAAGTCTGTGACAACAGCCCTGTCTTCAGGCTGTTCAGACTGGGGAGACGATGGTACCTGCGCCATCAGGCCCAGAAGCCAAGGAAGCTGTCTACAGCAGTACCTACTGTGTGAGCCTCTACAGCAGTACCTACTGTGTGAGCAAGAAAGACAAGGAGACATTTTCATATGTGAAAACCCTGCCAGACCTCAGCAGAGGAACCACGTGTCATGGCAAGCACCACACTAGACAGTGGAACGCCAATTGTCTGATCTCAGGTGTTTTTTATTGATATAGAACGTCCTCAGTTGTTCTATATTTTATTGATATAGAACGTCCTCTGTTGATACAAAACTCCGTCCTCTCATCCAAAGGCCTATTTCTGTAATGAAGGAAACCTGTAGCTTAGTCTCATCCCACAATCCTTTAGCAGCTGAGCTATGTCATCTTTATGGTGGGGGAACTCAAGGCCTAAAGAAAGTGTTCTCTCCTTGTTGCTGGAGACTGTGGGAGAGGGACTACAAGAATTCTTCCCCAGCAACTTTGCTCTTCAACAATGTCTCTGCCAGAGAGCCGTGAGCAGGTGCAGATCATGAGGAAGCAAACATCTGAATCACAGATTTACCAACGCCAACACCCGCAGATAATACAAACTGCCTAGGCTTAGAAGGCCCTTCCCCCAACAAGGTACAAAACAATTATTTTAAAGTTACATGAGCATACTAGAATTAAACTTCTCCAACAGCTTCCCACCACTGGGACATCAAACTTTACCATACTCTTCCTTATGCCTAAGAATCTGGAGTTTGTCATTTCCCACAGTCAAGTTTTCCACTAAGAACACTGGAGCCTCAGTGGGCAGTAGAACAGTGGGAATGTAGGAGGTAGCACAAGGGGCAGAAGCAAGCCAGAGGGTCCTAAAGGCAGCCAAAGACTGCTTCCTCGGGACCCTTCTCTCCAAACCCCTGGCCCTTGTGTTTGCCTTTCTGCCTGTCTTGGTGGCACTCACACAATGTGTTTATCATCGGCTTCTGCTGGCATTGTCTCCTGAGGCCACAGCATCCAGCGTGGACAGCAAGATACGGCATAAGTAGCGGGGCTCATGCACTGTAAGGGCTGTAGGACGGGTCTTGAGGCTGCCTTTAGCCAGTGGGTTCTGGGGGGATCAACCGAGACAGGGTGGCCTCAGGAGGTCAGGGAGTGGCCTGCCTTGGTCCTTGAGGATGCTGCTTATGGCTACCAAGAAAACCTCATGTGATCCCAACCGCCTTCAGTGTGACCCTTTCCCTGGGCCTGGCCACCCTAGGGCCCAAAGACTCCCCAGCTCAAAAAATTTACAGGTGGGAAACTGAGACTCAAAAAAGTGTTTTTTCCAGATTCCCAGCTCTTAGAAGTAGAACTGAGATTCCGGATCTCTAGCTTCACCTCCTGAATCTAGCAATCACCGTCCACTAACCCAGCCTGAGCTGTTCAAACTCAGGTTCTGCATCCCGCTTCCAGGGACTCAGTAAAGCAGGAGTTTCTATCAAGTGGGAAACCCAGTCTCAGAGCCAGCCTGCCTCACACGGAGGGGATGAGGCTGGGTTTGCTTCCTGGTATGGCTTTGTCAGGGCAGCTGAGCAGGGACAGGGCTGCCATCCATCATAGAGGCTGTGGTTTGTAGGGACTGGCCTACAATCGTGTTGGGTGGCCTGGTCTTCAGGGCAGAGTGACAGCAACAGGATGGGCGGGGTTCAGCCCAGCCAGGCCCCTCCCACCAGCCTGCTGGAGCCCCCAAGGAGCTCTCTCCAGCATCATCCTGCCAGGGTCCGCCCTCTCTGACCTGTTTCCCTGGCAGCTGTGGCTCAGGGTGGGCCGGCAGAGCCCTGGGTGGCCCGCCAAAGCCAAGTGGCTTCGGAGTCAGTCAGATGCAGGGTCCTCTGGCCTCCCTCCTCCCTGCCCTTGCTCCTGCTTTGCTCCACTGTGAGGAGACTTTCTCCCATCCACTGCTGGTGCTTCTCTGCAAGTGGCCCCGCAGCTGCCCAGACAAACCGCCCCCTTGCCCCCTTCCCTGGAAGAAGGTATCATGAATATCTGCCCTCTGAGCCAAGCAATGGCCATTTCGGGGAGTTTGGCTGCACCCCCACACCACAAAATGTCATCCCGATGACATGTGCACCCCCACACAGAGGGCAGAGTGAGGCTTTATGCTTCCCCAGGGAAGAAATCTGAGCAACAGGGGTCACTTGCAGTAGGCATGTGGGCAGCATGGCATGGGCTCCGTGGCTCAAGATGCTTGCAAGACAGAGGGAGCGGGTCCAATCAAGGTGTCCCGAAGTCACCCCTAAACTGAGGAGGATAACCCAACTGCCACCTGCCACCCCGGAAGCCAAGCCTCTCCCAAAATGGGCTGTGGGCGGGTTCCCTCCAGAGCTAAGCTGAGGCCCGAGAAGCCCAGGTGTTGCTTTGCCTGCAGACATCAGGTGGGTGGGCTGTAGTGGGTACCGCTCCTCTCTCCTCTTGGTAGTCATGCCGGAAAGAGGTATTGGGCATGGAGGGTCTGGACGCTTGCCCAAGTCTGCACCGAGAGTACACGGCAGAGCAGGTTAGAGCATTGGCCATCTGGCGCCATAGTCAACTCTCTGTGCACAGATGGCTCCCTCACAAGGAGCCCTCTGCACATCCTTGAGGATTCTCTCCCACTGGGAACCAGAACCAGAGCACAGAGGGCTGGTATGGCGAAAGACTGCTCAGGCCAGGCCTCCCGCTGACTACATGTCCTTAGAGAAGTCTCTTAACCTCTCCAACCCTTGGAAGTCTCCATTCTGGAACAGGGATAGCAGCAGTGACCATTCCCTGAGTATTTCCTAATGCTGTATGCCAGGCCCCTTCCAACTGAGGAAAGCAGGAAGCCGAGGGAAGGCAATCCCCGCCTCACAGGAGGTAGCGAGAGTCACCCCAAACAAGGGCCTAGAAACACCCGCCACGCCGTAGCCAGGGCCAGGGCCAGCGCCCCGTGCCTGCTGCTGGCTCCTGTGACTGCCCCCCCGATTGTCCCTGAAAGACAGCGAGGATTTGGGGGTGACAGAGCTCTGAGTAGAAGGCAGAGCATTAGCAAAGAATTGGCAGAGCAGGCGAATGGGACCAGGCTGGGATGCCCCTGCACGGGGCCCTACTGGAGGTCTGAAGTCAGAGGTATGATGTGATTTCATCCGTAGACTCTGACACTAGAGCAGGCATGGTTTAACTTTCTCTTCATGGCTCAGAGGGTTAATGGGGTGAGGAGAGGTGGGGTGGGGTAGCGTGGCACACGGCTGTGCCAGGAAAGTCCTAAGGTGAAAGAGTGTTTCATCAGACAGTTTCGGTATGAGTTCCTGACTCACATGGGGTTCAGGTTCACCTGCCAGCTGGGCCCAAGGCAGAGGGCATGAGCTAAGAAGCTGGACTTCCTGCATGAATGTATGAAAGGCTCTTGTTCACCATAGGAGTGAAGTTAGAAGAAGGGCATGATGGGTACATGCCTGTAATCCCATCCCTCGAGGGGCAGAGGCAGGAGGATTGCAGAAAACCTGAAGCCAGCCTGATCTGCACAGAGTTCCAGATCAGCTAGGGCTGCATGGCAGGCAAGACTGTCTCTAAAACCAAAAAGAGCAACCGAAGAGGAATAAAAGTGGAAAGGGCGGGCGGTCCTGCCACCCCGAGGGCAGGCGGGGGGCCCTCTGGGCGGTTTTGCCACGCGAACTGGTTAAGTCTTTTCACGGAATTCACCTTCAGCACTTTTTATTTCACTTCCGACTCTGGAGTTATGCTTTCTGCTTTCCGTTGGTTGTTGTAAAAACAAATATTGATGACTGGAAGCTGAAGCAGAGAAAGCCTCAGGGAAAAAGAAAGCGAAAGTCCCCACTGTCCCCAGCCCAGGGTAAAGTCTGCACACTTCCAGACACGGGCATAGCTCATGGGCGCGTGGGCGTGAGTCAGGCTCAGGCTGGCCCAGCTTCAAGTCCTCATCTATAGATAACTCCTCAGCTGACCCTGTTTCCTGTCTCTGGAACTGATCATGTGAGCCTCATCCCTGCTACTGGAGGAACTAAGAATTGACAGAAAGCACCACCATGAGAGAAAATAGATAAAATATTTAAAACAGTATGCAGTAAGCGCTCAATAAATGCCACGATGTGCAGTCAACAGCCCTGGGAACCAGGAGGAGAGTAGCTAGATAAGGACTTTATATATGTAAGCCTCAGGTGGCTGACAGAGCAGAGACTTTCACCAGTCACGAGGGCACTGAGAAAGGTCAGGGGTCAGCACACTGTCCCCACAGCAGGAGTGGGTGAACAAGGCACAGGACACCCACAGAGTGGGACCCCGGATGGCCTCAGAAGGAAGCAAAGCGCAGACACCTGCTACACAGCCTGTTGGCCTTCAAAACACATTCAGTGAGGAAAGCCGGCCGCCAGAGCCCACGGTACCATGTGACTCCTGCAGGGAGACATAGAGAAGGGGCAGCTCAGCAGTTGACAGGGGCAGAACGGAGGGGGGGGTCAGGAGTGGCCATGTGGTAGGTGTGGGGTCCTAGCTGGGGTGGGGGCTGAGCTGTGGAGTGCTTGCCAGGCTTGTGTGAGGCCCCGGGTCCCATCCCCAGCACGTAAAAAATAAAAATAAATAATAAGTGTGAGGTCTCCTTCGGGGAAAGGAGCATAGAGGTGACAATTGTGTGACATCATAGGTGGGTAAATCCACAGAGCTGACGCTTTAAATAGCTAAATACCCGTGGTGTGATTTTACCTCAGTTTAAACATAGCCCAGCCTAGTATTGAACTCACAGCAATCCTCCTGCCTCTACCTCTTGAGTGCTGGGATTACAGGCATGTATTATGGTGCCCAGCTTAATTTCCATATAAAAAGAGAGAAGAAAGTTGCAGAGATTTGCCACAGCGCAGCCTCCGGTCTGTCAGAGCACTCACCTCGGTGCTCCAGCTCACAGGCTGAGTCACCAAGTTAAAGATCACTAGGTGAAAGGTACCTCCACGGCGCCCACATCAGCACCCGCGTGGGCGGGGGCTGACAGCACAGTTCAGGATGCTGCCAGGGAGTCCCAAGGGCAGAGGCCGGGCTGTTCTTCTGCCTGTGGTTTCCATACCTGCCTCCTACCTGCTTGGGTTATGGTTATCCTGCCTGCACACCACCAGAAACCAGGACTCGGCACAACCTCCTTCAGGCTCCAGAGTCCCATGGGGGCCAGCACAGCACAGAACGGCCTTGGATGGCCACGCAGCACCCGAAGCCAGCTTGGCTCCTCTGGGCCTCCGTTTCCACATGTAACTGTACCGTGTAAAAACACATGTACAAGGAGCTGAAGTGTGTGGTGTGGAGCTGGGCATGCTGGGACAAGGTACCAGCAACTGTTACTCTCAGCCGTTCCCATCCTTGGTGGCGCCCAGGAATCTTCAGAGGTCACCTGGATCAGAGATACGTCTGAGGTCACATGCGCAGTGTGCGACCGCGCTATTATCTCTTACTCCAATTCTTGACGGCCCACACATACTTCGTATGCACAGAGGCTTCCAGAGGCTCACACCGAGAGGTTGTGAACAGCAGCCACGTCCTCCTGGGAATGCACGGGAGAGGATTTTCACTGGAAACTTGACTTTTCTTGAGCATTTCCACCTTGCATGTGCACTGCTCTTATGACAAAATCATAGTTTAAAATCAGTTAACCTCTGAAACAAAACCTGAGTTCTATGAGTTCCCAACGGAGGAGGACTCTGACCCTTAGTCTCCCCTCTCCCAGGAACTGCCCTGACCACCCAGGTGCATGCTTCTCCCAGCTTAAGGGCTCACGTGCCTGCCACAGTCTCCCCGTCTACTCCTTTCAAAAAAACTCAGCGCTGGGAGGGCTACAGAGAAGGGCCTGTCTGACTTTTCCCGGATCTCCACTGATTGGAAGAATGAGGCTCAGAGAGGTTTAGCCAGCTAGCCGCCTGAGGTCACAGAGTGGGCGGTCTGGCTAGTCTCTCATGCCACACCCAGGACTCCTTTAGGACAGTACCCTCCCACTCTCCAAAAATGTCTCCAAAAGGTCTACCTGGACACTGTCCAGATGGCCTCCGGTCATTGCACAGATGCTGTGTCACTTAGGAATGGGGAGGAAAGGTCCTTCTGGCCTCGAGAAGCATCTGGAAACACCAGCTGGGTGTGTAAAATTCTAGGCAGCACCCTAAGTGGGGCCAACCAGAAAAACCACAGAAGACATGTGGTTTGCCCTCTCATGCCTCATTATCTGTCACTTCAAAACCAAGATCTTAGTCTCCCAAACCCAGGTACAAATTCTCCTGATGCTGGCAGGGTCCTCCAGGCAAAATGCAGCTACCTCAGCCACAGGGGCCCAGTGAGGCAGTTCTATAAAGCAGTCCTGCAGACTAGAAAACGGGGTCAGAGAGAGGGAACACCTCGCCTTAGATCTCAGAGTTGTCAGTACGAGAACAGGGTTTCAAGTCAGCCAAGTCCGAAGCCTGCGTGCACCGACTCCCAGGGCCTCGTGAGGATAAAGTACCTAAGTGTACAGAAATACTTCAAGCCTGCGCCTGTCACCAATAGGTGACAGATCACTGCGTCTGTGGCTGATGATGCTCTCTTGGAGATGGATAGGGTGCCTCTCTTTGCTAGCATTACCAAGACATGCCATCTCCCCTCTGGAGCCTTCAGTACTCCTCCAAACAAACCAGGCAGCAAGGACTGGGAAGAGGCTCCGATCTTACCTGGAGCTGGACCGTGGCCTCTGTGAATTCATCCAGCCTGGCTCTGTAGCCTGTAGCTCCGCTGGCCTGCGGCTGGCCTGCTGAAAGGACTGAGGCCAGCTGATGGTCATTCAGAGCCACAGAACCTGGCCTGCCCAGGGCAGGCTGGCCTCACCCTCCTACTGCACTTAGCCACTTGTTTTCTGCAAATATTCAGCCAGCAGCAGACCTCACCCGTGTTCTAAAACTGTAAGCCCACATTTTGCTCCTAAAATGAAAAGACTTGGGGGGGAAAGGCTCATGATTTTCTTTGAAAAGGATCCCAGTGTCCTGATCTCCCGACAGCTTTGGCTCCCACAGGCCCAACACTTTTGAGGGGCGGAGAGCCCTCGTAATTTATACCAGTGTGGCTGAGACCCTCACCACGTCTCTCTCAGACCACTCTGCCAGCCTTTCTGCCTGCGTCTCCCACTTCCTCCTCTTCCTTCTCTCCCTCCTCTCCCTCCCAAGCCTGGTCTCAAGTTTCCCTGCCTGATGTTCCCAGGGATGCTGTACAGCCTGAGAATCCAGCCATTGCCCCAGGTGAGGCGTTTCCAGCCGGGGCTGGTATTGTCTGGCCCTGCCTGAGCCTCCAGCCTTTCATCCTGCCAGCTCTACCCCATGCCTCTGCCACACACTGGCAGGCTCGTGCTCTGCAGGTGAGTGGCCCCAAGTGCCCACCCCGTGCCTGTCCGTCCCCACAAGCTGTTAGAATTAAGTGAGGTCTAGAACGCTGGCCCAGAAGAGGTGTCCTGTGTGCGGTCAGTGTTTACATCCCTCCATCCTGCCACCAACCATACAGCCCACCCTTTGAGCCCTGCTCTGGGCTTCATGAGCTGAGTTCACAGAATGAAAGGACAGCTGACCACAGGGCAGGGTTCTGGGAGTTAATCAGGACAGTTTGCAGCAGCAAAACTCATGATGTATGTGGCTGCGTAATGTACGTGTCCCTCCCGTCTCTAGACTCCAATGTTCCATCTGCAAATGTCCTCCTTCCGAGCCCCTTCCCACAGAGCACCAGCTCCGTGCTACTCTCCAGGCATCCGCGGATGGGGCTCTGCACCCCGCGTGCGGCTCCCTCTCCCACTTTTATAGCCCTGCACAGCCCTCAGAACCTGGTCACCTCCAGCCTGCAGCTCTAGAGGAACACTGTTATCAGCCTCCGAGGGGAGGTGACTCCTGGCAGGCTGAGGGCAAAAGCAACTCTGTCCCCACACCCGGTGGCTGCTCGGGTCACACCTCGGAGTGCAACAGTGCACAAGAGGCTCAGGAGGATCCCGTTTCCTCCCAGGAATGTGCTGGTGACCAGAGGCTGTGTGGAGGCTGAGCCTGGCATCGGGAGGAGGAATGAGGGGGCAGCCCCAGTGGTGTCCAGCTCCAGTTTACAGAGGGAGGACAGAGGCCCAGAGGCTGAGCGGGGGTTCATGCCGTAAGGACCAGGCAAGGTCCAGCTGTTCCAAGGCTGACTTCCAGGCTGTGAAGACGCGTGGGCGTCGCCCCGCCACCATCCCAGTCCTGGGACCTTGGCTTGCACTGTTCTCTTTTACATTTCTTCTATGAAAACGTAATTTTGTTTGTTTGTTTGTTTTTGTTTTTCTAGACAAGGTTTCTCTGTTGTAACGCTGGCTGTCCTGGAACTCACTCTGTAGACCAGGCTGGCCTCAAACTCACAGAGATCCACCTGCCTCTGTCTCCCGAGCACTGGGATTAAAGGCGTGCACTACCACTGCCCGATGAGAATGTAGCTTTTATATCAGATTGGCCATGTGGATTCAGCAGTGTCTTGCTCCAAGGCAGCCCTCACTGAACCACAGATACTCACTTCACAGATCTGTGTCCTGTGGCCATTTTATTTTTGTGGCGCTAGGGATTGAACCTGGAGCCTCAAGCATGGTATTGATGAAACTGTGGTGCTTTTAAATCTCCCACCACTGGCCCACAGTCCCTTATTCTCCCCTTGCGTGGCCTCCTTAGACTGGGCATGCTTTCTCCACGGTCCCTAGTTCAACACATGTGCCAAGCACAGGGGAGCGATGACCACGTTTTCCTGGGAACACAACGTGCACCCAACTCACCCAGCATTGCCTAAGGCTATCTATCCATCTGCCCGAGGGGCACAGGTATTGCGGTAGCATGCCATGATAGCCATTTTGATTCCCCCAGTGTGCCGAGGGCTGTGAAGCAAAATCCCAGGCAAAGGGAGCACATGCAGCCAGCTCCACAGGGAAAAGCAGGGCAATGCGCTGTGAGGAGGTGGAGGCCGGACCGAGGGAGACACGCACACGGAGGACACGTGGTACAGAGCAGCTGAGCCCACAGCCAGCAGAGCCCGACCACAGCCACTCCTCATCTATGTGTCTGTTCTCTCACCATCTGACAACAGAGCAACATAACGAATGAAGAAGGAAAGAAAAAAGTCAGCCTGCATATACGTGAAATTCAAAATAGGCAAAAGCAAATTAAATCCTCGGGGACAGGATCAGAGTGGCGCTGGCTCTGGAAGGACTCGGGTGAAGGGATCTCAAGGAATATTTCAGAGAACAACATTGTCCTGTCTGTTGTTTGGAGGCATGGTTTTGAGAGTTTGTCATGCATAGAAACTGTTTTTTAAATTTAGTTGGCATTGAATTATGTGGATGAATGTGTATGTGCGCGCACACACACACATACACACACACACACACACGCATACACACACCACACACATACATACATACACACACACGCATACACACACACACACACACATACACACACATACACACACATACACACACACATACACACACACATACATACACACACACATACACATACACACACACACACATACACACACACACACATACACACACACACACACACACGCATACACACACCACACACATACACATACACACACACACATACACACACACGCATACACACACATACACATATACACACACACACACATACACACACACATACATACACACACACATACACATACACACACACACATACACACACACCACACACATACACATACACACACACACATACACACAGACGCATACACACACATACACATATACACACACACACACATACACACACACATACATACACACACACACACACATACACACACACACCTATGTGTGCTGCTGCCCGAAGAGGCCAGAGGCATTTAAACCCCCAGGAGCTGGAGTTCCAGGCAGTTATGAGTGACCTGCTTGGGTATTAGGAACTGAACTCAGTTCCTCCAGAAAAGCGGTACATGTTCCTAACCGTTCCTTTTCTCCAGCCCCATGTTAACTCTTGTTTGTTTTTTATCTAGTCTAACTATTCCCAAAAAGGAAGACGGAAAGAAGAAGGAAGGAGAGAAAAAGAGAAAGGACAGAGGGAGGAAGAGATGGATGGGCAGAGGGAGGCAGGAGGGGGCGGGGAGGAAGGGGCAGGATGGCGAAGGATGAAGTGCACTGGCCTAGGGCCCCAGACAGGTTGCATCTTCGAATGTGAGTTTCTCCATTCTTAAAACTGAGCAGTCACTTGGCCTTATGGGAGCCTGTGCTGGTGCCTGGTGGGTAGGGTGCTTGGTCATTTGTCTCTTCCTTGCTCGCTTGCTCTCTGACAGCATCATCTTTGCTTATGAAATGAAAGAAGGGCTAATGGCAGCCAGGAAGCCCTTGTTGGCTGTAGGGAACTCTGCCTATGATTGGCCTCCATTCTACTTCTGCCTGGCCCAGGCCAATCTGTGTGTGTGTGTTCATGTGTATACAGGTACACAGAGTGTTTGGGTATGCATTCATATGTTTATATATGTGTAGGCCAGAGGTATTCTCAATTGCTGTTTCTATTACTATTTTTGAGGCAGGGTATCTCACTAAATCCAGAGCTCACTGACTCAGCTAGACCGTCTAGCCAGCGAGTCCTGGGCCCTCTGGTTCCCACCTCTCTGAGGCTGTGATCATGGGCACATTCTGGTGCTCCTGGGTTCCACTCTGGTCTTCGCACTTACACAGAACTCACTGTGCTGACTGAGCCCTCTCCCCAGGCACTATTTCCATTGCCTTTTTAGAGGGTTCTGGAGTGTCCAGTTGCCTCCCCAGGCCAGGAATCTTTCAGAGCACAAGGCTGGGGGACCCATTTACACCTTACCCAGTGGAAGGGAACATCTTATCCAGTCTTTACAACTCCATCTTGGACACAGATCCCAGCTGGGAACCCCTTCCCTGAGGTGTCCAGACAGCTGTTGCATAGCGCTGGATCTGGAGGCTCATGGAAAAACCACTGGAGACCCACAGGAACTGGACAGCTCACTGTCTTTGCCCTACAGACATGAGCTCCCCCCCTAATAACTACACCCACTTCCTCCCCCCCCCACCTACTTTTCCCTCAAGAATCCCTATTCCTGCTAGTCAAGCTATCTCCCCTTCCTTAGCCCCAAGGATACCTGCTCTGCTCATTCTGAAAAGACACAAGCACAGGGATAAATGTGAACACAGCTCAAGGTTCAGGCTGACTCTGCTGTGGCTCTCAGACATGATCCTGGGAGTGCCACAGGCTTCAGGCTTTTCCTTAAAGAAGCCAGACTTCCTTAAATGGCTGAGGACCACAGACTCGGCTCACAGTTCCCCCAAGACCCTCAGCTCAGATGTAAAGTCGCCCTGGCCAGGCCACCCCACCTTCCAGATGTTTGGCCTGCCTCAAGGGACCCTTTCCAGCTGTAGAACTTCTGTCTTGGCTGTTTCTGGTGTCCTGGACCCCATATCTGGGCAAAAAAAAAGTCATATAAAAGGGACTAGAGAAGACACTGTGCTTCTACTGTGTGATGTGGATGTTTCTTCCAGGGGGATGAGTGAAGTCACTTTCCAAAGAGAGACTGCACACCACCCACAGGCATGGTGAGTTAGAGTTTATCTCTGTCTCTCAGGCCACCTGCTCAGTACCTGTCACTCCCGCTGGACCTGGCCCACACTGCCTTATTTAGCCATAGCTTGGATCCGACTCCACACAGCCAGTGTATCCAGACACACTGGGAGGTCACCCAGAGTCCCAGTCTGGAGGGCCCAGGTCCATCTGTATAAAAGCTCTACTCTTCATCCACAGTTGGGTTTTTTTGTTTTGCTTTTGTTGTTATTTAAATCAGATGTAAGATTTTCTAGTGACCGTGATTGGTGGGGTGGGGGATTCAGCACAGAGGTTGTTTTCAGGAGCACAGGGCTGACCACCTGTCCAGGAAACCATAACGGGAGATACGTTCGACCAAAAAGATGAGCTTCTTCTCAGCTCCACGCCTTTAACTCATCAGCATTAAGCCTGGTGAAGCTTATTTCTTTGTAAGGAGAAGCTTCTGACAGCCCAGCCTGAGAACTTGAACCTGGCCCTGCAGCTTGGATATAATGGCCCAGCTGGAGTGAACTCTGGCTACTGGGCCCTGTGGCTTCCCAGAGGTACACCACATCCCTGTCTAGATTGGAACAGAGTGAGATGAGAGACACGGACATCCACAAGAAAAGCCTGTCCCCAAGGTCACCCTAGGCATCCCACAGGAGCAGGATCTGTGCTGCCAAGGAGGCTGCTGTTCGCCGCCACTTCGTATTGTCCCAAGGTGAAGAACATGGCGACCTTAACTGGCTGCAGAGCATCAGAAGGGCCGATGATGCTCCAGCTTCCTGTGACGTCACTACCCTATAGTGGAGAGAAGAAGCTGGCTGTGTTTAGTGGGAAGGCGTCACAAGCCCAGCTCTAAGAAGAGACGTAGTCATAGCTTCTGATCTGACACCACCACCCCGCCCCATTATCTGACTCTAACCGTGGCTGGCCCGGAGCTCACTCACTATGTAGTCCAAGCCGGTCTGACACTCACGATGATGATCCAGCCTCAGCCTTCTGAGCGCTGAGATTATGAGCATGAGCCACCTACCCTCGCTTGTCTCTCTTTCTCTTTCTTTTCTTGTGGTACTGAAGCACGAGCACAGTACACAAGTACTGTGAGGACTGAGCACAGCGCCTTAGGAATGTGTCCCACCGAGCCACACCCGCAGCCCTGCCTCCCCTTTCCCTCACTCGCTGTATCCGTGGCTGGTTTACAGGAGACTGCCACAGATGGTAAGAGGCAGAGACAGGTCCATGTGGCACCGCAGACCTCCTTATCTGAGCCATGCCCCAGCCTCTTTGTAGGAACCCCTTAAAGGGATCTTAATTTCTGGGGAGGCAGGTACTTACCCTAATCTGCCCTGGGAAAGTGACCATGAATGATATTCTCTTCTGAAAAGACCTTGGCTCCCTGCAAACCAGCCACCCAGAGCAGCCACAGGGCCCTGGGCAAGGACATTAGCCCTTCACAGTAAGTGGAGATGCTCTCTGGGAGCTCTGCCTTCTTACAGGATATGGTCCTGCCTAAGGGTGGCTGGGCAGGGAGATCACTGTCCTAGTCATCCACAGCCTCGTTGTTGTGTTCCCCTCCCCCGTGGCCTCCCTAGCTTGTGCCCAGCTGGGCAAATGGAGTTGTGTATCAGTCGAGCCCAGTAGTGCCCGGTGGGTACATTCATTTTCAGAAGCCAGAGTGGTGCTGAGACATTGTCCTGGGTTGGTTTCTCTTAGGACAGAGCACTGTTTGGAACACCCTCAGGCAGGCTGGCTCCCCATGGGCAGTGCATCTGATGCAGCTTGCACAGGGTGGTGGGCGGAGACTGGAGCCAGCTGACTTCACATCGGTGTCCACTCCATAGAACACTTGTTCTTGGACACTCGATACTTTCCAAACAACCCAAGGGGCAGCTCCTAACCACTGCCCTTTTACAATGAGCAAACGGAGGACCCAGACTCAGGTAACAGAGCTAGAGACCCATGGAGCAGCTGGTCTTTGAGCCCTGGGATCCTGACTCTAAGGCAGGCCACCCCCACATTCCTGGGCCTCTGTTTCTTCATCTGTAACATGGAAGAGAAGGGTGCCTCCCTTCCCAGGTCCTGGGTGAGTCACAGCATCTCTCACAAGCATGCTCAGTCGCCAGTCCCAGGAACAGGACCCCAGCAATGCTTGGGGATGCCACCCTTCCTGTGACAGGGAAGGGAAGAGCAAGGCAGACTGTGTCCTCACAGTGTGTCACGGGGCACTGTGAGAGGCGGGCTGCCTCTGCCTAGTTGAGGTTCCTTCTATGCTTGCCTGGTGCCTCCAGGAGGAAGGCGCTCACGCGTAAGCTGGGGGCGGGGCACCCGCATTCCTCCTGTGCCGTTCCAGGATGAGGAGCCCTCACTCGGATGGCTCTGGGGACTACTGTGCTCAGGTGACTGTGTGGATGGGCTACCATGCACACCCTGGGATGAGGTCTTCCCAGGGGCCACAGGAATGGACTCAAGTGGCCCCGAGCACAGGATTTGGAGTCTAAAACCAGGGAAGACTTCTAACTCCAACACCAACCAGCTGTGTGAGCTGAGAGCCACGGTGCCCAGACCCTCTGAACTTGTTTTTCTTATCAATAAAACGGGGTAAATTCCAGCAAACTGCGGACAGCACTGTTTGACTGCTGATTCTTGGAAAAGCCTTCGAAGCCCCTAATAATTATGAAGCCAAAGATGACAGGGTGCCACACAAACACAACCATCTCTGAATACCTACTATGTGCAGAAGAGTGCAGCACAGCCCAACTGTTCCATGGCAGTAATATGCGCATACATCTGTGTCTGCACCCAGGCCTCAGGAGAGGAAACACTGGATGACTTCCGGAAGGACAGTCACCTGGGCTACAGTGGGTTCAGGCTGTTTGTGCTGTTCTGATTTTCCTTTTGCTGTATTTTGAATTTTGCATCACATGACTCTGACTCTCTTCTAACACTTATATTAAGATTAGCCTTAGCGAGGGCTGGAGACGTTCAGTCGGTAAGAACCTGTGCTGGGTGAAGGTTGAAGACCCGACTTCAGGTCCTCTGTAGCCATGTAAGGAGCCTGATGCCACCTGGCAGGCTTGCAAACCCAGTGCCGTGGGAGGCGGAGACAGGAGGCTCCCTAGGGCTTGCAGTCTTGCCAGCCTAGCTTTAGGTTTGGTGAGACAATATTTCAAAGGAATAAGGCAGAGAGCAGTAGATCAGAAGCCCTGACATCTTCCTCTGGCATCTCTATGCAGCCACCCCTCCCCCACACGTCCCTCTCCCCCCCCCACACACACTGCATACACGTACACACACCACGCACATACGCAATATATATACTCTCACACACAAACAAGTGAACAAATAAATATTAGCCTTAGCGATTTACCACCTGACCCTTCAGGTGACCTGTCAGGGAGCTTGATCTCCGTGCAGTTGACAGAGAAAGGTGACATGACTTGTTTAGGGTGACAGAGCATGGAGGCCAAGTGGGGACTTGGATCCTGAGGGGCTCCCTGATGACTCTGACCCTGATGACTCTGACCCTGGCGACTGCGCCGCTAAAGCGGAGGGACGCGCTGGAGAGGAGGAGCCGCGGGGCCACGCCCACTGGCCCGGGAGGCGGGGCCCCAGCCAGCGCCCTGGATCTGCCTAGCAGGTTTCAGTGGAGAACCTGCCCCCACGGGCCTCAACTCTGCAGAGGGGCGGGAGGGGGAAGGTAAAAATAGCCCGGGAGAGAGGCCAGCGGCTCGGCCGTGGGCAGCGCGCATGCCTTTCGCATGACTCCCTTCGGTCTGCCCTGAGAGGTCCTGGGTGCCCAGCCCGCCCCGGGAGGCCAAGCCGGGCTGACAGGCCCCGCCCACAGGGAGAGGCAGGCGCTCCAGGACCGCAGAGAATTGTGAGATCTCTCACCCACTCCCTCCTCCCAACGTGAAAGCTTCCAGAAAAGTCCCGTTGGAGAAAACGTTAAGCAGAGGTGCTGGGCCCTTCCAGGAAGTGCCCAAAGCTCATTAGAGTGACAAACGTGGTTCTGGAGAGAAAAGCAAGGGCCCAGGGGTACGCGGGGCCAGTGGGCAGGACTGTGGGGCAACCGGGAGCCCAGGGAGGTTAAAGAGCAGGGGGGTGTGACATGCCATCCGATACCGATACCTATTTTGCCCCCTGAGGTCCTGGGGATGGGATCACTTTTCACATTTTTGGGCAGGGGGTCACTATTCAGGAAACGTGTTTGTTTTGCAACACATGATTGTTCACTGGTTGGCTTCTGAAGGCCTCAAGTCTGGTCCTCATCAAGCAAGTCTTCACATCCTCTGCAGAGTCTGAGCTCAGAAGGTCTCTGCAGGTCGGTTAAAGGATCAGCAAGGCAGAAAGACAGACAAGGGAATGAGCTACTTAAGACAGAGCAGAGCGGGGTCTCTGTAACAGTAAGAATCAGAGCCCCGCCATCTTCTTACAAATGAGGTAGTCACAGAGCAGAAGGAGATGCCTCAAAGGAGGCTATCTCCTCTGGCCTCCAATCACCCAGAGTGTGCAGGGTGTGTGTGTGTGTGAGGAATCTAGGCTTTAGTTCTGGAATGCTAATTACTGTGTTTTTGAGAAACTTTGTCACTATGTAACCAAAATGGAAGAACTTTTCAAATGGCAATCATCTGTGACTCTTGTTTCCACGGGTAGGCAGAGAAGGCTAATAGATGTCCAGACAGCTCCTTCCTTTCGAATGAGGTCAGCAACCTCCTCAGGAGGTTTTTGGGACAGCCTACATGTGGAAATTTGAAGGAGGGAGCTGTGAGAGGGAGAGGTCCTTCCTCAATGGCCTCCAAGACCGCTAATACCTGTCTAGCTGCCTACCATTCTCTCCTGGAGAGTCGACATCCTGAAATCTTTTAGATGAATGTCCAGTCAGTCTGACTGCTCTTGGCTGACACTGGGGGTGAAGAGGACTTTATGGTCTGACTTTCAGGCATTGGAGGGTGGTCAATGGGACCCAGATAAATGGAGTTAGATTGTCACTGGATTGAGTGACAATTGACTGTAAATAAGAACAGATGAAATTAAGACAGTAGTTGAGTACACAAGGTCCAGAGATTAATAGATTGTAAATCCCACAGGAAGAGGGTAAGACCATCACAATTTTGAGACAAATTTAAGCAAAGTTTAATTAAGTTAATAAATGCGGTCCAGGAATGAAGGACTCTGGCCAGGTCCATGCTGAGATTTCCACGGAGTCCTGCTACACTCTGGAGTTCCCACAAAACGCTCTGAGCCACCTGCAGCAGATGCTTATAAAGGCAGAACCTATAAGGCTACATATTTCTCAACAGGGCCAATCAGGAACAAGCATATATCTTGGTGTACTTCCTGCCTGCATATCTCCTGCCTACAAGTGACTCAGCATGTCCAGTGCATTCGAGGCATGTTGGTGCAGTTGGATTGACCAAACTTGCTTAGGGAATCTGTTATCTCACACGAACAGCCCCAGCCAGCATTCCAGGAAGTTATCTGTCCTTGAGCAAGTGGGGGGGGTACAGGATTCTGTCTTTTTGTATCTCACATGAACAGTGCCCACCCAGCATTCCAAGAAGTTGTCTCTCTTTTTGTTTTATGGATATTGTAGGCATAGTAATTAAAATTTAACGCGTAACTTCTGCATTGACAAGATCACTGGAGGTTATAACAGATTTGACCTATTTTTTACTATGGAGATCCAGGTTTAGAGCTGTCACCAATGGGATGGCAGTGTTTTGCTGTGGCCTGTGATCTGTTAGACCTTATGAAGCAAAGGAGACAAGAGCAGAATCACCAGAAATATATCAACACCAGTGTGTCCATGTTAGGGAAACATAAGAGTCCAATAAGCTGATCACAGCTTGGGTGGCTGTCATACCTGGAATGCCAGCAGCCGTATGACAGCCAGTGAAACCTCGCCTCTCTGTATTTGTTTTATATTTTACCAGTCGTTTTCACTTTGGTTATGCTTTCCTGCTGGGTGTTTAAGACTTTGCAGGTGGCCGACATCACTTCCCTTCTCCTATCAAGGCCAGCTGAGGGTCTGGCCCTCAGGGTCACGGCTTGAGCAGAGCCTCCAGCCCCTCGAGCTTTCCTCTTACCAGTTGTCCGTCTGTGTAAGAATTAGTTAGGGGCCTGCTTGACTGGGGCTTTGGTTGGAAACATTGAGGATAATTCCCCATCGGGGTTTAACTTCCTGTTTGTAGCATGGACACTGGAAAAGTCCACATAGTGGGATCTCCATGGTCTTCCTGACAAGATGACAGATATCTCACCAGGGCTAACTTGGGACCTAATTGATCTTGGTGGAAGGTAAGGGGCAAGATATTGTCCCTTTTAATCCCTCTGTCTACATTAGAATAGGCCTCTGAATATAGTTGTTGAAAACAACTAGACTCATCTGGTACTTTTAACTACTGTGTAATATATAGATGAAGCTTAGAAGTTGAATACCTTCAAATAAAATTTGAATATGATATATTTTGTTTATTGAGTAAGTTCTTGTGTTACCAAGAACAGATCAATAACTTAAGAGAACTCTTTATCTAAATAAAGTCTTGATTGAACTCTGACCTTAGGAAAGCTTTCACGGTTTGCTTAGGTGTTCCAGCTATTTTTCCATTCTGGAAAAACATCCAGCCATCTTAAGACAAAGTCTTATCTCACAGAAGTCATGGGGTCTGGGAGGCCCTCCTTAATATGACATGGGAAATACATGGGCCTCCTCATTACATGACAGTAGAGACAGCCAGGAGACATCATGTGAGTATAGAACAAGCCAGCCAAGGGGGGGCCCTTAGAGTAACACAACTGAGTAGCACCCACTGGGGAGAAAGTGTCTCTGTGAGCCTCAGTTTACATTTGGAAATGGGCGAACTCATCAATCAGCATAGTGAACAGTGAATGGAGTCCAGAAGAACCCAGAAGCTTCTCGGAGTAAAGGGAAGGAAGAGTAGAGGTTCTGGTAAGGTCGGGAACCCAGAAAGGGGGTGCAGAACCCCAGAAGTAAGATGAAGAGTTCTGTGAAGAGGGGGTGCCATTAGAACCTCAGCAGTAAGGCAAAAGCTCAGAGCGACTGTCAGAACCTCCACAGTGGGACTAACCCTGGAGGAGCCACGAGGACCTCAATAGAATGTGAGGTTGGTGAGAAAAGGGGAACATGGAGTTGTAGAGAGCCAGCTGTGCGGGGGTGGGCAGGAGCTCTGAGGGATAGAGGATGTATAGAGGAGCTAAACAAGATGGGGTGTACCACAGGAAGGTATGTCTATAACGTTACATTTTTTCCTTTAGAGGGGGTCATAGGAAAGGCAGCAGAGGGCAAGTGTAGGTTTAATAGGGCTGTTGTAGATTTCTATAAAGTTAATTCCCTTTCATAGCTTCTGAGCTTTGACCACAGTATGCCATATACATGGGCAGGTAATAGTTTCGCCATTAAAACATGTTAAGATAGTCTAGGATAATTTTGGCTTTGGGTCTGTAACATTTTAACTCTCTCCACTCATCATTGAAGTTTTGGTGACACAGGTGTAGCTTGTCGATGCTTTACCATAGCTGTAGCATAGAATTGGTATGTTTGCTATGAAAATAATAAAAGTGTGTTTTAAAGAAGCCAATCATGGATGTAGGAGACAGATGCTCTAACTGAGGTTAGAAGGGTTTAAGTATAGATGCCCCCTAAGTGGGTTAACTAAGGGAGGGTGTCTGGGTAAACATTTATCCAGAAGGATCTAAAATTGGCCTTACTTGTGATCTTATCAGAATCAAGATTAGTAATTATTGTCCCTAAGGAATGACCTGGAAAAAGTTAAATATCTTATAAACACAGTATTTACAAGTTGGCAGAGAAGGCAGGCTCGTGGTGAGAGAAAGACCGTGTGCGAGGTGAAGTAGGAGGGACCAGGTCTCGGCGACTGACGGGGAAGAACCTGAGAGGAGAGTGGGCGAGTGGAAAGATGGAAGAGGGGACAGACAGAGGCTGGAACACGGGAAACTTCGGACCATGGTCAAGCATTAATGCAAGGTCCTTTTAAAACTGGAAGCCAGACATGTTGCCCTCTGGCTGGTGGTAGCCATGACTCATACTTTTGCCAGGCCAGCTACAATGGAAAGACTTTGAGGGGACGTGCCAAAAGCCTCTAGGCAGTTAGAGGCTTGCCAGCCCATGGCTGTGAGGACGGTGAGTAGGAAATTCTTCCAGGCAGAAAGCAGGCATAAAGGAGGAAGTGTGCACTAACCAATGACTTGGTTCAGTAAGACCTTCTGGAGGACAGAGATGTCTCTCCTGGACACCTCAAGGAAGGCCACAGTTTCACATGGCAGAAGATCTCCTCCCTAGACTGAGGTGTCTGAGAAGTCTCCCTGGCAGATGTTAGAAAGAGTTTCCAAGAAGGAAAGGAAATCTCAAAACTCACACAAGGTCCATACAAGGTGATGGGAGTGTTGATGGCAATAGAGATTGTCCCTGCTGAGTCACTCAAGGAGAAAGCTGGGTATGAGGAGTCAGAGTGGGGAGTGAGGAGAGCGGGGAAAAAGAGGACCCTTGTGTGAGAGCCTACATACCAACTCCCTGAACAGACGGAGCACCACATGGAAATTCAACGAGAAGGAAAGAAAGACAAGGGAACCAGTGAGGCCTTTATCTGTGGATGGGGGGTGACCTGCAAAGGGAGAGTTGTGGTCTGAAAGAGAACAACCCCTCCACCATAGGCTCATATATTTGAATACTTGGCCCCAGTTGGTGGAACTGTTTGGGAAGGATTTGGAGGTGTGGCTTTGTTGGAGGAGGTGTGGCTTTGTTGGAGGAGGGCTTTGAGATTTCAAAAGCCTGTACCATTCCCAGTTCACCTTCTGTCACCTACTGTGGATAACGTTGCAAGCTCTCTGCTACCGCTCTAGCGCCATGGCTGCCTACCTGCTGCCATGATTCCCTGCATGATGGTTGTGGATCCCCTCTCAGATACTATAGGCAAACCCCCAATAAGAGCTTCCTTTTTTCCTTATATAAATTGCCTTAGTCATGGTGTTTTGTCATGGCAACAGAAAAGTAACTAAGAAGGGGGGTTGTGTAAGAATCAGAATCAGAGACACCCTCTCCTTACAAACAAGGTAGTCCAGGGCAGAAGGGGGTGCAGGGAAGGAGGCTGAGAAGCTTCCTCTTTGGGCTTGAGATTGGCTGTTGCTGCAAGTGAACAGAGACGGGTGAATAGCTTAGGGTTAGTGAGGGAAGGACTGCCAGGCGATGGGTGAGCATCTCCGACGGCCAGCGGGAGTCTGCAGGGAGCGTGCGCAGGAATCTGGACTTTAGTTCTGGAATGCTAATTACTGCGGTTTCCAGAAGTTGTCAATGCTTAATGAAAATAGAAGAAGCACCCAGTCTTCACAGATGGGTCTGAGTTCCAATCCTACCGCTGTCTCTTTCTTGCTTCATGCCTTGGAACAACTTGCTGGTCTCTTTCAGAGCCTGTTTTCTCATCTCATAAGAGGCGAGGGCCCTATGAATCCCTAAGCAGGCCAGGGAGTTGGCGGAGATACATCCCCTTGCACACAGTAGGCACTCAGGAAACAGGAGTGTCGCATCACAGGGTGAGTCGGCTGGTACAGAAAGCCTAGGCTCTGCTGTCCCCTGGGCTATCAGTCCTCCTAGGGACAAAAGAAGCTTGTTTTGTTTCCTGGATGCAAAGTACCAGCCGATCGTTTTCTCTAACCCGGCTTTCTCCGGCAGACTCACTCCTAGCAACACCCCAGTGCCGCCTAGGAGACCGAAACCTGGTAGAGGGTATTTCTGAGCACCTCAAAATGCGGGAAGAGCATAAGCCCTGTGCCAGACTCAGGAGCACTGAAGTGGGAAGGTTTCCAGGCAGAATCCGATGGTCCCTGGGATGCTGTGAATTAAGCCATCATTGGGTGTGGCCGTGGCAACGAGATGCAGTTTCTTTCTCAAAACCAAGCCACCCTGGGTCACTGCCAGTCTTTTGTTCCATTTGGAACAATGGAAATGAATGAGGTAACAGATGCTGGTGGTTTGGGCCTTAAATCGAGTAGATTTCCTGTGAATAACATTTGATCCTCTTCTTGGTCATACATTTAAAAAACAGTTTTATTACATTTGCGTATTTGTTGGGGACACACAGCACAGTTGGAAGGTAGATGTCCAAGGACAGCCCGCAGGAGCCAGCTCAAGGGTCACACTCGGGTGGCCAGGCTTGGCGGCCTGAGCCTTTACCAGCGGAGGTGTACCAAGGGTGAGTTCTTTTTATCATGTCTTCAAAAGAAATGAGAAGTAGAGCTTTTATGTAATTCTTGCCTGTGTTTGGTTCCTGGTTTGCTTTTGCTTTCCAGTAGAGCAACTAAGGAACACCCACTCCTCAGGGACTGGGTACTATTTAGTCACTAAGAGGAACAGCAGGACTCAGTACCTTCGTCTTCTCCTCTGGGGACGCAGGACAGGTCTCTGCTGTGGTCCAGAGTGAGAGAGGCCCCGTGGAGGGAAGATGCTCTGTGAGGAGAGAGGCCCTAGTAAGGGAGAGGCCCCGTGGAGGGAAGATGCTCTGTGAGGAGAGAGGCCCTGTGGAAGGGAGAGGCCCAGTTGAGAGAAGCCCTGTATAGCAGGGCCTAGTGAGGAGAGAGGGTCTGTGGAGGAGGACGGCTTTGCGTGGGGAGAAGTCCTGTGAAGGTGGGAAGCCCTCGGGGGGCGCTGCCCTGGGGACCGGAAAAGTCCTGAACCGGGTAGAAGTCCTGTCAAGGGAAGTTGCCCTGGGAGAGGGAGAGGTCCTCCTGAGGAGAAAGGCTCTGTGTAGAGAGAAGACTTATAGAAGGGAAAAAATTCTCTGGATGAGAAAAATCTTGTGGAAAATAAACACCTGGGCGAGAGGAGAGGTCCTGTGGAGGGGAGAGGCCCTGTGGAGAGGGAGAAGCTTTGTGGAGGGAGAGGGCCTGTGGAGGGGAGAGGGCCCTTTGCCCAGATTCACCACTTCCTGGCTGTACAGCCTTGGCCAAGGTCACTCTTTCTACTAAATCTAAGGACCCAGTGACACGCTAGGGTCCTGTGTACGGGGCACTGTAACTCCTTGTAGCGTGGGGCAGCTGGTCAGCTCGAGCTGAGTGCTCGGCACACGCTGGTGTTGTCTTGAGGCCCCTGCGGCCGGAGAAGCAGGTAGCAGGCAAAGTAGTTCTTTAAGTGCGGGAGGCACGCGGGCTGCTCTGCAAAGACGAGAAGACTCACTGCAGCGTCTCTCCCAGATAGCCCGAAGTGGACATCCAAGAGCCCACGGACAGCCGGACAGCTGAATGGATAAGTGACTATGGGTTAATCCTATCGGGATGTTAATCCATCGGGAAAGGAGGGAGAATCTGAAACACTCTCGTGGATGCGGGGCAAGGATGGCAGGCTGTGTGAAATGAACCCTTCCACAGGATTATCTCTGCGCATTCTCTGCCTGATGCCGGAGGATGCCGGAGGGTGCCGGAGGGTGCCGGAGGGTGCCGGATGATTCTGGAGGATTCTGTCATCTCTTGGAGACCTCACAGGCCAAGGAAATGAGTTGCAAACAAAAACGAATCCAGCAAATATGTTTGCTAAGGATCCACCATACACTCAGCTCTGCTTTGGGGCTACAGCCCATTTGGGAGGAGAAGGGGCAGACAACTGAGTGGACAGGAATAATTAGAGGGTGCTCCTGGCAGGTGGTGAGGACCGGATCAGGGATCCTGGAGCTGGAGCCCCAGGTCCATTCTGAGCACATGTGCAGGAGACAAGTCCTCTCAACCCAGTCTGGGAGTGAGAGAGGGGATGGCCACTGAGTAGCTATAGCATGGGTGTCTTGTGGGGATTGGTGAGAGCTTTATTAATCCCTTCCTGGAGCGATGCTGCAATGACCTAACTCCTCCTTGCAGACCCCACCTCCTCAGGGCCTGTCAATCCCACACCACCACACTAGCACCCAGGATTCCAGCCTGTGAACCAGTGAACCATATTCAAACCGCATCAGTGGTCTGGCGTGTGTAGAATTCCTGTCCAAGGCTAGAAACCCTGAGGCTGTGAGTTGGTGGAAAATGTGCCTCTGGTCAGTGAGGGGAGGCAGGGGGTGGATACCCTCATCTTCAAGATCTTCCAGTGTCTGCTGAGGGAACCTGAAGAGTCAATCCCCAGTCTAACTCCCTGAGACGTGTAATCAACTGCTTTTGACTAAGGACTTGCTCTTGGCAGGCCTTGTGGCAGGTGGGCTACCTGGGGCGTGGGGGCGGGGGACCTCAAGTCACTTCTTCCTGGAAGTGACTACTTCCTGAGCTGTCATCAGACTGAAATAATTATGGTGTGTAAACATAAATATCATGTCCATTTTAATAAACATCAATTACACGCACTTCCCCTATAAAGACCAGAGCGTCATTAGCTGTTAGTATCATTTTTTTCACAGCCCAAGCAGGGCTATAAACCATTGGCAGTCCGTGAGTAACCGCCACCCTCCCCGTCTCCCCAGGATCTGGCACCATGAACGTGCCTAAGTCATCCATCAAGCCTACAGAGAGAAGGCCGGGTGGTGGTAGGGATCCACAGATGTCCTCTTGTCCATATCATACCTGGTGCGGCAGTGTCTACCACAGACCGTAGGGAAGTGCCCCCCAGGTCTCACCTATAAATATCATCGTAGCCTCGCATCACCCTTGAGGGCAGCCTTGGTGTCCTCTGGACACCCACAGACGTTTCACTGGAAAGATCGCTGGAAGGGAGAGCGTGACTGGAACTCCGGGCTTTGCAGATGCTAGGTGTGCAGTCTACTGTTACGAATATAGCTTTTGTTTTTGAGATAGAGTCTCATATGGTCCGTACTGGCCTCAGGGATGTAGCCAAAGACGGCCTCAAACGACTAATCCTCCTGCTTCTGTTTCTGAGTGCCTCCATACCCTGCTTGTCTGGCGCTAGAGAACAGGCCCAGGGCTTTGTTCACGCTACGCAAGCCCTCTGCCAACTGAACTACATCTACCAACAGTCTTCTTTAAGGGTCTCACTCTGTAGCCAAGGCTAGCCTAGAATTCACTGTGTAGCCTAGGTTGGCTTCCAAGTTGCTCCAGTTCTCCTGCCTTAGTCTCTCAAGTGCTGGGATGGTAGCTATGAGCCACCACACCTGGCTTCCAGACCCTTTAAGGTCTTTATTTATTTGTTACTATTATTATCATTTTGAGATAGGGTCTTGCTATGTAGCCCAGGCTGGCCTCAAGCTCACTGCAGTCTCCTGCCTCTGCCTCTTGAGTACTAGGATTACAAGTATGAGCCTATGTGGTCGGTGTTTATTTTTATTTTGAGACAGAGTCGTGCTTATACTGCCAGAGTAGCCTTGAACTCTCAGTCCTCCTGCCTTAGCCTTCCAAGTAGCTGGAATTAAAGTGCAACCCCCGTGCCCGGCTTAAACAGGGGATGATAGGTGTTGCTGCAATGAAACGGTATACATAGAAATTATTTTTAAAAATTATTTTATTTAGTGTGTGTGTGTGTTTGATATGTATATGAGCACAGGTGCACGCATGTCACAGCTCAGAATGGAGGCCAGAGGACAACTCTGTGGAGTCAGTTCTCTCCCTCCACCTTTACATGAGTTCCTAGGATCAGGATTGTTAAGCTTGCACAACAGGTGCTTTCTTGTTAAATTATTTATTTTATATATATATATATTTGAGTGGGTTTATATGCACCACAGGCATGCAGGTGCCCTCAGAGAGATGGGGTGTGTGTGTGTCAGATTCTCTGGAACTGGAGTTGCAGAGAATTGTGAGCAGTTTGGTGTGGGTGCTGGGAACTGAACCCAGGTCCTTTGCAAGATAAGTAAGTTCTCTCACCCACTGAGCCATCTCTCCACCAGCTCCTAAATGAGCCCTCTTATTGCCCTGTAAGTAGAAGCTCTCAGCACAGTTCAGTACAGTGTATACAGCAGGTACTCAATGCAAGCATGCACCACTAGCAGTCTGGAGACTGACTGGCTTCGTGGAGGATGGTTTAACCATGAAGCTCCTGTTCTCAGTGCGCTTTCTCTTCCTGTTGTGTAACAGTCTTAGTTTACAGAAGAAGAAACTGAGGTTTAGTGACTACTTGAGGTTTGACAGCTGCAGCCAGATGTGACTCTAGGCATATATAAATGGACTTCACATGCTGAAGACACTGTTAGGGATGAAGAGCGCATCGCCAGAGCAGGTCATCTCCCTCCTTCAGAGACTCTGGGAGCACACTGGGGAGGAGACAGAAATTCTGAAAGGATCACAGCTGGCATGGAGTCTCTCAGCAAGAGCCACCCAGAGGCTAGTCCCTCTTCCCGTGGCATAGCTCCTAAGACAGCTGGGGGCTCATTTCTGAATCATGGCCTGCGGGGCATCTTCACACTGAGTGGTGACCTGGGGCCAAGAATTGGTGACTAGAAAGAAGAACAGTCACAGTGAACCTACACACATTCACTGTCAGTGTTCTTAGCAGATTCCAAATTGTGCTGCGGCCGGAAGGCCTGGCTTATCTGTGCTCCGGACATGGACGGACATTACACCTCACCAAAGCCACCTGGACTCCTACCGCACCCAGGGCTTTCAGGTTCTCCGAGCGCTGCGCCTGTCCTACCTCAGGACCTCGCCCTGGCTTTCCCTGGAGTCTGCTATGTTCTATGTTTATTCCGCACAGCCTGTCATCCCTTCCTGGTTGAAGAGAGTTGGGTCTCTTCCTCCCATCCTCCCTCCCTCCCTTCCTTCCTTTTTTTTTTTCTTTTCGTGTATGCGTATGTGCACATATGTGTATGTGTGTGTAAGCCTAAGGTGATTGAAGGATGTAGTTCCTCAGGAGCCATTGGGTTCTGGGGGGATCAAACTCAGGTCCTCTTGTATGGCAAACACACTGCTGTCTGTCTCCCCAGCCCCAGGAAGAGATGTCTTTCTCCTTCTAGCCTGAACCAAACATCCTGCCCTAATAAAGCTTTTTGCTGACATGACCTCTAAATAGATTCCTCATTTGTTTCTTTTTATAGCATTTCCCGCAGTTAGAAACATTGTATCTTAAACTTCGAGTAGTCCTCCCCAGCTACAATTAAAGGTCCCATGGACACACTGTTGCTGTGTTTGTCAGTTACCTGCTAGCAGTCTAGGCACTGTTGAATAGAGGGACCTTAAGACTGGGGCCTGACTTAGTTTCGCAGTTCCGGTGCATACCAGCTAAGCTGTATGGGAAAACTCTGTTCTCTGAGTCTCAGTTTCCGAATCTGAAAAACAAAGATGGCGGTAGTCCCTCCTTTCCCGGGAGGATTGAATGAGATGGGACCAGGCAATGAGAAAGGCCAGGAACATCATGGGAGTCATGGTAGAACGGTGCCTCCAGGCAGGTATGTTGAAGCCTCACCCCTAGAATCTCTTTGAGAATACCAATTTTGGAAAGCAGGCTTTTGCAGATACCATTAGTGAGAATGACGACAGTCCTCAGAGAGTCGACCTCTGGGTCACTGGGTGCTGGGTCTGCAGCAGAGCCGGTAGGAGTGCTGAGAAATGGGGCTGTGTGTGAGCAGCCTGTGGTTTGAAGAAAGAAACAGGTTGCGATGATGACACCCTGACTTATAAAACCGTCCTGCCTACTACCCTGGAAAGAAGGAACTACTAATTTGTCTAGCTCCAGGCTTGGAGGTCAATGAGAGGGGTCCAGCCTGGCTCTGGCGCTGGGACCTGCTTCTCTGTACAGTCTTCTCCCAGCCTTGCTGAGCTTGGGGACAACAGAAGGGGATGTGGAGAGGGGATGGCTGCTCTACCTTTTCCAATGAGGTCACTCAGTGGCCCTGCAGGAGCAGCCTCTTCTCCAGAGGCCTGGCTGCTGTGACAGGCTGCAGGTTCTGAGGCCCAGGGTCATGTAGGGATGGAGTGAAGTACTGGACTAGAAAGGGTCAGGTAAGAGGAAGCATAGGAAACAAGATAGGATCAGAGCTCTGGGAGCCCGGAGACTGGTTCGAGGCTCATATCCTTCCACAGCAAACCTTGAAGGCTGAGATCATTGTTGTGAACATTTTGAGATGAGGTTGGCAGTGAGCCTGGCTTCCACCCAGTAACCCAGTTCCCTGCTTTGCCTCCGTGCTAGCCTGCCTCTGGGATGGACAGTTGTTGGCCTCGCCGTTTAGTTCTCTAGTGAGTGGGTTGGAACTAGACAGTCCTTGGAGGAAGTTTGGGAGGCCAATGAGGGGGCCTGGAACTCATTGACAACTTAAGTGTCTGCAGAGCACGGCACACCTTGGCGTGGCTGGATATGACCATGACTCCTCTGTCCTTTCATGTACTGGGGCATCAAAGGCCCAGGAAGCTAAGCAGTTATAATCAAGAGGCCACATCAGACGCTAGGCCTTGACTGAAACCCTGGAATGAGATTTGTGCACCTTGGAAGGAGTGCTGAACAACTGAGAGGGAGCTCTTAGGACAGGGGTGGGCTTGGAGAGATTGAAAAAGAAGTCCTCAACTAGCTATGGTAATACAGTTTCATAATTCCAGCTACTTAGGAGGCTAGTGCAGGAGGGTCTCAAGTTCAAGGTCTGCTGAGGCTACAGACTGAGTTCAAAGCCAGTCTGGAGAATTTTGTGAGACTCTGTCTCAAAAGGTAGGAAAAAAGCCGAAGATATCACTCAGTGGTAGAATCTTTGCCTAGCATACATGAGGGAGTAGGGTCAATGCCCAGCACTGTAAATAAGTAAATACAAAGAGATTGGAGGGCCACTGGACACTTTGACCTACGGTATCTGAGCTGAGCTGAACGGTTAGGAGCACCCTACATGCGGGTGCCTGGCCTGAGGGCAGGCCGAGGAAACACACGTGGGCATCATTGTCTAGGGAAGGTTTCTGTGAAATACATCAACTGCGTAACAGGGACAGGGCTGAGATGTTATCCTCCTTGGCTGCTTTCTTACTGTGAGGTCCAGGAGAAGTTGAAAACTTCTCTGGGGCCTCGGCCTCCAGCTGCTAAGCAGGGAGAATCCCACTGGCGGCAATGGTAGAGTTCACGATGGTGTGTGTAAGGTATGTGGGAGGGTCCTAGATCAAAAACAATGTGGGTACCATTACTGTTGGCTATGGGGGAGTGTAAAACACAGCCTCCTTCTTCAGGGTTGCTCCACTTAAAAGCATTTCTAAAGCTCACAGATGAAGCACAAAAGGGCAGGGTAGTCTTAAAGTCTTCCTCCCAAAGTCCCTTGCTGTACAGAAGGGGAGACTGCAACTCAGTCAAAGGGATTAGGTATAGAAAAGTGGTTCTCAACCTGTGGGTCACGACCCCTTTGGGGGCTGAACAACCCTTTCACAGGGGTCACCTGAGACCATCTGCTTATCAGACACTAAAATTGTGATTCATAACAGTAGCAAAATTAGAGTTATGAAGTAGCAATGAAAATAATTTTGTGGTTGGGGTCACCACACATGAGGGACCGTGTTAAAAGGTGGCAGCGTCAGGAAGGTTGAGAACCTCTGCTGTAGAAGATCCTAGATCCTAGATCCACCCACTAGAGTGCTATCAAATGTCACAGAGCACTCCCCAGCTTCGGCCTGTTGTTCTCCCAGCATACATATAACAAACTTTGCCTCGGCTGGTGCCCTCCGGGGTCCTCACTAGGGCTGAGAGTATCTGAGTCAGATGCGTGCTGTCATCTTCACCCATCACCCATGTGTCCTTGTGCAGGTCTCAGATACAGGTGCTCTTGAACCTGGAGAGGTGAAATGATCTCTCTCTCTCCCTCTCTGCCACACACACACACACACACACACACACACACACACACACACATTGGGGGGAGAGAAACTATAATGTTCCTTTCTTTTTTTCTTTTTTGCAAAATTTTTTTTTTTTTTTTTTTTGATGAAGGAGGCCTCTGCGACTGCCTCTTTACTGGCTTTCCCTCCGCCACTCTGGTTCAGCTGGAGGCCTCTGGCCTCCTTTGTGTTCCCTGGGGACCACAGCCATGGCACCAGAGCTGCAGTTATCCTGAGTTTACCCCTGCTGATCTGTACTCCGCAACTTTAAGGAAGACAGTGTGCACAGGGGCAAACGGAAGGATGCAGGGTCCAACTGAGCCCAGAACCCTCTTTCCAAGTGGCCATCGAAGGCCAGATTACAGAAATGAACCTCATCGACAAGGATGTTGCTCTCCTGGCAAAAGGATTTTGAAGGGGAAACAAACACACAAACGAGATACTCCCAAGAATTGTTAAGAACTGGGAGCCAAGAAACAATAAGGACTGGGAAGGGGACTATTATAAATTGGCACAGGGAAGGTTTATCTTGACAGCTGACACTGTACCTGACCCTGGAACAGGAAGGAGCCAGCTAGGCAAAGGTCTGGGAGCTTGAAAGGATCAGCAAGTGCAAAGGTCCTGAAGCTGGAGTTCACATACCTTCTGGAGCTTTTGATCAATACAATATGAATTACAGGGGCTGTTTCATTAAGGAAATCACTTCCTGTCTTTTGTGAAAGTCCTCACTGCCTCCAAATCCTCTTCATCCAAGTTCATTCCTACTCACTGAGAATGTTTTCTTTCAGGAAACTGACCCTTCATTCCGCAACAAAAATAAAGTTGGGGGGTTGGGGAGACAGCACAGTTAGTAACAACATCTGCATGCAAGCAGAAGCTGAGTTTGGATCCCCAGCCCCCACATTTAAAAAATAAGTGGGAGCAGGAGAGCACTCCTTTTTGTTTGTTTTGTTTCTTGTTTTGAGACAGGGGATTACTATGTAGCTATAGGTTTCCTGGAACTCACTATATAGACCAGTCTGGCCTTGAACTGACAGAGATCCACCTGCCTCTGACTCTCAAGGGCCAGGATTAAAGGCGTCACCACACCTGGCCTAAGTACACACCTTTAATCATAGCACTGGGGAGTGAGCGCATGAGTACCAGCTCCAGGTTCAGTGTGAGATCATGTTTCACAAAGTAAAAATAAAAACACACAAAGAGGGCTCAAGAGGATGGCTCAGTGAGTGAAAAGAGCTTGCAGCAAACCTTGGGGACCTGAGTTTGATGCCTGGAATTCACCTGGTGGAAGGAGAGAAACCAACTCCTGGGAGTTGTCCTCACGCTCCAGCTGTGGCACATGCAAACACACCAATAAATACATGTAAAGAAATAAGGCGAAGAGTGAAGGTAACTGATGCTACCGTCTGGCCTTCATGCGCTTGCCCACAAACACCCCAGGAACACACACACAGCAAATAGTAAAAGCGGTATAGCTACAAAGTGGCTGTTTTCTTTCCTTTCAGATATTTGAGATCCTTTGTAACTATTTTTGAAACTTCTATGCTATCAATATATGCCCTTGCATAAGGTACAGTCTAAGTCACAGTAATGTTACGAATGTACCAAAAATGTGCGCAAATTCTCCATATTTGGTGAAACGTTTCGCTGGTCTGTGTAACCCCGGGACCTGGGGTCCTGAAGATCCTGATGCTATTTATCCCTACTTTTGCTCCCAGATGGCTCTAGGTTTCCCAATCTCTCTGCATGTTCTGGGAGTTCACCTGGCTGCCTGGCCACGAGGCAGGCCTAGAAGAAACGTACTAAAGAACTGGACAGTGGTTCGCGGCTCACCGAGATGAACTTCGAGGCATCAAAACTAGGAGTTAGCGGATAAAGGCTAAGAGCTGGTTGAAGGATCCCACCCAATATCAGAACCGAGGGCCCGGGCTCACATCTGCTTCCGTCCACCGACTTCTTACCCGAGGAATGGAGTCCTCGGGGAGACTGAAGAGGTTTGCAAAAAACCGTGTGGGTTCCCCGAAATGACGGTTAGGTTGCTGTCCCGGGCTTGCAGAGTCCAGCCTACATCAGCAGAGAACTTTGGGTCTCAGGCCCTGAACCCGGGGGCAGGCCTGGGGCCTAGGCGAGCCCAGGGAGTTCCATGCCCTGTTCTTGCCTTTGTGTAGTAGGAACATCTCAGCTTCCCTCCCTCTGCCTCTGCCTCCCACATCTGCTTTTCCAGAAGGGCCTAGGAGTCAGGGAAGGTGAGTAGGTGGGAAGAGACTCTGACTAAAAAGGGTAGTGCACATTTTTGGCTCTCACTTCCGAATCTTCCAGAAAGTCTTTGATTGTGTGTGTGTATCTTACTTAATAATAACATTAGAAAGCCACGTCACTTTTCTAATTGAATCTTTATGCTAAGCCGCCCACTGCAGCCAGCCCCGGACGCGAACAGGTGGAGCCGCGGGGGAGCGGAGGCCGCTGGCCCTGGCGCCCGCTGGCCCCGGCGCCTGCTCCCGGCCCTCGCCGAGCCCCGAGGCCTCGGATCCGGCCGGCCCTCCACGCCCCCGCCGCGCCCCTCCGCGCCTCCGGCTCCCCCGCCCCGGCGCGAGGGCGGCGGCCCGGCGCGCTGATGTAATCCGGCGCCCGGGCGGAAGGATACGGCGCGCGGCGCTCAGGCCGTTGCCGGGCAACGCAGCGGAGCGGCCGCCGCGCGCCGCCTCCCGCCCTCCGCCGCCTGGCGCTGGGGCCGCCGCCGCTTTACGTAAGGCGCAGGCCAGGGCCGCCGGCGCTCGGCAGCCGCCCGCAGCCCACGGAGCGCAAGGAGAGGCGCCCGCCCGGCAGCCGTGGCAGGTAGGCGGGGGTCCGGGCGCGGCGGGCGGGCGGCCGGGCGGGCGGCCTGGGGACGCCGGGCCCGAGGCCCGCGGGAGCGCGGCGGACGCGCACAATGGGCCGCGGCGGGCTGACGGCCTGGCCCGAGGGACGGCGGCCCGGCCGAGCCTCGCCCGGCGCCCTCAGCTTTGTCCTTCGGCGGCCGGGGGCGGGCGCGGCGCGGTGAGTGGCGGGCGCGCGCGCCTATGGCGGGGTGGGCGCAGGTGACGCCCGAGGGCAGAAGTGACAGGCCCCGCGGCCCGGCCTGCGCGCGCCGCCCGGACCCTCGCGGCCCGGCTTCCGGCCGGCGTCCCCGGGCTCCGGGCGCAGCCCCGGGCCGGTGCCTGGCGTTCTTAGGCCGACCTCGGAGGTCTGACCCAGAAGTGGGGTGAGGCCCGCGGGGAGGGGGCGCGCGGCTCCGGAGACTCGGTTCTGCCGCCGGCACCGCGGGCTTCGCCCGGTTGCCCGAGTAACTGACGATGCGTTTTGCATTTCTGGGCCCTGGCTTGCTCGGGGAACGGTGGCAGAGAGGGTTGCCGCGGAGCTGGGGCGCGGGCAGTGGGGATAACAGGTGATGCCGGGGGTGGGGGGAAGACCGTGCCGTGAGATCCCCGCGCCAGCTTTCTGCCGCCAGTACAGGACTCCTTCCTCGCACGACCCCTTGCCGGTTTTAGACACTTGTGATTGAAAGGGAGGAAAAAAGAAATCTGTCACTCTGCATTCTGAAGGTCAAATATTCGCCCGCAGATATTTCGGGCTGAACCATTCTTAACTAGGTCTCAGGATCTTTCTGACAAAAACCATTCTGGAACTGTGCCTTTTGAAATACCCATGGAGGCTCCTTGCATTTTAATACTTAGTATCTTAGATTCGATTGCTGTTCTTGCCAAAGAATGTATTTTAAAAATTTTTTATTTCACAAATTCATGTATATATATATATATATATATATATATATATATATATATAATGTACTTTTATCATATTTCCCCATTGTCTTCTCTTATTCAAATAATTGTAATTATTCATTCTTGTGTGTATGTGGTCATGTGTTGGGTGCATGTATATATATGTGTGTATGTATGGAGGCCAATGATCAGTATCGGGTGTCTTCAGTTGCTCTGCACTTTATTTCTTGAGACAGGGTCTGGCTAGGTATGTCAGGCTGCCCAAGAACTCTGGAGATCCGCTTGCCTCTGTTTTTGAAACGCTGGGATTAAAGGTGTGCGCTGCCAACCTTCAGATCAGCTCCGTGTTAAATTTTGAGATTGGGTCTCTCACTGAACCCTGAGCTCACCAATTCACAAGATTGCCTGGCCAGCAGGCTTCAGGGATCCTTCCGTATCAGCCTCCTCAGCGTTGGGATTCCAAGCATGCGCTCTAGCACCTGGGGATCCGAATTTAGGGCCTTGAGCTTGTGTGGCAAGCACATTCCTGGCTGAGCCAGCCACAGATGTTTAATCATTTAAACAGTAGTTAGGGCTGGGGATGTAGCCCAGGTGAAGCCCAGGATTAAATTCTCAGAAGCTAAAGTAAGGTAGGAAGGGCTTCAATTTGAGTGTGACATGTTTCCACGAGAGTTTTCTCTTATTTAGTTCATTAGTGTCATGGAGATACATGGATTGTTCTTTGAACATAAGGGTACAGCTTCTTTGTTACTGTTTTTGGTTTTTTTGAGACAGGGTTTCTTTGTTGTAACTCTGGCTGTCCTGAACTCACTCTGTAGACCAGGCTGGCCTCAAACTCACAGAGATCCGCCTGCCTCTGCCTTCTGAGTGCTGGGATTAAAGATATGAGCCACCACTGCCCTGCTCATTTAAGTTTCTTAACTGTTCATAATTTGTATATCAAATAAACTAATCATCCTGTAAACAGATTTGCCATACGAAAAATCTGTACCCTTGGCCATGCAGTGGTGGCTCACACTTTTAATCCCAGCACATGGGAGGCAGAAGCAGGAGGATCACTGTGAGTTCAAGGCCAGCCTGGTCTACAAATCGAATTACAGGACAGCTAGGACTACCCAGAGAAACCCTGTCTTGAAAAACAAAACAAAACAAAAAACAGAAAAGAAAGAAGGAAAGAAACTTAATGTGGGATTCTAGCTTTATCCCAGTGGTTGTGTAGCTCCCCCTGTGCCTGATTTTATCCCAGGCTCTTTAAAAGTGGGAACTTGCTGTTCCTCATTTGTGAGAAAATGTAGGAGCTTGAGCTTTGCCCTGTTCCTGTAGCATTTGACTGGGAGCAGTTAATATCTGTGGAATGGGAGGAATGGTGACACCTGTCTTGCAGGATGGATAAGCAGAGAGGGATGATGTGAAGATTTCATACGCACGCACGCTCTTAAAATGCTGGGTTAGTGCTGATCCGACGTTCTCGTTCTCCCTCCCTCTCTCTCATGTGAGAGGCAGGGTTTCTCTGTAGCCCTGGCTGTCCTGGAACTCACTCTGTAGATCAGGCTGGCCTGGAATTCAGAGATCTGCCTGTCTCTGCCTCCGAGGCCCTGAGATTAAAGGCATGTGCCACCGACCCCCGGTTAGTGTTGATACGTAAGTCCTCAGACTTCCTTGATGGCTGAAAACAGTTGTTTGTCCTGACTATTGCATCCAGGATTCTCTTTCCCAAACGCATGTCAGCCACTGGCCCTGCAGGCTTAGAATGCAGTTATACCAGCAGTGTTGGAGACCCCGTGCAGCGCAGCCTCGTCATCCTGTGCTGGCCACCCTTCCACATTATCATGCTAAGACTTCTGGTGTTCTGACCAGACTTTCTTGATGTGTACTCTTCTCATCTTAGTGCCCCCTTTAAAATGTTCTTATGAGGTACTGTATCCTCTCTGGAGCCTTTGGAAGTCCTTCAGCATGACTTCCCCCTCCTTCCACTATTGCCCATATGGACTGTAAGTGGTTATGTTAAACTCTGGCTATGACGCTCCTATTATTTTACTCCTAACATCTGGGGGCTTTAACATACGGAAATGTGCCAGTGTTTGCCAAATAAAAGTCGGCATTCAATTTTAAGCATATTAAAATAAGGAATTTTAATAAACATTAACAGCAATAAAGAGTTAGAAGTGCAGCTTTACCATGTCGAAGGCAGCTACTATCCACAAGGTTTCTTTGCGGTTGGTTTTGGCTTCTCACATCGTTATGTCCTGAGGGAAGCTGTCACTGCCGTCTGTTTGTGGGCTGTGGAGTCTGCAGGGCGACTGCGTTCTGCCTGTGTCACTGAAAAGAACCGAAGTCTGAGCCGAAAGTACTCCTCTGTATGAAAGGTGATTCCTTTCTTGGTCGATGATATGCTTCTTTTTTTTAATGTTTCTTTTATGGAAATTTAATATAAACCATTCTTGCTTTTGAGAGTACTTACTCATTGACACATTAGTACTGGATTGGAAGGACTCAAGTCACATTCTGGCCCCTCTCTTGCCTCCCGGGTCACTGTGGGCAAGCTTATTAAATCTCTTGACCTTCAGTCTTTCTGTGAAACAAATCTCATCTCATGTTTTTTGCTTTGTAGTGAGCTGGGTTTTAAGGATTGAACTCAGGTTTCCAAGCTTGCTTGGCAAATGCCTTTATCCACTGAGCCATCTTGGTGGCAATGAGGGCTTTTTTTGATGACCAGATTTTTCAAAAGAATTTTGAAAAGAATTCAAACAGAATTTCAAAATTCTTTTCAAAAGAATTAAGTATTTTTTTTATAAGTATGTATGTATATAGCTTCCGTCAGAGGCCAGAGTGTTGGCTTTCTTTGGAGCCATAGTTACAGGCAGTTGCGATCTGTCTGACTGGGGAGCTGGGAACTGAACTCCAGTCCTCTGGAAGAGCTGTAAGTATACTTACCTGCTGGGCTGTCTCTCCAGCCCAGGTTACCAGATTTTTACCAGCTCTGCATTCATGCTTCTGTGTTCTGTTTGTCTTTCAGACTCCCTTTTTCTTTAGTGTTAGTGCTTAGGGTGAAACCCAAGGTGTCATTCATTCTAGACGAGCACTCTGCAGCTAAGTCCAGCGCTGCCCTGTGTGCGCTTTTTGTCAGTCTTCCTGATCTCTCTCCTCCCTGGTTCCCTTGCCCCACCCTCTGAAGCCATCTCTGGTCCTTAGGAAAGAATACACGCTCCCGTCCCTTGGCTAAGAGGCAGTGTTGGAAGATTAAGGTTGCCACCTTTGTTTACTCTTTCAGTTACATCTGCTTGTTACCTCGTTTGTTAGGCGTCTCCCAGAACACCTGGCATAAACAGCCTCCCTGGGCGAAGTTCTATTTTGGCTTATGGTTTCTGAGATTTCAATCCATCATGAGAGGAGGGCGGTGGCTTGAAGATTTCAACCTAATGGAAGCCAGGAAGCAGAGGGAGTGGGGCAGACGGGCCAGAGACAGGGAGACAAGGGCCTCCCTCCAGTGACCTACTTCTTTCTGCTAAGTCTCTCCTTCCCATGTTTTCAGCACCTTCAAAAGCAGTGCCCTAGCTAAGGACAGGTGTTCAGACTAGCCTGAGGGGCACATTTCAGATTCAAGACATTCCACCCCAAAGTTTCATGGGCACCTACCTCATAATGCAGAGTGTGCTACTCTATCTCAAGAGTCCCGTGTATTACATTTCAACCTTGCTCAAAAGTCCCAAGTCCAAAGTCTCTTCTTGAGGCAGTCTCAGTCACTGCAAAGTGAAAAAGAAAATTACGTGCACAAGGCACAGAGTAAACACTTCTATGCCAGAAAGCAGAACAATATCCGGTAAGGATTGGACCAACGCAGCATCAAGACCCAGCAGGGCAAACAGTAAATCTGTCGCTCCATATCTGTCACCTGAGGTGTGCTGTGAGCTCCGTGGGCTCGGACAGCCCTGCCCCTGTGGCTGTGCTGTTTGCCTGTAGCCCACATGACCTCTCCTGGGTTGGCTCCACTCAGTGTCACCTTGGACTGTCATAGTGCAGGGACCCTCTGATCTTCTCACACATTCCCTGACCTCTCAGGAGTTTCTTTGAAATCTGCATGGAAGCCCCCATGGCCCTGTAGGTGTACCTGGCTTGCCCACTAATCCAGCATTGCTTTTAGTGCCAAGATTTGCTGTCACCTGCAGTTGTAGCCAGGCTCCCTGAGGACTGCAGCTATAGCAGCCTCGAGTACCTAGGGGGTGAGCCACAGTGAAACACGTCCTGGGAACAGCTTCCCAGGCGTCCTTGGCCAGTCATGGTGTCCTTAAAGCTCTCTCTTCTCAAGGGAGAAGTATTCCAAATTAGTTTATGCTTTACTGCCCTTGAACCCATGATGTGTGGGGTCTGGCCAGTTCCTGAGATGCCCAGGACACCTTTGTCTTGATTATAATCCTGGCTCCTCTGTAATGGCTCTAATTCCTTCAGCAGTCATACTTTCTTTGGCCCCAACTTTACCTTTGCTTTTCTTCTGACCATGTTGCAATTTTTTCAGTCTATTTTCCTTTTTTTTTTGTCATTATAAACTTTAAGAGCTATTAGCAAAACTGATTCCACAGCCAGAATGCTCAGCTATTTTGGAATTTCTAATGGGTCACTTGTAAACTCAGCCTGCATGGAGTTTTGAGTTTTGGGAAATGGAAATTTCGGAAAATGTATACATGTTCTTTGTTATAATGTAACATGTACAAAGCTCTAGTCCTGTTCCCAGCAGTCTTTGCTTCCAGTTGAAACCTGTCTTTATTGTCCATATTCCTAATGGCTTCTGGTCTTCTGAGCACCCACCAAAATTGCCCTCTAAGCTCTGCTGACAGCATTCTTGTCTTTTGCTTGTTTTTCGAAAGTCTTTCATATTCCCGCATTAAGATCTGTCCAGAGGCTTCTGACCCACATCAGCAGCAGTCAACAATGACCTCACTTTTCTGGGACCAGTTTTCTGTGTTAGACTCCATCATTATGACACTATCTGACACCCACAACTTAGGTGGGAGAAAAGTTTGTGGTGTCAGTATCCTTGTGGTGGAGCAAAGTTTCTGATCTCCTGACAGCCAGGAAGAGAGGGAAAGAAGGGGAGAGGAGACAGGCGGTTAGAGGTGGGTAGATAAGCTGTCACCTATCACGGTGGCCTATGTCCAGCTAAACCCTGCGTCTTGAGTCCAGCGCTTCCCAGTAAAGGCTGCTCACCTGAGGAGGACCAAGCGTCAGCACACGAGCCAGTGTGGGACATCTCCACTTCAAGCTGCAGCGCCTTGTATTTTAGCAGGGAATCGCTGGCTGCCTCATGAGTGTCCAGTTCCTGTTTGTCCTTCCCGCCCACTTCTCTATTGGAGTCCTGAAGACTTTGCTGGAATACTTCTGTAACCTGATTTTCAGCTTAACTCCTTACTCTCCCACACAGTGTTTGCTTAATATCTCAAATTCTTTCTTTCAACTTAATATAGTATAATTTATTTTATGAGTTTGTATGCATCCACATGTGTGCAGGTGGAGGCCAGAAAGAGTGTCAGGTCCCCTGGAACTAGAGTTGCAGGCAATTGTGAGCTGCTCAGTATGTTCTGGGAACTAAACTTGGGTCCTCTGCACGAGCAGTAAGCGCTCTTAACTGCTGAAACATTTCTCTAGTATTGTCCCTCAAGATGCTTTGCTGCTGTTGTTTGCTTATGACATTTTAGTTTGGCGTCTTCTTGAGCGAAGAAAGACTCGTTTGCTAATCCCTTCTAGTGTGCAGTGTGCTCTCTCTGCACAGCACTCATCCTTCAGAGGTCTGGCTGAATTCACTCAGAATTACTTTGCAGTCTGACTCCAGAAGGCTTCTGGGCAAATGCTGTGCCCAGTGCAGGCCCAGGCACACAGACATGTCCGTGAGTGGCAGCTTTGCGCTCCTCTGAGCAGGTGTAGCCAGCACCAGAGCTTGGTGCCTTAGTTACTTCAGTGTCGCTGTTACACAGTGCCCACGGAAACACCTTCAGTGATAGTCCACGGGGGACAGCATGTGGGAGCGCTCCACGGCACGGTGGCGGGGAGTGTGGTGGAGGCTGTTCGCCTCACAGCAAGCAGCAGCAGAAAGCGAGACAGGAAGCAGCAGGGTAGCAGTCCCAAAGCCACTCCTTCCTAGACGGCCTTTCTTACCTCCCCAGGCATCCAGTCCCAAGCAGCCCTGCTAGTGGGGACCCCACATTCAGAACATGAGCCAGTGGAGGGTATTTTATATTCGGATTCTAGCATCTGGCCTCTGAAGCTCATGGCCACCTCATGTGCACAATGCATTTAGTTCAAATTCAACCTCTTAACAGTTCTGACATTGTTCAAAAGTCTGGTGCCAGGTTGTCAGCCCTGAGACCATAAACATGCAGGTAACATTGGGCTGAGCAGGTTGTATTTATAAATTAGGAAAAAAATACACATTTGTCTCTTTATAGATGCATATAGGTAAAAACAAAGAAACAAGGCCACAAATTTGAGAGACAACAAGGGAGGAGTGCCTGGGAAGCTTTGGAGGGAGGAAAGGGAAGGGAAAAATGAAATAACTGTTCTGTAATTTCAAAAAAATAAAAAGTCTGATGTCTCTAAGATTCAAGTGGTCTCTTAGTGGCTAGCCTTCCCTTTTGTGGTGGTTAGTCTTCTCCTCACCTTGACTAGATTCAGAATGACTTAGGAAACGTCTGGGCATGTCTGAGTGTTCTCACAGGAGTTTAACTGAGGAGAGACCCACCCTGAGTAGGCCTTCCAGCTCACAGGCGAGGCCGAGACCCGAATAGAGAGAGCCAGCCGAGAGCCATCATCCATCTGTTTCCTGGCTGCTGACAGTGTGTGACCAGCTGCCTCTGCTGCAGCCATGCCTTCCCTGCCTTGATGGACCGCACCCTCACACGGAGCCCAAGTCAATCCTTCTTTAAGATGCTTTTGTTAGATATTTTTGTCACAGCAATGAGAAAAGTTCTTAATAAGAGCTTGTAAAATCAAAAATGAAATAACATTTGTATTACTGATAGAGTAAGCATTCTACAAGAGCAGAGACAGAATGGGGACGTAGCAAGGAAGGGTGGACCAAAGCACAGTCGAAACCCAGGTTGGCAAACAAGTCCTGCAGCTCCCGGGACAGGTGGTGATGTGATCCGAGCTTCCTCGGCCTCGCCGTCCCACTCCACGTGATCTCCCTCCTGTGCTGGTTCCGTTGGTTATCTTCAGCAGATGTTCCATGCCCCTGGCATCTCCAGTTTCTTGGTCTCTCTTGTGACTCAGGGTTTACCCTCATGGCTTTATGCGTGGTTTCTCAAGGAATCTGACCTTGGGACACATTGCCTAACTCTTTTAACAAATCTGGGTAGAAAGCCTCTATATCTCTGTTGCATTCTGCAGACTTGCAAAACCAATATCCATCATGTGGTTTGCCTCCAGTTCAGTCAGAAACCAGGCTTATTTGGAGCACAGTTGTAGCAGGCTTTTGAGTGCTTGGGTGGCTGGACCTGGGAAAACATTCCCCTAGGCAGCTCCCATCGAAGGAAAGTCACAAGAATTTATAGTTGTATTCCCCAGCAACCTGTAGTGGGTGAGTTTGGCCAATTCCTCACTGACAGACCTCTTGGCTTCCGGTCTCTTTAACAACCACACACTTTTTGTCTACAGCTTCCAAGTCAACCAATTCTGGGCAGACTTCATATTTGTCAAATCCTCTGTTCTGTTTGCTGTTGTTTCTCACTGTAACCCTGGCTAAGCCTCCAGCAACAATAGGCCATACAGTCTGGATGCTCCCCTGTCACAGTAATTAGCCTATTGGCCTCTTACTTTATTACCTTTATTTTTATATTATATATATAGATGATTTGCCTGCATGTGTGTTTGTGTATAAGGTGTGAGCAGTACCCAGGGAGGACAGAAGATGATGTTTCATCCCCTGGGACTGGAGTTCCAGGCAGTTGTGAGCTGCCCTGTGGGTGCTGGGAATTGGAACTAGGGTCCCTTGGAAGAGCAGCCAGTGCTCTTAACTACTGAGCTGTCTCTTCAGCTTCTGGTCAATTAGTTTTAAACTCAGCCTTCCATGGAGGTCTTCTGGGCCTCACACAAATCATACATGATGGGCTTCTGTATCCCAGAACTATAAACTTTAAAAATTTCCCACAGACCACTTCCAGAGGCTACTTGGACATGTTTAGTGTCAGCAGACCCCTCTTGGTATCATTTTTCTATATCCGCTTTTCATTGTTGTGACCAAATGTCCAACAGGAACAAATTACAGGAGAGAAGGGTGATTTGGGCTCATGGGTTCAGTCTGCGGGTCAGGAAGACATGTCGATGGAAGCATGCGTCACAGTGGGTGACGAAGCAGATGGTGAGATAGGGTAGTCAGGGATAATGTACCCCCAAGAAGCTCGGTCCCCTTCCCGTGACCTGTCCTCCAGCTAGGCCCCACTTGCCAAAGTCTCTAAAGCCTCCCAAAATTATGTCACCAGCTGGGAACCAAACATTTATAACAGGAGTCTGCAAGGGATACACCAGAGTCAAGTCATAGTATTAAGTGCGGGCCTGTTTACTCTGCTCTGTTGTGACAGTGCCCACAGACTTATTTCTCACACATGTATATGAAGTAGAGGTCATCTCTCTGTACCTACACTCCTTATTTAGCTTAGGGATGAACTGGAGAGGGCTTTGCACAGGTTCAATATGGAATCTTGAACTGTCTTGGAAATAAGGGAGCTTATCTACAGGTAGTAAACATATTTTTGTATATGGCATAGGAGATCAGAGGAAAATCAGAGTTGTTTGATATTACCTGTTCTTTCTCTTTAATCTCAAAATTTTCCCTGTTACTGAGCTTTGTCCATACCTTGTCTCTTTACTTGTCAGCAACCCCAACCCCGTTGGACTGGGAGCAGATAGGTGAGGAATTGCCTTTGAATGTTGAAGTTTTAAATACTGGTGATGCTGTTTGAGCTTATGTGCTTTACTGATTGTTTTCTAAAGTGTCATCTGTTGGTTCCAGTACAACGTGGAGCTGCTTCCCTGGAGTTGCATACTGGTGGTAGTTTCTTGTATTGGCTATTTTATGATGATCACTTTTCCTAATCATTGGCACTTGTGTACTGCTGATCTCTTAAAATATGCTCCAAAGATTTGGGAACAGTGGTATTGTCCCAGAAGATGAACTTGTGTATAGTATTAGAAATAAAGGCATTGGGGTAGTGGACACAGAATGCTTGATAATCTGCATGTTTCTAGCCTGAGTAGGTAATGAATGAGTTTTAAGAACGTAGGGTTTATGTGGGGTATGAGGTGTGGCCAAGTAAATATTTAGCATGAGTCAGATTCTGTGGAGTGTGACACACATGCGGGTAAATGAGTAAAAACTGTGCCACAGTGCACTTTCAGGTGCGTGTGTGTGCACGTGTGTGTGCACGTGTGTGTGCACGTGTTAGTGGGATGAAATTTGTTTAAATGAGAAGGGAGGGATTTGTTTTCCTTTTACTCTGGAGTCTGTTTCTAACTCAGGTGTGTTTTCCAAAGCACCTTTGAAGTAATAGAGCATCACTCTTTCAAAATTGGGTGTGGCTACATCTTTTTTTGGGGGAAAGGGTGGGAGTGTTCTCCATATGTAACCCCGCTCTTGGGCTCTCCCTGCCTCATCCTCCTGAGTTGCTGTGGTTACAGGCATGACGCCACACCTGTCTGCTTAGGTTGCAGTCTTTCTTAATACTCTGAAGGAATGCTACGACAAGCTTAAAGTTGAAGTTCTGTTTGCTAGAGGACATTGTGTGGGTGTTAGCCAGTCTTCTCATTGCTTTGATGAAGAACCTGAGATGGCCTGTTTGCAGAGAAAAGGAGTTTGGCTCACAGTTTTTGGAGGTTCAGAGTAAGGTCAGTAGCCCCGTTGATGAGAGTGGTAGACGCATTACCTTTCGGTGAGAGTGCTCCACCTTCTGCGGTCCTGCTTCAGTGAAGTTTGTCATCGTGTGGTCTTGGGTAGAAGTAGCTGTTAGAAAGCCTACTCTTTTTCATTTTAAAAGATTTGTTATTTTATTTGAGTGTGTGCATCTGTGTGTCTGTCATACATGTGCAGCTCCAGCTGGAATCATAGGTGTTGTGACTGCTTAATATGGGTACTGGGTAGACCAGCAAGCTCTTTTAACTAAGTCGTCTCTGCAGCTCACAAAGCTTATGTTAATTTTATTTTATATGAGTTTTTACCTGCATGTTGTCTGTATGTTTAGTACAGTTTACAGTTTACAGCTGTAAAGTTTTAATGCTTAGGCACTTTGACAAGCCACAATTCCACATTAAAAACTTATATGCACACTGTGATCTAATATTTTACATGATAGAATGTTTTTAACTTTGACGAAGTTTTGTGGAGGAACATCCATGACTGGGGAAATGGAAAGATCCAGGTTCCTGTGGAGCAGTTTTCACAATGCAAGACTGGCCCAGAAAGTGCTCTGAAAGAACAATACTGGCACCTTTGCTGCCCACCAGGAACAACCAAATGACTTGATGTGGTTGACAGTTCAGTTACCTGCAGCCTGCCCTGTGACGTTACCAGTCACACTGCCTTCCCGTGCATAGCAAGAACTGCTTGGCTGCACCTCACTTGTGAGAGTGTGCTCTACATCTGTCTCCTCCAGCAGCCTGGCTGGTGTGGGCCTGGCGGGTGTTGCCCTGAGCTGTCAGATACCGGACAGTTACTCTTTTCTGTTCTCGTCTCAAGTGTGAATTCTTTCACCTCCACGACAATCCTCTCCAGGTTTCCTCATGCTTTGCAGTTTCAGACATTCTGAAAACCTAATTCTGTTTTTTCCTAGGTAAACTTGTACTTAGGAAATTTTTTTTCTTTTTTTCTTTCCTTTCTTTCTTTCTTTTTTTTGAGACAAAATCTTACTATGTAGCTGATTCTGCTGTGATAGAAGTCTAGTACTCGATTTTGCTTTCACCTGCACTTGACCCTTACAACACTTGGTTCTGCATTTTGTCTTCATCTTTGTTCTGTTCTTTCCTCCCCCTCCCCCTTCCTCTCCTTCCCCTCCTCCTCCTCCTCCTCCTCCTCCTCTTGTTTTTTCTGGTGATGGTGGCCAAACCCAGGGCTCATGCCTACCAGGCTCATTCTCTTCTGATAAACTACTGCCCTTTCTTTTCTTTTTCCTTTTCTTGTTAATGAGTATCTATTAGTTGGGTATGGGCCTGTTTGCCTCTAATCCCAGTGCTTGCAGAGGTGGGCAGATCTCTGAGTTCCAGCCAGCCAGGCCTATATAGAACCCTATGTAAGAACAATCCTTTTATTTACTCTTTGGTGGTTTCCTGCATATGTACAATGTGTCTGATGCACCCATCCCAGCTCCCCCTGCTCTCCTAGAGCCCACCTTTCCTTCTCCTGTCATTAATTTATCTTTGTATCCCGCTGAATCCAGTGAGTGCTGCTCCTTGGGGTGCTGACTGACTGTGGTGGCTTGTTCTTCCGCTGCAGTGAGCTCATGAGAGCATCACCCTGGTCCTGTCACAGCTCTGACATTCTTTCCAGCCCCCCTTCCCTCGTATTCCTGAGCTTTGAGGGGGAGAAAGTTGGTACAGCTGCCTGGGCTAGGGATGCGCACGCAGCAGTCACTCGCTGTCAGCGCTTGACCCGTTGTGAGTGTCGGCGTTAACTGCTGCCCGCACAGACAGCAGCTTTCCTAGCCACCTCTTTATATCCTTATATGTCCTATATATAAAGAGTAAGCAGCCTACTGTGTGCTTCCATTTTATAGAGACACTCACTAAGTGAGTATCAGGTAGTAATCTAAGAACAGTCCTGTGGTATTAAAAGAATGGTAATTGCCAGAAGGGTGTCTATGCTTCCTAGTATAGATCTTCAGTTTGTTTCTGCTCCTTGGCTAGTAAAAATGGAGCTGCTTAATCTCTATGCAGCTCTTCCTGTTGGCGTAAAAGAATGTGGTCCATACTGTTTATTTTAAATACGGTATCTTAAGAAGAAGCTGTGTTCATTTCCTAAGACAGGACACATTTCTAGAATAGGGCAGAAAGCTAGGTCTGGAGAACTGTCCATTGTATTTAGATGTTCAGATGCATAGAGGAAGCAAGGTGACAGGGCCAGCTTTTAGCCCTTTGTTGTTTTTAGTGCTAGTTTTAGTTTGGCTTATAGATTCTTCATGGGTCTTCTTTTGCTTATACATAGGCTTTGGAGGCTCAGCCCTCCTAAAGAGAATGAGAGTACCTACTTCAGACTGTGTGCCAACCTCAGGAATAGCACGCAAGACTTGTTCACAAGTGTATAACTGCTTCATATGTGGGCATGCTTCATGCTTGCTGGGCAGTGTGTCGAGGTTGGAGGTAGCAAGCAAGGTGCATAAGCACATCAAGTCGTGCACTTCAAACGTGCTGCACAGACACTGCTTAGAATTCCCAGACAAAAAGTAGCATCTGAAAGCCAGATTCTTAGGATGTCAGACAGCCTTCCTTTATTCTCTTGTTTCCTTCTCCCCATCTCCATTTACTTACATTCCAAAACTACATTCATTCATGTGTGCGTGCATGTGTATGTGTTTTTGCGTGTGTGTTTGTATGTGTGCATGTTTGTGTAGTCTGCATGTCTGTGTGTGTGCTTGTCTGTGTACATGTTTGTGTACTGTGCATATGTGTGTGCGTTTGTGTAGTATACATGTTGGTGCATGTGTATAAGTTTGTATGTGTACATTTGTGTAGTGTATAAGTTTGTATGTGTGCATGTTTGTGTGCGCATGTTTGTGTAGTGTGCATGTTTGTGTAGTGTGCATGTTTGTGTGTGCATGTTTGTGTAGTGTGCATGTTTGTGTGCGCATGTTTGTGTAGTGTGCATGTTTGTGCAGTGTGCATGTTTGTGCGTGTGTATAAGTTTGTGTGTGTATATTTGTATGTGTGCATGTCTGGATAGTGTGCATGTTTGTGTGTGTGTATAAGTGTGTATGTGCATGTTTGTGTAGTGTGCATGTTCATGCGCGTGTATAAGTTTGTGTGTATGTTTGTGTAGTGTGCATGTGGAGGTGAGAGGACCCAATAGAGAGTCAGGTCTCGCTCTCTCTACCATGTAGGTCCTTTCAGGTCATTTTAATGCTTGGTGGCAAATGCCTTTACCTACTAAGCTGTCTTTCTCCACCTGTCTCTATCTGTCCATCTGTTCTTGTGTGAAAGTCCCATAGATACCCAAGCTAAATAACTATGGAAAGAAAATTGCAAGTACTGAAGATCTTTGAGCACAAGGTATGTTAACAGTGTGCTCTTTGTAGTGTCGAGGGACCAGTTAAAGCACCGTAAGTTTTGGGCATATACTGCAAAAGCACCCTGTGAGGTGGAAGAGAGCTGCAGGATCCCCTGGGAAGTGTGAGCTGGGATACCAGGAGTGAAACCAAAGCTCACTAGTAGAGTTTGGAAAACACCGAGGGGCAGTTGTCTTTGTGTTGCCAGTGCTGTGCACAGTGCTGCAGTCGGGCCTGAGGCACTTGGAGGGTGGTGAAAGGTGAGCTAGACTCCTGGATGAGCCTTACCCTCTACTGGTGACACACAGTGTGACCAGAGTCGTTTTCCCCGCGTGCTACTGCATTGTTATTTCCAAAATTCTCCTTTGAGAGTTTATTATTCTCTTGTATTTGGATTTAGAGCGTTAGTTCAACACAGTTTTGATCAATGCTAAGGCCTAAGCGTTGTGCTAAGAGGGACCTAGTGTGTGTCACGGTTTGGACTGAAAACCTTGCGGTTGGGGTTGTGAAGAAACCTACCCCAGAAGCTAGAAGTAGTCTGAAGAGTGTCGTGGGCTCAGTGTGCTGTTGACTGCCTGTGTGCCCACAGAGAAGATGGCTGGAGGAGCTTTGGGCGGGCGAGTGACTCCCCCTGCATGGCAGCGTTTCAGCAGCACTCACGCTGCTGGAGCATTCCTTTTCTCTTTTATGAATTCCTTTTCTCTTACAGTTTTAATTCACTTGTGCTACTAAAACTTCCCCTAACTAGAGCGCTAACTTTTAACAGTGTTCATTTTGGCCAGTCCTACCTGTTCCTGAGGGGAGGCCAGGAGTTTTGCTTTAGCCAACTAGCTACGAGCAGCTCACATCGAGAAGCTTTCAAGCATCAGGGCATACTTTGGCACAGAACTTGATTTTTCCAGTCCCTGGAGTCGTTAGGTTCCAGGTGACCATGTTGTCGTCTGCCCCAGTGGTTCTCAGAGATGGCGACCTTGAGCGGCATCCCTGTGATAAGAGCGGCTTGCAGCTCTTTTGAGTTAAGATGTTGAGACTTAGGGGATTGTGTGTCTGCAGCATTGTGTACCTCCCTGTGCTAGCTGAGCCCTTCTCCAGGCTACCCTGGTCATCTGACTACATCGTCATCAGCTTTAGAAGTTCTACTGGACACTGGCTTTGACTCACTCCTGCGAATGACCATGCTGAGCTAGAGACTTGTTACCTTTTCAACAGCTTACGAGCCCCTTCTCATGAAGGCAGGGTACAAATCAGGCTTCACAGGACTAATTTCCAACAGGTCAAATTACTACAGGATGGCTCGGTGTACCTGTGGATGGTTTAATGACGAGGTCAGACTGTATGGGACAGCAAGAACAAATGTGTGAATGTCCTGTATTCTCACAGTAATCATCAGCCGTATGTAGTATTTGGCACTTGTGGTGTGGCAAGTGTGACAGAAAGACTGGCGGTTTTGTTGTTTTTGACAGTGTCTCAGGCTGGCTTCCAGCAGATTCTCAGCCTCCAGGACATTAGAATCCTAACATACTCTGCCATACGCAGGTATGACTGACTTTGACCTGGACAGTGCAGTGGCATCTAGAGCACTGTGGTGACATACATGCAAGCAAAACGCGCATCACATAAATAAATCTAAAGGAAGTAAATAAAAAGGTGTAGTGGCAGACCAGCTGTCACAGTGCTGAGGGGGAGATGGGTGAATCCTGGAGCTTAGCTACCAGTTAGCCTAGGTGAGCCAGGCCAGAGAGATGCACGTGTCTTAAACAGGCAAGGTGGGCGCCATGTGAGGAGAAGCAGGTCTCTTCTGGCCTCCACACTGCATACATGTGTACACGCTTCTGATCACACTGTAGTGCGCTGCAGTCCAAACAAGGGAAATGCCTTCATATGCAGTTGAGTGGGCTATATGACCCTGGATTTTAGCACAGAAGAAACTGACTTAGGAGTCTCTACTGGAGGTAGAATTTGTTTTGTTTGTTTTGATTTGATTTGATTTGATTTGGGAGAAAAACATAGCCCAAGTTGGCCTGGGACTTCCTATGTAGCTGAGGGTGACTTATGAACTTTGGCTTCTCTTACCTCCATTCCCCTACGTACTGGGCTTACAGGTGTGCACCAACACACCTGGTTTATGTGGTGGTGTTTTGAAATAGGGCATTGTGATTGTTTTTGGTCGTGGGGGCCACAAGAAGAGAAACACCAGAATGCAAAGCCTTGAAGGAACAGAGGGGACAGCTTTCTGGAGACTGACCCTAGGTCTTCCCAAGTATTTTTATTTAATTTTTATACAGAGACCAAATAGAGCTGGGCAAGCTTATGGTATACTTGCTGTTTGAAGGTGCAAACAACCCCCACAACCCTCAGTCCCTTTTGATCATGACTCTCATTCCAAGTATGCCAGGAGTATCTTAGGACCAACCATCCCCCCCCCGCAAAAAAAAAACAAAACAGCAAAAGATTCATTAGGACCAGAACAGTATTTAGACAATGGCTAATTCTTCCCAAATACAAAGACAAGACTTCCTGAGTTGTGAGTGTCCTGGCTGGAGGCACTGCTCTTGCCATTGAGGACCAGGTACTGAAGGGTCCTTCACAGGGCTCCATCCTGTGCTGTGGGGCCTCTGTGACCACCGGGACCAGTAGAGAAACAATCCACATATCCGTAGCTGTGTTGGTTCAAACCTAGTCTGACCCTGAGAAGTTTATTGTGTGCGTATTTAAGTGTAGTACAATTTGGAAGAAAGTTTTCTGGTATAACACAATTCCCTGTGCACAAAGAGGCATAATCACATCAAAACTCTTCTTAAAGTACATGTCACTTCCATGAAGATGGGTTCTAGAGATATGCTGAAGGTCTTATCTTTAGGGCTCAGGAGAGGATCTGGTGTGGTCTGTCATACAGATAGCATAGAGGTCATTTACACTTAGCCACCTCCGGTCCTGGCGTGGGAGTGTGGAGGAGCCCGGAATGGCCTGGCTCTTCAGATAGCACAGTTCCGTAGGCTATTCGCTACCTCTGTTACCAGTCTCCTGGACAGAAAGCAGGTTGTACATCTTTCCTGTGTGTTTACATCCCTGTTTCCTAGTGCTCTCTGTGAGCGCCAGGCCCTGTGTGCTCCCAGCACTGAGCCTCAGTTAGCTCCTCACATGCGCACAGCCACCAGCACCCTGGATGCTCCTCACTTCTGCGTGCAGCCTCGCTAGGTCTCCCCGCGTGTCCAAGCTGCCTGGATTCTCTCTCTCCTTTAGCTGTTTCAAGTCCCCTTCAGTCCTGCCTGGTTTCACTGAGTAACTTGTCAGCTTGCTTCAGGTGGGCTAGGGCTGTGTGTGTTAGTTAATGATCTGACACCTTCCTGGGGGCCAAGCATTTATTAAGTGACTTAAGGAAAATATTTTAACTTTAAGAGACAGCCGGAAGATAACAGCTGATGAAAAGTGTAGAAACTACTTGCTTTAATTTACCTTCAATAATTTAATAAAGGCAGTATTGTTGTAATGAAATAAAAACACACACCTGCCCCACCCGTTTTCTCCTTGTCCTGGGAGGCAGCTGCAGCCGACCAGCAGCTGTAGTGGCTCCCAGGCGTGCTTCTTACCCAGTATCCAACCTGCCTTTGATCAGAGTTGTGAGCTGATTAAAATGACACCAGGACGGCAGGCAGTGTTGTCAGAGGAATGTCTCCTCGTTTAAAGCAAGGGTCATTACATTTATAGGTTGGGGGTGAGGGAGGGTCTTTGTACCCAGGGATGGAGGCCATTGGTTAAGACAAGGATAATGGGACTTAGGTAAGCATTTCTGCCTACTGTGGCCTTTTGGAAAGGTGCGGAGTTTTGCTGTGGCTTGTGGTCATCAGAGGCTGCAAAGGGGACGGGTCAGGATCCTGCCAGTTCGTCATCATGAGGACTGGGGTCTAAGTGCCCTCCACATAGCTGCTGCGTGACTCGTCCACAAATCCATGATGGTACCACACAGTATTCTAGTGAGTTTTTTTCTCTATTATAACTCTGGCTGTGCTGGAACTCACTCTGTAGATCAGGCTGGCCTTGAACTCAGTGATCTGCCTGCTTCTGCCTCCCAAGTTCCTGGACTAAAGGTGTGTGCCACCACCGCCCAGCTTTCGTGAGAATTTTTGAAAGAGCAAAATACTTAGTAACACACATTAGTCTAGCAGCTTAGTTCTACAATGGATTTATAGTTGTTCTCTGTATATTTAATGTGTGTCAATGTGACTGACACCTGAGAAACTCAGGTGTGCGTTGTAAGGAATATCCACCTTTCCCAAAGATGCTGCTCTGAGTCATACTTGGTGGCTGAAGTTAACAAGCACACTGTGCTGTTCGTTCCCCTGTTTTCATTTCCTAGCAGGTTACACAGCTAGACTCTGCATTAAAAACCCAAACCCAAAAGATAAAGAACAATTTTTTATTCAATAAACCCATTATTAGTTGGATGTATTGGAGGAGTCTTTAGGGAAATGGATTAAGGAAGAGTGTCACTGAACCAGAAGTCCAGCCAGGAGAAGCCACAGCAGGGTCTGACAATGTAGCCTGCACCATACGACAGGTCTGCTTCACTTTGCTTTATGAAATTTCTGACTACTACCATCCTCAGTTTTTAGCCCTACAAAATAATGACCTGTGAATTTGAATTTAAAGATTGTTTTTACCAACAGTTTTAACTGTTTAGCTATTGCTTCCATTGTATGTAAGTGTGAACTAGCAATTTGCCGTAAACAACATTGTGCCGGTCTAGTCTCTTGAGATGGGGAGTGAACATCCGTGTCACTGGGCACAAGCAGACATCACCACCTTTGATCACTCCAGAGGATGGCAAGTTTGCAAATTTGCAGTGTCACTCAGCTTAAAATGCAGACACTCCACACTTGAAAACACTGTTCCAAATTACTAGTACATTTTAAAGGGGGAACACCTTCCGTTTAAAAATAATCCTTGCTGGGCAGTGTTGGCTCACGCCTTTAATCCCAGCACTCAGGAGGCAGAGGCTGGCAGATCTGGGTTGGAGGCCAGCCTTGTCTACAGACTGAGTTCCAGGACAGCCAGGGCTACACAGAGAAACCTGTCTTGAAGAGAGAGAGAGAGAGAGATGGAGGGAGGGGGGGCGGAGGGAGATGGTCCTCACTGCTGTGTGTCTACATGTAACTCATTCCTTTCTTTCTCGTTTCTGTAGGTTCTGCTAAGTGAAATGAAAGTTGAGAGTCGCATCTCCGTGCGTGCTGCTGTCATGGTGTCGATTCACTGGTCGTGCCTGAAGAGGGGCGTTGTGCTGTAGAGAGCTGACTGCTGCGCGGTCACGGCCTGGTCCCCATGTCCAGCCCCTCTCCTTGCTGCTGGAGTGAGACCCTCTCCGGATACCAACAGAACGTCAGCTGTAGAAAATGCTTTGCGTGTTAAGGATGTCAGCAACCTAAGTTCATGCGCCCTGTCTGTACAGTTGTTGTGAATGGTTTGCCATCTGAAAGCACCTCAAGTTCTAATCCAGGCCCCGTGTCTGTTTCTGACATGTCTCTGCTTCATGCATTGGGCCCAGTGCAGACCTGGCTGGGACAAGAGCTGGAGAAATGTGGCATTGATGCCATGATTTATTCGAGGTACATCCTCAGTCTTCTGCTGCATGACAGCTATGACTACGACCTGCAGGAACAGGTACCGGCGTGTGACGGGCGCTTTGCGATGGCTGATGCTGTGTCTCTGTCTGGATACATTTTATTGTTGTGGCAAAGTACCCCAGCAGAGGCTTAGTTTAAGGGAGAAAGTTTATTTGGCTCAAAAATCCAGATTATGGTTCATCATGGCGAGGAAGTCGCAGTGGCAGGAGCTAGAGTCTGGTCACATTTTATCCAGCCAAGAGCAGAGAGCAGTGGGCGCGTGCAGCTAGTGCTCGGCTTGCCCTCTCCGTTCTCTGCGAGGGAACCACGGGTCTTCCCACATCAGCTCAGTCAAGACAACCTTCACACATTCTAGACAGGCCTGTACAGGTGTGCCTTCAGGCCTGACTCCCAGGAATCAGGTTGACAGTAGTAACTGCATTGTGTATTCTGTTACTTATTCCCGAAGTGGAGGGGCACGTGCAGCATTTGTGCAAAGGTCAGAGAGCAGCTTGTAGGATTCGAGTCTCTCTTTTCACCTCGTAGGTTCCAGGCACCAAACTCAGGTTGTCAGGCCTAACAGCAGGCACCTTAACTGCTGCACCGTCCCCCCAACCCTATGTGTGAACCACCCCCCAACCCTGTGTGTGAACCACCCCCCAACCCTGTGTGTGAACCACCCCCCAACCCTGTGTGTGAACCACCCCCCAACCCTGTGTGTGAGTGCTGTGCTTGTGTGGATATGTGTGGACCACATGCATGCATGGTGCCTCTTGAGGTCAGAAGGTTGGGTCTCATGGATCTAGAGTTACGGACAGTTGTAAACCACCATGTGGATGCTGGGAACCAAACCTGGGTTCTTGGCAAGAGCAGCAGATGCTCTTAGCTGCTCAGCCATCTCTTCAGCTCCACATATGCACATTCTTAAGACTTCAAGTCCTCCAGGTCAGAGCCAGTCATTGGCTAGTGTGAGAAATTTTTGAAAAATCCTGTCATAACAAGATGAATATCATGTTGTGGTCCAGCTGCTGACCTCCATAGCCTCTCTCCTTGCTGCTTACGTCTGACACCGATCTTGTGACTCAGCTGCACTAGGGGAACATTGATGACCTTGCACCGTGGCGTACCTCTGCTCTGAATGCTGGTCTCTTCTGTTAGGAGAGTTAGTCACGTCTATTCTGTTTCCTTCCTTTCCAAAGTGAATACTGTATTTATCTGAAAGAGCGGTGTTAGTCACAGTGCACATGACAAATCAGAACCTTAAAAGTCCTGTCAAGCCTGTAACTTACCAGACGTCACTGTGTGTCACTTTTAAGTTTGTCATCACACATTTCATTTAATGTGGGTGTTGAGTTTAAAACCAGAAACCAGCCAAATGTTGATAATCAAAAAAAAAAAAAATCCTCAATCCCAGCCTTATGCTCTAGAACTGCTGCTGGGTCCTCCAGAGGAGCGGCCTTCTCAGCGCGAGGGTGGGCTCTGGGTGACACTGTATGCAGACTTTACAGCTTGTGGTTTTTAAAAACTCTTAATCCAAAGAAAGTGGTGTTTTGCAGGTAGTTTATAGTTTAAATCATCGTTACTAGCATTGACAGCAGAAACAAACTTCTATTGACAAGAATCTAGCTTTGTGTCGTTGTCCCCCCCCCCCCCAAAAAAAAGCCCTAGTGTCCAGTAGACACTCCAGAGGCTTTCCTGAGGCTCCTGATACTTGCATGCCACTTGCCCTGAGCCCGTTTTCCTGCAGCTGGCGTTGCATCCTTGAGCTGGGCACAGCTATGCTCTTCTGGCTTCTGGATTGCTTACTTACTGCCTGTCTAGGAACTAGGTCAAATAAAGTTTTGCCTTGCGTTATTTATTTATTTTTATCTTTCGTTTTACTTTGATATCCCAGGCTGGCCTTGAACCTGAACTAATATTCCTGCCTCAGTCTTCCAGCGTTGGGAGCACATGTGCCCACACACATCCGACTCAAGTAAGGTTCTAAAGAGATTGATGTGTCATTTTGGGGTCGCTTTTTAACTTATTGTCTTTCTAGAAGATGTAAAATAGACTCTGGAAAGGGAAGTAAGATGTCATCTCTGCCAGCATGTAAGAATAGTCTTTCCAGAAATGAGGAAGTTTCTCATAGAACTTGAGTTCTGGAGAGGAATGGGTTGTTTTCAGTAGGACTTCAGCTACTCATTCTTAGAGTTGTCTGTTAGGAGTCTTGGTCTGGAAGATTTAGCCAACAGCAGTACATTCCCTGAGACATGGAGGTTCTGTTCCAAGTGCTGTAGGACACAGGGCAGAGTGGAGACATCGTCAGAGGAGAGGTAGTTACATGGCTCTGACAGACTCAAGAGTGCTCTGGTGTCTTACTCGTTGAGATAGTTGGGTCAGGGATCCGGGAAACAGCCTGTCTCTACCAAATTTAGTCCTCCTCTCAGGTTCTGGTTCATTGCTTACAGACACACCAGGTAAAAGCTGGAGAAGACATGCCATGTCTGGAGTTATGAGGAGGACCTATATGGAAATTGATGTCCCGAAGTACGGTTGTGTGTGTATGTGCATGTTCAAATGTTTGGGGGTGAAAATGGAGGCCTGCGACATCAGATTGTCTTCCTCCACTACTTCCCCTTTAGTTATTGAGACAGGGCTACTGAGCCTGGACTGTGCCAATTCCAGCTTGTCTAGGGAGCTTGCCTCTGGGATTCTATCTCTGCCTCCCCAGTGCTAAGATTGCTGTTGGCTGCTGTGCCTGCTCAGGTTTTACACAGGCTGTAGGAATGCAAACAAGTGCTTTAAGCACTGAGCATCTCCCTGTTGCCAAAAGTACTTTTCTGCTTAGCCCTGATAAGGCAGAGGATACACGGCTTGTGAGAGGGAAGATCAAATAAAAAAAAAGACTCCTTTTTGGCCAACTTTATTTTCCTTATGTTTTATTGTGTATATGGGCATGCGTGTGCAGGTGCCTTTAGAGGCCCAAGAAGAGGTCATTTTAGATCCCCTGGGCTAGGGATACAGGTGATCTGTGAGCACTCCACGTGGGTGATGGAAACTAAACTGGGATCGTGTTCGAGAGCAGCCAGTGTTCGTTTTTTTCTTTAAGATTTATTTATCTTATTAATCAGTGCTCCATCTGCATGTACACCTGCAGGCCAGAAGAGGGCCTCTGATCCCATTATAGGTGGCTGTGAGCCACCATGTGGTTGCTGAGTATTGAACTAAGAACCTCTGGGAGAGCAGCCAGTGCTCTTACTCACTATTCTCTAGGTGTCAGCCCCCTGTGAAGGTGGCAGAAACGAAAACTACCCAGCAGGTGTTGGATTACTTTGCAGAAGAAGGACTTACTGTTAATGGAAACTGTGTAAAATGGAGGAATGTATGTGAGAAACGTGCAAGTCAGAGCAGCGTCAGTACTGCTGCTGATGGCATGAGCTTGGATCTGCATTCTGCCCAGGATCGCAGAAGGACTTATGGTCTCCTGTAGCCTAAGCTGGCCTTGAGTTCACCATGTAACCAAGGACGACCTAGAACGTCTGGTTCTCTTGCCTCTACCTTAGAAGCTAGGATTACAGTTTTGTACCACCAAGCCCAATGCATGTGATGCTGGTAACCAAACCCGGGGTTTCTTGCATGCTAGGCAAGCGCTCAGCCAACTGAACCACATCTGTAGCTCCTTTGTTTACAGTTTAAAAACATTGTTTCAATTGAGTGTGCTTGTGTTTGCGTGGTGAGTATGAATGTCTGAGGAGGTTAGAGGCATCAGATAGGAACTGCAGTTACTTGTAGTTGTGAGCCACCTGATGCGGGCTCTGGGAATAGAACTTTTGTCCTCCAGAAAAGCAGTAATGGGCTTTTAATCTCGCTGAGCCATATCTCATATCCTGTTTACATTTTTTTATGTGTTTAAAAATATTTTTGTTGATGATAAATACTGCATTTTTTTTTGAAGATTCAGTTTCTACTTTTTACTTAATTATTATAGCATTAATGATGCCTAATATGGTATTGGGCACAGAGACAACTAAGGGTGGGCCCTAAAAGGCACTCGATAGTGTGTAGAGCCACAAAACACTGGGTTGGGCAGAGTCTGGGGACAGGGAGACCAGGGGTCCATGTGTGGGGCAGGGATATGGTGAGGAAGCAGTGGAGCTGTGAGCTGAGAGCAAGCTGGAGAAGAGGCCAGCCAGCCTCCCACCAGCCAGCAGTGCAGAGCTGGGTGGTCATGAGGCCACTGAGAAGACAGACTCCATTGGGAAGACCTAGGGGTGGCGATGGGTCTTCTGAACATCTGTTTGTTGGTTGGAGCTTCCTGTGCTAGCTGCTCTGGATCTTCTAAGTGAGACGAGAGGCTAGTGGGTTACACACATCTCAGACTCTGGTCGTACTTCCTAGTGTGTTCCCAGACACCATCCAGAACCATGGAGCACTCATGTCCCACTGGTCCCATGCCTCTCTTGAACAGATCCTTGACGGTGAGCCCCGCTGCTTTGCTTCAGCCTCCTAGGGCCTGGAGTGGGTGGCAGTGTGTGCGCTGGGGGAGGGAGAACATTAGTCTCATTCAGACTCATGGGGCTTCTGTTCTTCAGGAGGTTGTTAACAGGAAGCTGTGGGAGGCAGGGGTGGGTGCTTAACAGACAGCAGTGACACCAGCTGTATTTTAGAATGCCATGTTCCTTTTCTTCCTCCAGTTCCCAGTCTCCCTTTTGATAGAAGACAGCATGAGCAAGTCAGTCAAAGCCCTAGCCTTATGTCACCTTACCCGTGTGTCTAGAAAAGCAGCTGCTAATGAGTAGATGGTGGCCTGGGGTGCACCCTGAAAGCACACCCCGCTCACCCCATTCTCGAGGGAGTTCCTGCCTCTCACGCCCTTGCCCCATTCCAGGCCCTAGGCCCTGCTTCTGGATGCCGTGGGAGAACATGATGCCGTCGTCAGCATTCTCCACCCCTGAGAGAGAGGCAGCCAGAGAGGCAGAGCAGAAGGCCAGTGACTGTGAGCTTGGAATCAAACAAGCCAGGGCCAGCCCTGCTTCTGGACGTGCAGCTGGGTGACTCCCTCAGGCCTGTTCAGCATGAGCTCAGTAGTGGGGCATTTATATGCGGTATAAAATAGAAGTGTCTGGGACCCTTTTACACTGTACTCTTCTGAAAGTCTGGTGGTTAGTTCAGTGACTTTAATTAAATGTTGGTTAAGAACCTAGAATATATTACATATTACACAAAACAGAACAATATGGAGTGGGAAGGCTCTTGAAGTAAGTGGAAAACAATGTAAAAGGTGTGTGTCATGTGCTTTATCTTTATGCACCTAGGTTTTATGTTTCCCAGCGAATTCAACCTGAAACCTGGAAGGTAAACAGCTCTGCGTGCCTATAAGACAGTGAAATTTCAACAAATGTTTGAGTCATGAATCATACAAACTGCTTCGTGTGCTTATGCAGAACGCTGATGCGTTAGCATGCAGGCATCAAGAAAAGATTCGAGTTCATAAGTAGCTGTTAAGTAAATTTGGGCTTGCTGATTAATGCCAGAATTTGATTTATCTGTGTAAGGGTATCATCAAAGATAAAACGCATAAAACATCTTTATGAGTGACCAGTAACAGGACAGTTACGAACAAAAGGCATGCAGATTGCAAAGGAAGAAGTCAAACTTATCTCTAATCAGATATGACATAATCTTACTGAAAATAGATACCTATTAAGGGATGACTATCCAGATTAGCGGGGAAAAACAACAGTTGTTCTAGGGGTGCATTTCAGTGTAGAGTGTAACAGCTTGCCACTACGCTCTTTACCCTCTAGTTCAGGAAAGAGAAAAGAAGGATAGAAAGAAATCTTCACTGCTCTTGTAGTAGCCTTGAAAGAGAGAAAAAGAGAGATTTATTCACCACCATTTTTGGCTGTCTAAAGCTTGGAAAGCAGGAGCTGATAAGCCACCTGCTAGGATGGAGCCCTGAGTTCATTCCCAGTACACAAAAGCAAACAAGGGAGGAGGGAGAGGGGAGTGGACCCTGAGGGATGAAGGTGGTTCCGTTTGCAATAGTTTTAAAAACAGTAAAGACCTCAACATGAGTGAATGGGAAAATGTGTTCATCACGAACAAACTCAGTATCACTAAGACGGCAGAACTTCCGTAGTGCGATCTGTAGATTCACCAGGTGTTATCAGAATTCTGGCCACCTTTATATTCAGAGAGTGACATGCTGATTCTAAAATTTACACGGGAAACTCATGGGATGCACAATAGCCCAAAATTCTTGGGAACAACAACAACAAGACAGCAATTTTAGAGGACTTACTTCCCAATTTCAGGTTTTTATATGAGGCTCTGATGAGATCATTTAGTCCCTGGCTCCTGACTAGGAGTCTAAGTCAGTGAGCTGGAACCAAGAGTCCAGAAATGAATCCTCCTGTCTGTGGTCAGGTGTTCCTAACAATGTGGAAAGAACAGTCTTTCGGCGAATAGTCTTGGGACACCTGGGCACCAAAGAGAATGAAACTATGTGCCTTCTGGCAGTTTGGACAGTAAAGTTGGAACAATGCAGAGAAAATTAGCATGATTCCTTCACAGGAATGGCATGCAGATTCACAGAGCATTCTGTTTTCTATGGTAGTTTTAAAAAAAGAATGGAGCTTAACTCCTGCCTCCTACCATGTGGGAAAGTTAACTCTAAATGGGCCCGACACTTGAATATAAGGGCTAAGAAAGTGGGTTGGGCAGCGGGTTATTTAGTTATGATACAGAAGCATAAGAATCCAGAGGCTATGTAAATTAGTAAGATCTTACCAAGGGTCAGATGACTCCACTATGGAGGTAAAGAGGCAAGTTATTCTGAAAGACATGCAGTCAGGTGGGTCAGGGGCTCTTGCAGCTCAGCACTGAGAAAGGCCCAGGTTACATTTGTCAGGGACAGTGTGCGGATGACCATGCAGTCCACACGGGGTTAGCACCAGTTGTTTTTCCAGGGTGGCTACAGTAAAGACCACAGTTACAGATGCTGGCCAGGATGCAAATATGGACCACTACATCAGTAAGGTGCTGATGCAATTGTATACCAGCTGCTCTGGAAACCAGTCTAGTAGTTCTTCAGAGGTAAACACAGTTCACACACACACACTCACACATGCGCCCACCCATCCATCCGTCAATACACAAGAGCATTGAAAATCGATGTGTATGCCAACACTTGGATTTGAGTGTCCATAGCAGTGTGGCTGGTAGCTAAAAGGTGCAGTGACTCACACATCTCTGGATAAACGGGTAAACAGAACACGCCAGCCATACAGTTTGTATTATTTGATCATAAACAGTAATGAAAGCTAGCCCGTGTTATCACAGCATGGATGCACAGTGGAGAAATGCTAAGTGGAAGACTAAACCCAAAGGGCAGGCATCGCCCGACTTCATTGTTAGCATCTGGCCAGCCAGGGCTGCACGTGAATGGAAAGTCCTCAGCGGCACAGGGCTTCCTCTAGGTGCGGCAGTGTTTAAGTAGTGGTGCCTGCTGTGTAGCCTGTGGGTACACAAAAGTAAACGCTAGTGCGTGCAGGCCCCGGGCTCTATTCCTAGCACCAAAATTAAACAAGAATTTTACAGTATGTGAGTTATGTCAGTGTAACGCCTCACTGAAAAACTTCTAAGGCAGTGTGTGTGGGTGTGTGTAATTACTTACAATTATTATTTATTTATGTGTGTGTTTGGAAGCGAGCGTACTGCAGTGCATGTGTAGCAACCAGAGGACAACTTGCAGGAGTGCAGGAGTTGCCTGTGGGTCCCAGGGACCTAGCTCAGGCTGTCAGGTGTGACAGCAAGCTCCTTCACCCAGTGAGCCATCTCACTGGTGCTATTTTCATTTCTGAGGCAGCCTCATTACGTAGTCCCAGTTGGCCTGAAGCTCATGACCCTCGGGCCTCAGCTTCCTAAGTGCCGAGGTTACAGACACATGCCGTGACACCTGGCTTTTAAGATGGCATGTTTTCTGTATATCTTTCCGGATTTGTATCTTTCTGGAAAGGGGAAAAAGTAACTTTAACAACTGAATATTTGTGGTTAGTTTTGTTTTATTTTCTTTCCGTAGTCTTGTTATGTTGCCCCAGCTGGCCTGGAACTTCTGAGTTAAGTCATCCTCCCTCCTCAGCCTTTGAATATCTGGGACTTGTAGTCCTTCGTGACTGTGCCTGGCCGGGCTTGTTGGTTTTCATGGTAGGAAATGCTAACTTTGAACAATAATCAGTCAAATGTTACGCTCCTCCCAAACAGTCAGTCATCTTTTGTCATAAAGATCAAATCTTGGAACTCTGTAGTGAGCCCTGCAGCGATGGCCCAGCCAACAAATCACGTTCTTACTAATAGAGACGTCTATACAAAATTGTTACTGAATTAGATTTAAAATTTCATCAGTAAAAGTTTTGGAAATATTTCTCCTTTTTTCTACATTATTTCCTTAAGTAATCTATCCTTTTGACCTTTAAATATTTGTAGTCAGACTCTTTATAGAGCACATTTGCTGTGCCTTGTGTTAACACACTGTTTCTTCTGTGCACTTTGCCTCCTCGACTAGCCAGACTTCTAGTCGGTGTTTCAGTGTGTATTAGTGACCATTTCTCCTTGGAAACCTCTATCTCCCAGACCAAGAAGAGAACATGCCATTTGAGTGTTTTCTTAGCTATCGCTGTCCCGGAACGGCTGACTCACTTCTTCCCGCACATCTCCAACAAGTGGAGATTGTGTTGTATTAATGCCCGAGGGAAGACCCCCTGGCAAGAGTATGACTCTCCCTATGTGCAAAGGCTTGCCAGACAGGAAGCTAAAGCTGTCGCCAGGTACCAGGTTCAGGTAAAGATCCACAGGGCCTCTTACCTTTGTCGCCTTAAAAGCTTTGATTCATAAGACAGTATGTATGATAACAATCTTGTTCTAATCCTTGGGAATGTGTTCGTAAAATTCCTTCTCAGTGTGTGTGTGTGTGTGACTAAAATAAGGTCACACTGTAGTAAACTACTATATTACCATAACTTTCCATGCCAGTCTGCTTCAAATACTGTAAGTAGCTGTCCTGTCTGTTGTCTGTATGAGTCATGACTTATTTAATCATGCTCTCCTATTAGATTATCTCTTCTTGTTTGTCATTATTGAGAGTGATACAGTCAACAGAGCTTTGCTATATCTTTGACATCAGTGATTATTTCCTTAGGAAATCTCAGAAGTAGACTTACTGGATCAAAAGTCCATGTTTAAGATGTTTGACACATGCTGTCAAATTGTGCTTCAGAAAGACTGCATGTCCTTGTGAGTTTGCAGTTTGTTCAGACTCCTGAGTGCATGTCACCTCTGCCGAGCTGTTATGGATGTCAGGGTCTGGATGCTCAGAAGAGGAAAGCTGATCCTCAGCCCAGACAGAACTAAGCTCATCCATTTCCAGTCATTTGCAAATGGCCCTCCTGTATGGTTTTGTTTGTTTCTAATTTTATTGTACAAGTGTTTTCCTGCAAGTATTCTTGTGTACTGTATACATGCTGGTGCTTCAGAGGCCAGAAGAAGGTGTTGGATCCCCCTGGATCTGGTGCTATAGACAGCTGTGAGCTGCTGTGCGGGTGCTGGGAATAAAATCCAGGTCCTCCAGAAGAGCAGCCAGTGCTCTTAACTGCCGAGTCATCATTTAGCCCCACATCTGTTTTTGTTTTAATACAGCGCGAGCCACAGGGACTTAGGGCATTCTCTATCTTGAAGAAGCGCTGAGTCAACACTGTTAAGACTCTGGCCTATGTTCTTGTTACAGAACACTCTCTGTCTCCAGAAGATATCCTAGATAAGAAGTGTTAGGTCTCAGATGTAGTCCAGCTAAGCACAGTTAATAAATGTAAACACTGATCATCCTCATTTGTCCAACAGCACTGTTTCCTTGGAAAATGGAAATAACATCATTCACCCAGAAAGATGAGATCTAACAGCACGGCCAGCAGATGACTGCCACAGGCTCTGAGTGGAGGGCGCAGGGGCGGGCGCTCCACTCCCCTGGCAGCTAAGGGCATTTTACGCTTTAATCAAAGTGAAAATTGTGTTGGCAGTTGATAGTTTGATTTTGCTCTTAAAAAGGTGGTTTGAATTTATAGTTGTGGCTCTTCTCCTTCTGCGTCCGTGATCTTCGTTTGCTGTGTTTATTTTCTGAGACTAGTGCCCTTCTAAACAGCAGCTTCAGTCAGCCATCACCTGCCCCGTCTCATATTTTCCACATCTTGTCTTTCTGTTGTTTAATCACTTTATCAAATCAAAGGCTTTGCAAGAAAACGAGATTAACAGAGTGATAAATAATTCTGCAAGTTTCTGCTTTAGGGAAAGAGCTAAGTAAACCTATATAGGATATTGTATAGCCAAAACCGTACCGTGAGTAATGGTCAGATACAAAATTATAAAAGCACTGAATTCATAGGCCTCCTTTAAAGACGCAGGGAAGACCAACTGAGGCACACTTAGCTTTTCTTGTTTACGGAATGGCAGGGTCATGCTGGTGACCCCTCCTGCCTTCTTGTTTTTGAAATTGTCTTATGTTCCCACTGGCATACATAAGGCAGGAGGGTAAACTGCAGCCCTGTAGCATGCTTTATATCTGTGGGGTGTTCTCTAGACAGGAAGTAGAGAATAGGAATTTAACCGTTTAACTGTTAACTGGAGAATCTTACCCTAATCTGCATACTCACTCACTGAAAAGTAGAAATTATAGTTTAGGATTTGTACTGGGTTTAGTTACGTTTGTGCTCATGCACAAGCATGAGTTGACTTTTTATCAGTTGCCATTTCTTACCGTCGCAAGTAGTCAGGCTATTGAGATGAGGAATAACCTGAGCCGATTCCAAGCGAGGGCGGGGTTCTGAGTGCTCACCTTGGGGTATCCGTAGGAAGTGTATGTGGAAGCAGTGTGTGCAGCTTGTCTAACCAGTGCCCCCTCATTGCAGGAGAGTGACATCTTGGGCTGGGAGAAAGGAGCGTGTAAGAGATGGGGAAGGGGTAAGAGGAAGTGTTCGGACCTAACACTGGAGGAGATGAAAAAGCAGGCCGCCGTCCAGTGTCTGCGCTCCGCTTCTGATGAGGTGAGTTGCTTCCTAGGCGTGGGGACAGGCACTCTGAGAAGTCCGTATAAAGCGACTCGGCAGAAGCAGTGTACACTTAAACTACTGATCGCCCCACTGAAAGATGGACATTTTTACTTCATAAACTTTTCCGGTACTGAGATTTTATTCTGTTTGTTTTGTTTTTGTTTTTGCTTGTCTTTTTGAGACGGGATCTCACTTTGTAATCCAGGCTGGCCTCAGACTCAGAGATTTGCCTACCTCTGCCTCCTGAGTGCTGGCATTAAAAGCATGTCCTCCATGCATGACCTTAGATTTTGTTTTATAAAATATAGTTTTGAAGGTAGCACTCTAGTGAGTACGCATATTGTTTTAACTTCAGATTCTTGAATGAGTGTGCTAGGGGAGAGATCTGCTCCTGAGCTATACCCTACCCTGTGCCTTTAAACAAAGAGAAAGAAGTATTGCATCCTGTTATTTTTAAATTTCACTTCATCAAGTAATATTCCTGCAGCATTGTAACACAGTGGCCGCTGCTGTGTGCTGACTGCTCTGGGCCTTCTGCTCTGCTGTCTGGAGTCCTGTGTGGCTGGTACCTTCGGTTGGACGTGTGCGTCTTTGGATATGTTCCTGGAAGTGGGCTAGCACTTCTTATGCCTTGAGCACCATATTTGTTTATGACTTGGATTTTTTTTCCTTTTTTAGAAAATGAGCTTAATTTATTTCTTTTAAGCTTTTTATATGAAATACATTCTGCACTAAATATGTTTTATTATGTGATCAGCTGTTTAAACAAATGCTGTCAATTCTTATTTTGTCACCCATTTGTAAGATGGAATCTCTGAAATTATGACTACTTGAAATTGTTTTGTGATGAGATGCTGGAGTTTTTAAATACTCATGATGGAAGAGCACTGAGAGGCTCTGGCCTCCAGACTCCTCCTTGGGTCCAGGTGTCCTGTGGTCTGAGGCTGTGATGGCCGTTGGCTTCACGCTCACTGTGGAGTTTACTCAGCTGCTGCATCTGCTGCACGTGCCTTTTAATTCTTCCTCGCCATGGCACTCGTTGTCCTGGTCCACACTGCCCCGCAACCCCACCTCCACTGTCCTCAACCAGCCCACAGTGGGAACGCCTGCCTGCCCGGTGGTGTCCTCCACACCTGAGTGTCACCCTTGTCACAACCACTGACCCTAGTTTCCACTCTTCATTTGACTGCTCTCTGAGGCAAGGATGCTGTTTCTTATTTTTCCTTTTCCTTCTCTTTTTTTCTTCTCTGACTTGAAGTGCCTAGCAGGTTAAGTTCCTGAATATAGATGCTATTGAATTTCTCATGAACTAAATTGAGTATTCATTGTTAAAAACCCCTCCTGTCATGGGAATCCTCTTCCCAGCTCTTTTTTCTCCCTTTGTCTTTTTAAATTCCAAATTTCCTGAAGTTGCTACTCATACACCACATCCAGTGGGGACAGGAATTTAGAAGCTGCAGCTTCGATGGGTGGTGCTAGTTACTTCTCTCCTGTAACCAGGACGTTGGCAGAAGCAGCTTTAGCAGGAAGCGTCTGTGCTGTTCAGGGTTTTGGGGATAACAGTCCATCATGGTAGGAAAGGCATGGTGTGGGGCAGATTGTCTGGGGCCAGAACTTGAGGCTTGTTTGTTAGCTTTCAGAGTTTCAGGAGGCAGTGAGCTAGAGCAGAAGTTTGGCTAGGCTAGAAGCCGTCAAAGGCCTGCTCCTGGGCACCATGTTCCAAAGGCTCCATAAAAAAGCAGTGCTGCTGGCCGGGTGGGGGGGGGGTGGTGGGGGGGTGTTTGGGGGGGGTTAGGCTCACATGTATGAGCCTTCAGGCGCTTTCCAGATCCAGACCATAGTATATGACTCTCTAGGTACCATTGCATTACTCAAGGCAAGAACATCATTCATCTAGTTTAAGAAAAATAAAGTAAATATAAGATTGAGATGTAGGAATCTGCACTAAAGCTGTGGGCTGGAAGTGTAAAGGCCCCAGCAGGGCTCTGGACTGGGGACTGGGAACAACAGAGAAAGCCATTGACTAGTCTCCTGTTGCCTTTCCCTTTGCTTGGGGGTCATTCCTTTGTTTGCGAATTCCAGCTCTCTGCTTTAGCATATGTGTCATTTCAGTCCCAGCCCAGCATGACTGCTGAGGTATCCAAGGCTTGTCCTAGACAGGGAATCTGGTAGGCTGTGCATGTGTCCACCCTGCTGTGACGGACAGCGCAGAGAGAGATGGTGGGACTAGATAGTCACAGGGTGGGTTGGTAGAGGGACCTGGAGCATGGAAGGGATTGTTGCGTTTCAGCAGTGTGACGCGCCTGCCTGGATGGCTTTTGCACATTGTAAGAAGTGAGACAACCAGTACGTCCAGGAGCTGAGAGCACTCACAGCTGCAGAGTTGTCCCGCCAGCCCTGTCTGGGGCAGGAGGGAACCAGTGTGTGGACGGGCTTTCTGAGTCTCTGGCTTTCTTCTGAGAAACTGAAGGATTGGAGGGTCTGGAGAGGAGGTCTGGAGTGCTCTCTATAGCTGTAGCTACCTGGAGACTGGAGGATGATGAGGCTGGCTAGCTGAGCAAGTACAGACCGGTGAGTGTCCTGCACGGCAGTGAGGCTGTGTAAGAAAGCAGCAGCAGCTGTGGCAGGGGCCTGTGGCGGATGGTAAGAGCCAGTTGGACTCTGAATCAAAGGCAGCGCTGACTAGATTGGATGTAGGGTAGAGGAAACGAAAACAGTCCAGGAAGATGTCAAAGGTCTGTGGACTGAGCACCTTTGGGAGTGGAGTTTCTGTTGCCAAGGAAAGGATCCACAGGAAGGCACCATCTTGGTGGGTGGGGATGAAGACCTGTTGGCTCTGGCCCTTACCGAGAGTGAGAGCGGCAGGCACAGGAGGGTTGGCGGCCGAGTGGCTTGTGGCCCTCAGAGGCCTTAACTGGTGGAGTGCTTTCATGCTATTGTGTAGCCCAGAGCTTCTGTCTCCAGAACAGGTGGGAAACAGGTTTCTGCAGAAATTCTTATTTTTCAAACGATGAAAAGTGAGGACCCGAGAGAGGAAACAAATGAGAGAAGCTGCTCTGAAACCTGCAAGTTTAGTGAGCACAAGGCTAAGGATAGGCCTGGGGGGGGGGTTTACAGTGGGGGGATGGGGGTTACAGTGGGGGGAGGATAGAGGGTTACAGTGGGGGGTCAGGATGGAGTTACAGTGTATGTGTGTGTGTGGTTACAGTGGGGGCTGGATGGGGTTATAGTGGGGGGGATGGGGGTTACAGTGAGGGGAGGATAGAGGGTTACAGTGGGGGGGGTGGCAGGATGGGGTTACAGTGGGGGGGTGGGATGGGGTTACAGTGTGTGGGGGGTATACCATGGGGGGGTTACAGTGGGGGAGGATAGAGGGTTACAGTGTGGCAGGGGGGACAGCTGCTTGGCACTGCAGGCGCAGTCTCTCGCCCCTCCTCACTTTTCCGTGCTTGCCTTTATACTTAGGATTACTCCACATGTTCTTCAGTCTCTTATAATGGCACCATACTGTATTTTTTTTTTTTTGCAACTTTATTTTAAATTTTAAAAATTTTTCTGTTTATAGTCACTCTACTCTGTTCTTTTCATTCTTAAATAGTTATTAGTAATTGTCAGCTTTGGGATATTTATTCTCTTACCAAGGCTTCTTTCAAGTTTTCCTATCATTGTGCTCCCCTCCTCCTGTATAGTGTGTGTGTGTGTGTGTGTGCGCGCGCGCGCATGTCCGTGTGCATGTTTGTGTGTGTGTCCGTGTGCTTGTGTAGAAACTACAGACTCTAATTCACAGAGCTAAAAGAGAGCCCTGTGCATGATGGAGCTGAAGCCACCATATTTGATTTCAACTCTGTGGGTTAGCAGAGTTTGCTGGAAGCTCTGCTGGTCTTGTTTGTGGTTCCATGCAGCTGCAGTGAAGTAGCAGTGACTCCTGTCCTCACAGGACTGGTGCTTTAGCAGGTCTGGTCTGTGGAGCCAGGAGCTGATGTAAAAGCATGTGCGTCCCCAAAACTAATGTGCTTTCGCTGGGGGGCGGGGTGCTAAGGAGCTGTGCTGAGCAGCAGGGCTCATGCTGGTTAAGGGGCTGCCCTCCAACACTGATGTTCTGGAGAGACTGAGATGAAGACAGTCTGGGCTGTGAGGGATTGGGCTCAGTGGGATCCCTCATCCCACTGAGGGATCATGAGACGCCCTGCTCTGTCTGCTGCCTACTGGTCGCAGGCACGGACACACAGGAGTGTGATTCAGACGCTGACACACAGGATGGCTAGCAGCAGAAAGGCAGAGCAAACAAAAGACACGGTGCTCGCTTACATGCTAAACATAGCTGTAGATATGAAGCAAATCTGGGCTGGAGAGACAGCTCAGCATTGAGAGCACTGGCTGTTCTCCAGAGGCCGAGTTTAGTTCCCAGCACTCACATGTGGCTCACAGTCATCTGTAATGGAATCCAATGCCCTCTGTGTATGCAGGTGTGCATGCAAACAAAACACCAGTCCCTATATAAATACATAAATAAATCTTAAAAAAACAAAACAAAACATGAAGCAAACTCAGTGGAAGGCTTAGAGTGTGCTGCCAAGACACCAGGATCAGAGGAGCAAAGAGGTGAGGGACCGACCAGTGTAGGAAGTCTAATAATCTGCAGGTGGTCTTCCAGATGGGGAAACTGAGGCTGGGATAGGTAAGTAGTTAATGTGGGGTTATAGTTTACCGCAGCTTTAGACCCAGATCTCTTTGAGTTAGTTCACTGTGCCATGTTCAAATGCAAGTTAAGCATGTACTTGGGGTTCATAAATAGGGGCTTGGTGTTACCTGTCTCACATTTGGGGCTTGTCCAGTCCAGCGAGTTCTCGAGGAAAGAGTAACTTAAAGAAGCTCAGTGCTGCTATGAAGTCTTTGGCTATGGAGAAGGCAGACAGTGATGAGACCAGGCTAGTCACCTCTTCCTGACTGATACAGCTTCAAATTGAGAAGCAAAGGATGGATGGAGAGGCTGGAAGATGTCTGAGGATGCTGTGGGGTCCAGAAGCACCAGTATGGCAGTTGTAAGCTGTGACCAGACTCAGTTTACATCTCCAAGTAACAGTCCTGACCTTGTCAAGCAGCCACCAGCAGAGTAGGGCAGAGTCACAGACCAGGCCACCAAGGCTGTGGAGAACAGCCCACAGAAGCAGCCTTGCTGCTGAACAGGCTGAGTTGACACTGGCAGTGCCCCAATTCAGCCTCTCTGGACTGGCTCCAAGTCCAGATCAGTCGCTGAAGGTGGTTTTGAAAGAGTGGACATACAGAATTTAGAAATGACACTGATCCTTAAGAGACCTGGGTCACATGGGCTCTGGCAGGAGCATCACCTGTGACATGGGCTCTCACGGGTGCATCACCTGTGAGCCTGGGAGAGACCTGGAGGCATTCTTGGTTTAGAGCTGGAGAAATGGCCATATCCTTTGATTCCCATGCACGTGTCAGAGCAGGAATTCAGAGCCAGGTATGGAGAGCCCACATACACCCCACTTAAACCTGTTCCCAGAGAAGGAAGAGATACATACTACCATGTGACTTCCAGGAGGACAGGTGACCTGCCTGTACACCTTGTTCACTGGCTGAGAGTTCATAATGTCCAGTGTCCAGCCATGCTTCTAGGGGTTGCCTTCTCAGCAGCTCCTGAAACATGCCAGTCCTGCACATGGCTCTCCACTGTGCATTTTAGGGTGCTCTTGCTCTGCAGAGCACCCCGGCCTGCTTTGGGCATTGGATGAGTGTGGTGACAGTGAGGAGAGGCCAGGCAGAGCCAGGCAGAGCCAGCGCACCCTCTGACAGGCACACCCGCGGGTCCAGAGCACAGGTGCGCGCTAACCTTGTTCCTTTCTAAGATGCTTTGAGCTAAGTATTTTCCAACATTCCCATGGGTACGATCGACCACTCAAATAGAATTATCAAGATTTTCTAATAATGTGTCAGAGGTAGAAATGGAATGAACAGTTCTAGATGAGCTTTAGAATACTTGCCAGCACACAGTGGTACAATGGCAGCTTCAGGTGGGTGCCTTATGCTTCTCATTTGCTATTAGGACACCTTGATAGACTAATGGTTATTAAAAAAATAACAACTAGAGTGGGTTCAGTTCCTAGTACTGTTAAAGAAAAAAGTATGTGGTTGTGGTATGTGTGTTTCTGTGTATATGCACATGCACACATGTAGGACAGCACAGTAGCTAAGGAAAGAAAACAGAAACCTGGTCAATAAAGTCCATAAAGCTTGACTTATGCACAGTTAGGAGTAAGGCACTGTTTCTGATGCTTGCATTTGAAAATAAATATTTTTTATGTAAGGGCATATACATATGTACATACATACACTCTATATATGAAACAGTGACAGTTACATGTATATTGCTCTCATGTGTAACTAGCTGCGTGTCTGTGCAGTTTATTTCCAAGTTAGCATGAATATCCTGCTCACAGGCTGTCTTGCCCGTTGGGCAGATGTGGGAAACGGTAGCCTGTCTTAGGGGTTGGAAGGAGTTTGGTAAGCAGTCCCCAGAGGGTCTGTGCTGTGCACTGGAGATAGCCCCAGGTTTGCAAGCGTGACACAGGCTTGTTGTACAAGGCAGCATGTGGCGTGTCAGCTGACACCCATGTTAGGTTCAGGATCCTTGAGAAATGGACTGTAATTGCCGGCCTCGTCACACCTTGACCACTACGGTAAGCAGACCTCGGTGGTGGGATCGTGCAGTCCCCTGCTGTTGACCGCATTGTCTGCCTGCTTTTCAGAGCTGTCAGTCGGAGGCAGCTGTCCTCTGGCATGTTGTCTCCTTCCCCTCTTAAAGACCGGGACATTCTGTAGATAGAAAGTGACTGTGGGTGTTTACGATTTACCTTCCTAGTTGTAATTTGTTTCTTAGCTAACACTGTGTAAAGGGGTCTTTTTCCTTTAGGATATCTGCCATTCTTTGCTGAGTCATTTTGAGTTCAGCGAATGGGTAAAGTTTATTTTTAGCCCCTGGAGGCGCAGAGCAGAGGCTCAGAGGCTAAACTGGCTCTTCTCTGTGCATCTGTCCAGCTGTGTCCTTCCAAAGAGACGAGATTCCAACCCAGACGAAGTTTGCCGCTGAGTGAATCCAAAGTTTCTAAAAAACACAGTTATTCTTCTGTCCACTGTACAAGATTTTTTTTTCTTGCAAGAACATGAGAATTGGAAACTAGTGAAAGACGTGCCTGTTTCCAGTGCAGCTTCTCTGAAGCTTGACTTACTTTACCTGTTCATACACACACTGTCTCTCTCTCTTAAACAGAGTGTGTGTATGTGTGTGTGTGCGTGTGCGCGTACTTGTGGAACTGGTGGGAATCTATTCTCCCCTGTTCCACATTGGTCCTGGGTATTGAGCTCAGGTTGTCAGGCTTGATGGCCAGCACTTCTACCACCAGCTGAACCGCCTCACCAGCTCTTTCGCATTTCTTTATAGAAGTGTAGTTGTGTCTGTCTCTTAAAATAGCCTAGCATGTCCGTGTGCACTCTCAGCCTTGACCTGTGTTCTGTTCCACTTTTTTTGCTGGAGTCATGAGAGTTCACTTTAAAAAAGAAAATAGAAGACAAGGAAAAGACTGGGAGGAGCACCTACCTTGTTTTCTCTGGGCTGTAACCCTTAGAGAACTGAGGGTTTGTAACTTCTTATGTTGAGTTTGTACCTCTTGATGCTGTTTTTAAGGGTGAGTGACTTGCCAGATGACGGAGACTTAGACCTTTGGTCTGCCTTACTGAGCATGACAGAAGCCATTCTGGGAGGTGCCGTAATAAAATAAAGAATACATTCATATTGCCTCATTTTATCAATAAATATCAAAATAATATCAACAAATCACTTAATGTCCTTCATTAGTAAAATGCTTATACTAAGTTGGCTTTACAAGTGGACTGTTTAACTCTGGAATTCATTTAAGAATTGATAATGTATTGCTTCTGGAACAAGGAAGGCTTGTGGTCTTCCCTGCACTGGTGTGGCTGACTTTCTCCTGTCTCGCACAGAGCTCTGGGATCGAGACGTTAGTGGAGGAGCTCTGCTGCAGACTGAAGGACCTACAGTGCGAGCAGGGTGAGTGCACGGCCGCCCTGCGCGGCCAGTGCTGACTGTGTGCTGGGCCGGCTTCCTTCCCTCGGCTCTGCAGGAGGCTTCAGCGAGGCCTTAGAGGCCACATGGGAATCCCTGTTCCCAAAGGAGGGCTGTAGCCCATGGGTGCCCCCAGTCGTGGAGGACCTCTGTCTTCTCTGGAGTCCTGGCTAGGCCAGCTTGCCAGCAGGCTCATGCAGTCATTTGGTTCCTCAGTGCTCCCCGCAGGACCTGAGAGGCTGCATTTAGACGCAGGAGCTGTGTCCTTCCTGCTCTCATCAGAACACTTGAAGCCCGTCAAGGGAGCAGCTGCTTTTAGTTTAAGGCAATATCCTGGACCAAGGCGAATGGGTAGCCTTTGTTTTCCTTGGCCTGAAGCTCACCCATGCTTGTCTCCATGTTCAGTCAGTAGATCTAACCAGAGTGAGAAGTTTACAGACTAATATTAATCAAAATGAGTCAATACAAAGTCCATGACTCATAATTTTGTGAGAAAATATTTTTGGAATCTGAACAGATGTTCACTCCTTCTGGTCTAATTAATAAGTGCACAGGGAACGTCAGGCTCTCAGTTCAGAGCCTCCACAGTGTGGCTTTGGTGATGAGATAAAGGACCCTCGCTCAGCCACAGCCTGGCGCTTGTGTGGGCTGGCCAGAGAGTGCCTCTGCACGCTGATAGGCCGATGTTATTGAAGAGGCACAGTGGAGGGAGTGCTTCTGTAAACCGCAGAGTCCTGTGTCGTGTCTGATTAGAATTAAGTGAGAAATGCTGTAAAGCAGAGTGTGTATTAACTGAACAGACAGTGATTTTTTTTCTGAATTTTTGTTTCATGACAGAAGAGAAGATTCACAAAAAGTTGGAGGGGTCCCCCTCTCCAGAGGCAGAGTTGTCTCCTACGGCAAAGGATCAAGTGGAAATGTATGTACTGTTTGTGGTCTGAAGTGTGTATTGTTAAAGCCAGACTCATTACTGCTACGTGGCTTCTGTCTCTGTTGTCTGCATGATTTCCTAATTTAGAAAACACATGGAGCACTTAGGGCTTGGTGCTGAGAGTGCAAAAGTGAGTAAGAGGTGTCGCCTTCCACTGTGTATCCAGTCAGTGTTTGTGAGGCCTTCTGTAGCAGCACCTTTGAAACTGACATGCAGTCTGACACAGCTTTAAGAACCTGATCAGTTTCTACTTAGATTTCTAGTGTGCTACTACAATGCTGAAAATTATGTACGGAGCTGAGAGATGATTCAGCAGTTATGAGCACTTGCTGCTCTTCCAAGGACCTGGGTTCAGTTCCCAGCACCCATGTCAGGTGGCTCACAGCCGCCTGTCATTTCAGCTCCTGGGGGGCCAGTGCTTTTCCTGGCCTCCTCAGGCACTCCTGCACACATGTGACACACACACACACACACACACATACAAATAAAAATTAATTGTTAAAAAGAAAATTCTGTATAAAGCTTGTAAGAGTTTGTACTGCGTATCTTTAATACAGATAGTCACATTCAGCACCTTTGTAAACACAGCCTTTGCCACTTAGTGTGAGTCCTTAGTGTTGTCTCTGGAAGAACAGTGCCCTCAAGCCATTCCCAGAAGTCCAAGTGGCATGTAATCATAAGGAAGGCTGCACAGTACAAAAAGCTTCTTGGCAAAGTGTCCCCTTTACAGGCTCCAGCACAGCTTTAGACATCCTTTGAGGTTCCATTCTGCTCTCAAATCTTTAACAGCTGCCAGTTTTTCTAGCAAATCAAAAGTATTTCCTCTTTGTCCGTGGTCTTCTAAGCATGTCTAGGGGTTAGGGTCCAATCAGGCTTCCATCCTGGAACACAGTGTGTGTGTATTGTCATGTCTCACACCTCACAGTGCCCACTAAACCACCTGTGATTCCGGTCTCTGATGGCCCCAGCACCCTCTCTCACGAGCACCCCTATGTGCTGACTCCACCGTTCCCGAGAGCCTAGATGCCGAGCTCCAGGCTGTTGCCCTGACAGTGTAGCGAGAGTGGGACCCGGGACAGGCCGTCTGTCTCTCCTGACTCAGTTCTGGTAGTGATCCTCTACTCTTGCTGCTGAGGTGGACACACTTCGTACTCCTGCCTTGAGCCACGGAGAGATTCTGTAGCAGCCCGAGGGTCCGTAGGAAGTAAGCAGCAGAGCCAGGTCGGTCTATTCCTGAGTCATTTGCTGGACAGCTTTTGGCACCGCTTATTTCCAGTGTCTGCAGCTCTGTGAGGTTAGTTAGATAGATGCTCACTGTTTTACAGGGAGGGAGTGAACTAAGATAGCAAGTAGCGAGCCTAACGTCACAAGCACAGTAAGTGAGCGCGATGAGATTCAAGTTCAGACATCTCCTGTTAGCACAGTACATTCTGCTCCACTGTGGTTGTCATTTCTCCCTGTTGAAATTGAAGCTTTGGTGACAAATCCACTGTCTTGCATGCTTCGTGTTTGCGTGGTGCCTCTCCTGGTGGGAGCCCTGCTGAAGCGCTCAACCTGTGGGACTGGCTCTAGTGCACAGCACAGTTTACTGTTCGTAATTCTTTTCAAATTAACGGTTGTTGATGGTGTGAAATCTGACACTAGTGATCTGAAGTGCTGCCCCTCAGGCTGGCATTGCTGTCTGTATACAGATGGTGTTGTAAAAAGTGGCTTGCTTTTGAGCTTTTCCTCTTTTTGCAGGTACTATGAAGCATTTCCACCGCTTTCTGAGAAACCAGTTTGCCTGCAAGAGATCATGACCGTGTGGAACAAGTCCAAACCCTGTTCTTACTCTAGCTCCTCTTCGTCATCCACAGCCCCACCAGCAAGTACAGACACATCTTCTCCAAAGGACTGTAATAGCGAGAGTGAAGCCATCAGAGACAGGAGCACTGCCACATCCGTCCCCACACACGAGAAAGCCCAGAGCAGGAGCAGACAGGAGAAGGAGAGCAGGCTGAGCAGCGGCACCATGGAAGAAAAGCCCGCCTCGTACAAGAAGCAGGTCCGACACAAGCCTGAGGGTCGGACTCGCCCTCGCTCGTGGTCATCCGGCTCCAGTGAAGCAGGCTCAAGCTCTAGTGGTCATCAGGGAGAACTAAAGACATCCATGAAGTACGTTAAAGTCAGACACAAGGCACGAGAAATTCGAAACCGAAGAGGGCGGAATGGGCAGGGCAGGCTGTCACTGAAGCACTGCGAGAAGGCCGACAGAGGCGTGCACACAGCGGGCAGCAGCAGCAGCAGCAACGGTGGGTCCATCAGGCAACTGTGCAAGCGGGGCAAAAGGCCCGCCAAGGAGACCGGGAGGATGGACCCCGGGAACTCTGCAGTGAAAGACCTGTATTTGGAGAGCAGAAACAACAGAGAGTACAAGGAGGAGCCACTGTGGTACACCGAACCCATTGCTGAATATTTTGTTCCTTTGAGTAGAAAAAGCAAACTAGAGACCACATACCGAAACAGGGAAGACACAAGTGCTCTGACGGCAGAGGCGGTTGAAGACTTGTCTGAGTCTGTGCATGGTCTGTGTATCAGCAACAGTAACACCCATAGAACATACCTCGCGGCAGGTACTTTCATTGATGGTCATTTTGTAGAAATGCCTGCAGTTATAAATGAGGATATTGACCTCGCTGGGACCTCATTATGTTCTCTACCAGAGGACAATAACTACCTGGATGATATTCATCTGTCAGAACTAACACACTTCTATGAAGTGGATATTGATCAATCCATGTTGGATCCTGGTGCCTCAGAAACAATGCAAGGAGAAAGTCGGATTTTGAACATGATTCGACAGAAGAGCAAGGAGAATACAGATTTTGAGGCAGAGTGTTGCATAGTGTTAGATGGCATGGAGTTGCAAGGGGAACGTGCAATATGGACAGATTCCACCAGCTCTGTGGGTGCTGAGGGCTTCTTCCTTCAAGACCTCGGCAATCTGGCTCAGTTTTGGGAGTGTTGTTCATCTAGTTCTGGTGATGCTGATGGAGAGAGTTTTGGAGGAGACTCTCCAGTAAGACTCTCTCCTCTCTTGGATAGCACGATGCTCGGCTCTCACGTGCTTGCTGGCAATCAAGAGCCCTTTTCCAATACTAATGAAGGATCTGGTATAAACTCTTGTTTTTCAGTATTTGAAGTGCAATGCAGTAATTCTGTTTTACCATTTTCTTTTGAAACACTCAACTTGGGAAGTGAACATACAGATTCTAGTCCTAATACGCTGGGGAAAACACAGTCTAGATTGCTAATATGGACCAAAAATAGTGCCTTTGAAGAAAACGAACACTGTTCTAATCTTTCGACAAGAACTTGTAGTCCGTGGTCCTATTCAGAAGAAGCACGCTCGGACAACGAGACACTAAACATTCAGTTTGAAGAATCGACACAGTTTACTGCAGAAGATGTTAATTATGTAGTTCCCAGAGTCTCGTCAGATTATGTAGATGAAGAACTTCTAGATTTTTTGCAAGATGAAACTTGCCAGCAAAACAGTAAAACTTTAGGAGAAATTCCTACATTAGTTTTCAAAAAAAGATCTAAGCTAGAATCTGTGTGTGGTATTCCGCTAGAACAAAAGGCAGAGAACACGAACTTTGAAACAACAGCATGTCGTGAAAGCAGTCCACGTGGAGATGGCTATAGCTCAGGGGTTATTAAAGACATTTGGACAAAGCTGGTGGACAGGAGCTCTGTGGCTGCAGTAGAGGCCGGAAGCACTGGGGAGGAGTTGTTCTCCGCAGATGGGAATAACTACTGCTGCTGTTTGGACACTGGCGCTAAAATGGAGATGCTTCAGGAGCCTAGTAGGGCTGTGCAGAGGTCAGAGTATCACCTCTGGGAGGGACAGAAGGAGAACCTGGAGAAAAGAGCATTTGTCTCTACTGAGCCGTCCAAGGTAGATGGCGGTGATTACACCACACCCTCAAAACCTTGGGATGTGGCCCAAGATAAAGAGAACACTTTCATTCTTGGAGGAGTTTATGGAGAACTCAAAACGTTCAACAGCGATGGGGAGTGGGCGGTTGTGCCACCTGGCCACACCAAAGGGAGCCTGTTACAGTGCGCGGCCTCTGACGTGGTGACGATAGCTGGCACAGATGTCTTCATGACCCCTGGGAACAGCTTCGCTCCTGGCCACAGGCAGCTCTGGAAGCCCTTTGTGTCCTTTGAACAGAGTGATACGCCCAAGAGTGGGGAAAATGGATTAAACAAGGGATTTTCTTTCATCTTCCATGAAGACTTGCTAGGAGCTTGCAGTAACTTTCAAGTTGAAGATCCAGGGCTTGAATATTCATTCTCTTCCTTTGATCTAAGCAATCCATTCTCACAGGTTCTCCACGTCGAGTGTTCTTTTGAACCGGAAGGAATTGCATCTTTCAGCCCCAGTTTTAAGCCGAAATCAATCCTCTGCTCTGATTCAGACGGTGAAGTTTTCCACCCTAGAATATGTGGTGTCGAGAGGACACAGTACAGGGCTATTCGAATCTCTCCTCGGACTCACTTTCGCCCAATCTCTGCATCTGAACTATCCCCTGGAGGAGGTAGCGAGTCAGAAGTGGAGTCTGAGAAAGATGAAGCAAATATTCCTGTTCCTTCTCAAGTTGATGTATTTGAAGACCCACAAGCAGACCTCAAACCTCTAGAAGAGGATGCAGAGAAAGAAGGTCACTACTATGGGAAATCGGAGCTTGAGTCTGGGAAGTTCCTGCCCAGATTAAAGAAGTCTGGAATGGAGAAGAGTGCTCAAACGTCACTGGATTCCCAGGAGGAGGCAACTGGGACCCTGCCAGTAGGAAAACAGAATCAGTGTTTGGAATGTAACTTCAATGAATCTCTGGAAATAAGTCTAGAAAGCTCAGCAGCAAACTGTAAAATAACAGCACAGTGTGAAGAGGAAATGAATGGTTTTTGCAGTTGCAAAGCAGGTTGTCAGCTCCCTGCTTGTGAAGATAACCCAGTGTCCTCAGGACGACTGGGAGAGGTATGTCGGTGCTGAATAAGGGATTGATCAGACATTGGTGAAGAGTAGTTTTATAGACAAGAACAATGGGGCTGAATTACTGAGGAATTAAGTATTTCAAAACTCAATTCTTACATTTAAGAATGTGATTTAATTACAATTCTTTAAGGACTTAAAATGGATTTTCTATAAATAGAAATTTATAGATTCCTATAAATCTATAAAATCAAATTATAGATTTGAAGTAAATGATTGACTCTGCATGGCAAGGCATAATAACGCACAGAACATGAAGTTCTTGTGTACTCTGCGTGCAGTGTGGGTGAACAAGGCCTGTGTGCGAGTGCTGTAGCTTTCAGAGCCCAGGAGCCGGCCGCAGCTGCATGGAGTGTTGGTCAGCTGTTACAGCTGCCACACCTGGACAGTGCTCTCTAAGGCCTGTGTTGTGGCTTGTGTATGAAGGAACCATGACCCAAGTGAAGTGACATGTCTTCCCAGCGCTTTGTGAGCAGGCAGTCCATGTAGCGCTGTTAGGTGAGGCTGCTGTCTGCAGTTGTGTTAATGGAGTCCTCACCCTTGACTGTCTTTCTAGGAAGCACCTTCAAGTTAAAGTGACTGCCCCAGAACTGAGACAGCGATAAGCTGTTGGTGGAAAGCAGAACTACCTGCCTGTTTCTGTTTGACGATTAGTTGCCATAGCAATGCCAAACTTTTGTCCTGAAGCAGGTTGTTAAGCAAAGTTGGAGGCAGGCAGAAGTCATAACCGCCTGATGCAGATGGATATGTGCTGCCCTTCCTGTTGTCTGTCCTGCTCACAGAGTCCCCATCCTGGAGGACTGCACATCTGCCTCCTCCCCTGATACCTCCTCAAACCCTGCTCCGCCCTCAACCGCACCTCATAACAGAGTTGATTTCTTCCTTTTCTTAATTTACTGCACTGTGCCTCCTTTTTTTTTTTTGCATTTTCTGTCTCTTGAGTTGCTCACCTTATTTTATTTTTCTACTTGATCACTGGCTGGGCACTGCGCTAACTCATTCGAGTCAGAGTGCCTTGGTGTGCAGCACTTGCAGAGGCTCCAGGGGGAACGGAGAATTGCGTCCTAGTCAGCATGCTTCCTGGTCCATAGAGGGCCGGGTTAATCCCCTTGAATCCGGGAAATCTGAGCTGCTAAGGAAAGCCCAGCAATGCTGTTAGCCTTTAGTGTTGTTGTGTTGCCCCTTTTCCCTCCTTAAACGTTCCTTTATGTACTTTGTATTTCACCTGGCTCCAGATTGGGAAGAGAGAAAATGAGGAGAGAAGCAAGACCCCACCTACTCCTACCATGTTCCTTCGCTTTCTAGTATGTTGACGTATTTCTGTGTTCTCAGAATTCTGGGTTTGGTTTGTTTTTTTTTTTTTTTTGTGGTTTTTGTTTATCTTTTTTTTGTGTTGTTTTGAGAGGTCTTAGCTTGCAGCGGGCATGTGGGGACATCTTGAGTGTGGGCGCTTCATGCTGTCAGCCTCGCTGCAGGTTGGAGCTCACTTGATAGGCTGACTTGAGGAGCAGCCCAGTGTCTTGAAGGGACAGTTTGGGACCAGGCTGAGACTACGACCAGTGTCTCTCTCCCCCATTGTAATCGCCAGGTCAGCTACGGGGAGCTCCCAAGAGATGCCTTTGCCTAAGTAGAGCCAGTCTCTGGAGGTTGTGGACACACCATTTAAAGGTGCAAGGGGATGAAAATAAAGGATTTCATTAGAATTAGCATTAGGACCATGGAAAGAATAGAGTTTACTTAAAAACTGAGTCAAATTGGGCAGACATGATTTGACGCCTGTTGCGTGCCTGTTACTAAGGGAAGAGCCATAACGAGCGAGCCGCCGTCCTTGTCTCTGAGACGTTTAGTCTAGGCAGGAAACCCAGTTTGTAAGTCGTGCGTCTTAACTGCAGTGGGCTGTTTGTGTCAGTGTCGGAGGCATGCACACAGTGACAAGGCTTTCCCAGCAGCCCTCAGTGGTGCTAGCTGGGGTAAACCCCACCAAGAGTATTCTCTGCATGTTCTCCTTTTACCGGAAATGGCCTTCAATGTGATCACCCTTTCATCTTATTTCCCATATACTGCTCCACTATGGTTTCACCACAGTTTACTTGGCCAGTTCCTTATCTTTTTGGACATCGGGGCCAGTGCAGTTGTGGGTGATGTCGTAGGCTGGAGCAATGGAACAACGGAAATGAGCCCCGAGGCTGTGGGGACCTCACCAGAGCCTCCCAGGGTGTGGGCACTGCAGGTGTTTTGATGTGTAGGGGAGAGGCCCAGTGGAGAAACTGGGCTGCAGAGCTGTGTCGGTGGGTGCCGAACACAGCTCACCCAGTTGTAGTGGAAGGCAGGACTAGCACAGAGGGAGCATACCCATGAACCCTGCACAGAGAGAGCTAGGGCACGGTGCCCTCTTCATGGGCTCTGACGCCTGCTTAACGCCAAGCACTTTGAACACACAAACGAAGCTGGATTCTTAGTCCCTGTCTTCAAGGACTCTCCAGCCCTGTCTAAGAGATGAGCACATTTTGTCCCAGCAGTGTTACACTGTGAAGGCCAACGAGCCTGAGGTTGGAGCGGTAGCAGGGGTCATCCTGGCTTACACCACATGTCCTTCCTGTACCAACTTCGTCAGCATTGTCCTACTAGAGGTCTCACAGACAGATTTCCTCATCTGATAGCTAGGGTGTTTGGGCTTCACAAAGAGACCTACCCTATGTGACCCACAGTGAGGGTCAGAGTGCACTTTCCCGGCTCTGCGCCTCCAGAAGCAGGGCAAGAACCAGCTCTTCCAGTCTCTAGTGGATGCTCTCTTGTTTTCACTGCGTTTCTTTAAAAGAGAGGTCCACAGAAAGCTTTCTTTGCATTGTGACCCAGTGATGAAGAGTACCCAGTGGGAAAGAGGCACTGGGCCCAGGAGAGGAGACGCCAGGTCCTTCTCTTCACCAGAAGCAGACTGTGTAGTGGGAGTGTGCCACAGTGGAGACTTCGTCCTTCTCCTGACTGCCAGCTTCTGAAGAGCTGCCGAGAGTTGCTGAAAACATTGTGGTCAGTCTGTTTTGGATGACGTTTGTCCCTTCCCAGCCTTCCTTGTTGTTCCATTCGTTCATGGAACTTGTATGGGAGTGCCCTTTGCCCAGCGCTGTTGCAGGTTGTGGAATCATTGCCAAGAGCCTGTGTGGAGTTTCTGCAAGCTTGGGTGCTGGCGGCACACGTGTGAGATTAATGCTGTGCGAGCTGCAGGCACCGTTTGAAGGAAGGTGGAGCACTGGCTGGACACTGGGTGGACTGGGAGTGAGTGCTGGCAGCAGCTTGCTGTGTTAGTAAGGAGCCAGGCAGGCTTTCTCCCAGAGCCGCCGTGCGAGTATGACCTGGAGGCAGATGTGCTCCTGTGGGGCGGGTGCTCTGCGCTGCCCTTTCCAGTTTCCTCTGCTCTTCTGTTGCATCCCCGCCCCCCATCTCAGGCTGGCCTTGAACTCACTGTATACTAAGGAATGACTTGAGTTTGTGATCCTCCTGCCTCTCCCTCTTTGTGTTCTTTGCGTTTGTCAAGACATTAAACAAGCCTCAGATGAGCAAACTGTGGTCATGTTTGCTGTGCCCCCAAGAGCGGGGATAGCTGGGTGGGGCGGCGCCATGAAACGATGCGTGCCTGTCGTCTGGGGATCCTGGCCACGGGGATCAGAGAAGATCCCTCAGATAGTGGCAGATATTGACAGGAGCCACAGCAGGATGGAGAGAGGACTCGTGCTCTGGAATCGGGGATGACGCCTGGGAGCCGGTTTCTGTAGTCTGTAGACACGTGCTCTGCCAGGTGCGGCTACGGCCAGGGTGGCGTCTTGACCCCTCAAACCTTTTTCCCTCGCCATGCCTGCCCTCCTTGATTAACTGTATCTCTTCCATTTCACAAGAGGATTATACGTAGCCCAGACATCAACCTGTGGCCTCTTCTCTCGTCAGTGGCACTGTGGGGAGATGGCGCTAACTCTGACCATTCCCCCATGCTGCCCTGACTAGAACCAGGTAATCTCCCAGAGTAGGAAAGGCCGTCGAATGCTGCAAATGCTGGTGTCATACACTGCTGGCTTCATTTGCATTTAGCTAGGCTCTGTCAGGCCCTTCTGGTACTCGCCTATGCTATTCCAATAGAATAAGAAAGATTAATTGATGTCTCTGGGCAGACAGTACAGTTTTCCTTCAGCTCCTACTTTAGAACTATTTCTGAAAAGTTATGCTAAATGAAAATAAAAGTTCAAAACGTATTTCCCATTTCATTATGTAATTTAAAAAAATTTACTAGATAAAGCAGTTTTAGCTTTATAAAATAAAATAACTTAGAGTTCAAAGTACAACAAAACCCCTTTAGAAAGTGAATGGTTGTTAACCACTTAAACAGTTCAGGGTTTGAACTTGAACACATGATGTCATGAGATTGTACTCTGTTCACAGGCATTCTGTTGAGAGCACAGGATGGGGACTTGGGAAGGTACAAAGATGGAGAGCCCAGGCTTTGCTCTGGGGAGCTGGTGGCAGGCCTCTCAGGCACAGTGAAGAGGGGGCCACCGCCAGCATACCAGGGTACATGTGCCTACAAAAGTTGCCTGTAAGGCTCATGGCAACTCCAAGGACTTGTCGGTCACCATTAGCAGCTGCTGGTAGCCAGTCCTCACTGCCCAGGAGGGGGATAGGGCCCGAGCAGCCTGAACCTCGCACGTGGGAAGTGAAACCCTCCTCCACGGCACCTCAGTCACCCTTGCTCTTCGGTAATCTAGGAGACTCCCCATCTGTTGTTTCAGGTCTTGTAAAAGGATGTTGTCAAGATTTTTCTTCCATTTGGAGTGAAGTACTTCTTAAGAAGACTTCCTTCATTTACAGTGAGCATATGGGCCTTAGCCTGGGCAACAGAAGCTTTTTAAATTGAGTTTTAACTCACCAACCTAAAATCGCTAGGTGTGTAGTCCTTTAGTAACGCTTAACTCTTTCCATCTGCCCTGAAGGTTTGTAAACATGCTCTGTGTCTGGCTTCATCCGAACAGTTTCCTGTACTGAGCACTGATGCGCAAGAAGTGACACGAACCCAAGAGAGGCAGAGCTGGTGGGAAAAGGCCTTGTGCTCGCCCCCTTTTCCTGCCTCCGAGTGTGAAGGTAAGGAGGCTGTGTCGTCAGTCTGTGGAGATCTCTGATTCACCAGAAACAGCTTCTTTGGCTGTGGATCCAGTCCAGGAAACACCATAAAAATTCCTGTGGCCAGCACTTTGTTCCACCCTAGGGACCTGGAGATGAATGAAACCGTGCCCTCTCTTAAGCCTGGCTACAGACTGGTGGAAGGGTTTTGAAGTTCATTAGAATAAACGGTGTGGACCTTTGATGTGGATGGCCACCGTGACCATAGAGAAAGAAGTCCTCAGTGATCTGTGCCAGAAGGCTGCAGAATGTGAGGCAAATGGAGGAGCAGGCCCCACGGGCTCAGTATCTTGAAGCTGAGCCAGGGTCTGATTGGAAGGTGCCTACAGGTACGGGAGCCTGTTGTGTGTTGAAGGGTGCTTGTGGAAAGGACTTCCGTTTGAAGGGTACTGAGGTCAGATGTGTGCTGGAAGACTTGTAGCAACAACGAGGGTGAAATCGTAGCTGGGGAGTTAGGAAACGGGATCAGGATAGAGAGATTTTTGTAGTGGTTAACACCCGCCTGACACCCAGGAATGAACTACAGGAAGGAGTTAAAGCAGCAGTTCTCAACCTGTGGGTCGCAGTCCCTTTGGGAGTCAAACAACCCTTTCATGAGGGTTGCTTAAGCCATCCTGCGTATCGTTTATTTACATTTACATTATGGTTCACAACAGTCTTGCTACTCTTAAGATTGGGATCACCACAACACAAGGAACTGAACTAAAGGGTCGCAGCGCTGGGAAGGCTGAGAGCCTCTGCTCTCGGGAGAAGGGTGGTGAGGGCAGCCTGGTGTGCCAAGGACAAGTTGAGGGCACTGAATGTAGACCTAGCGTCTCGAGTGACCAGTCTGCGAGCTGGGCGAGTGTAAGATGCAGGTGCACAGGTCAGGGTCCCCAGAGCCATACTTCAGAAGCCTCTCCCCAAAGAGCCAGGAGAGGAAGAGGAATGTCACCATGTAGCAGAGAAGCTACTTTCTTGAGGATGATTTTAAGCAAACTGAGTTCATACTTCCTCAGCTTGGTTCATCCTGTCGTTCATTAGCAGGACCCTAGTTCAGCTGTCAGCACTGAGTCTTGGATATCCAGTCTGTTGGCAGGTGCCAGTGACCACTGTATGTAATGCTTCTGTGCGTGTGTGTGTGTGTGTGTGTGTGAGAGAGAGAGAGAGAGAGAGACGAGGTGGGGGGGAGAGCGGGCGCACAGAGCTTGGTGGAAAGGGCGGTGCAGTCTTCCTGTGATGTTCCCTCACAGTGACAGTACGAAGCAGTCTTTCTGTTCGTATGCCAGGAGTCTTAGCCTCAAATGGAGGTTATGCAAGAAGACAACCACCAGGACGGGAGAGATGGCTCCACAGTTAAGAGCACTGGCTACTCTTCCAGAGGACCTAGGTTCAGTGCACAACACCCACATGGCAGCTCACAATTGTCTGTAACTCCAGTTCCAGGGGATCCAACATTCTCAGACATGCATGTAGGCAAAACACCAATGTGTATAAAATAAAAATAAAATAATTATTGAAAAAGAACGATGACAATTAGCTACTGGCCCCCTCTAAAGACCAGGCATTCCTAAAGCTTCTAGTAGTAGAAATGATTACTGATCAACATGTGTTGCTCTGGACACTGGTGAACTAGAACTGTGAGCATCCCTGGGGAGAAAGGCTATGCCCTTGTTGAGTCTGGTGAGGAGACGGTGTGTGTCCTGCTGAGAGCCTGTGCCCTGGGCACTTCTGCTGTGTACATGTGTCTGAGCAGAGTGCTGCTCTGGGGATGTACAGACACACTGTCTGTCCTGGGTGAGTGTCTTGTGAGTAGGGCTGGAGGGAGGGTACCGGCCAGCACAGCAGCTAGGGCTGTGTGACAGTGTGGGGCAGAAGCACTGGCTGCGGAACCGGCGCAGATGGGATGGAGCAGGAGTGCGGTAGGGAGCATGCTAGCTGGGGTAGAGACCAGGGAGGGATGGTAGCGCACTCCAGTGCTTGCTCGCCAGCTATCTGCTTTAGAGGCTCAGTTGGCATTGGCGTGTACTACCAGGCTGTGTGGAGTGAGCCCCTTGGGGAGCAGCACAGACTGTGGTGAGGGCCCAGGGTGGAGAGAAAGGCTGAGCTGGGGCCTAGGGCTGCATAGCTGCTGGGCTTTCCTGTGCTCTGTTGTCTGTATTTGTAAAAGGAAGTCATCCCTACTGGGTGACTGTGAGGAGTAGAGGTGCCTCGTCTGCAGGAGGTGCTCCTGTAGCTGTAACGCACACAGTGGGTACTCCACGAGCAGTGGCTGTCACTGTGAGCACTGTAAGAAACTTGGGATGAACTCAGCATGGCTCTTGGTCAAACCCTTGCAGGGAGGTGTGTGGACGGACATCCTTCTGTCCAGTAGCATTCCTGAGCCAGAGAGGGCTGCCGTCCCTGCCACAGTCCCTCTGTCACCCGGGTGTGTGTGCAGGCACAGAGAACGAGGGGATGGATGAAGCCCTCCAGATACAGTGGCCTCCGTCCTCCCGGAACCCACGTTCTGGATTGGTGGCTGTAGAAGGCGCTCCTGTCCATTTCTCCCATGGCACCTCCTTTATGAGGGTCTGTTTTAACTAGGTGAGGGGTGTGGCTTGGAGGATTAAGTCACAAATAAGAAGCAGAACCTGGCATTTCCTGTGGCCTTTGCCACTCAGAGCCAGGGTTATTCCGGTAATGCCCAGGAATGGTAGGTTTTGAAGAATTCCCAAATGCAAGCAAAGTTGTACTTGGTGACCAGGAGTGTAGCATTCACTAAGGCTGGCCTTGTCCTCTGTGATTCTGGGCACACAGGAGCCATAACTCCCATAGACACCTGCAGTGTAATCCAGTGAGCAAGGAGGCCAAAGGACTAGCATCGTGAGCTCTTGTCAAGCCAGCTCCAGGCGCACCTCGTTGGAGGCTCCCTCCTCCTCTGTGACTCCATCGTAGTTGCCTTCTTCATGGGGTTGTGGGCAAGAGGCTAAGCTAGACTGAGACTGGGTTCAGCACAGGGCCTGTGGTCAGTCTCCTGGGGTCTGGGTTCTCCGAGTTCCTCAGGTGGCTGAACAGCCAGCATGGTGAAAGCCAGACCTGCTGGAGCCTTACTGGGTGGTTGGCCCCTCTAACTTCAGTCTGCCTTGCCTTCTCATTCTGTGGGCCTTGGCCACCTGGGCCATGAGCCTCCTCTCCCCGGTGCACAGGTGTTACAGACTCTGGTGGGCGTGTCGAGTTAGGACAGGCCAGCGTTTACCTGCTTCGCTTTCTCATTGGGCTGCCTGTCCGGACCCTCGCTCCTGTTCCATGGGCACATCTGTGGTGCATCGTCCGTCTCCCTCCACTCGACACTCACTCTTGAGCACGGGCTTCCCTGGCCTGTCTCCCTTGTCCCGGGACATCACACCCTAGGTGTGTGTGTTTGTGGATTGTTGGAGGTTTTACTGTAGAGCGTGCTGGTGCTGGCCTGGCCCTTACTATTACTCGTGACACGCCATGGCTGAAGGTTCCCAGCTGCCATGTTTGCTTACACACTCCTGGCTGACTGTGCTTCCTCCAGAGGGGGGGAGGCCTGACTCCTCAGTGAGGTGGAAAGGGCGTGTGTTTCCTAACTGTCTTAATTGAATCTCCCCCTTTCCCTCTTTTCCCTTCTCCATTCAAAATGATTAAGAGTGTTACACAAATGCCAAGGGAGAGAATGGTATAGAAGAATATCCAGATGCTAAAGAGACACCCAGTCACGAAGAGCGTCTGTTAGATTTTAATAGGGTAAGTGGACTGTCCTCCCGTCACTCCAGTCACAGGTGGGGGTCCTGTGACCGCCCCGGCCCGCATTTCCCAGATAGTGGGTGCTGCCTTTCTCCTCTTGGCCCTTCCTTTAGGTCTGCCTCAGCCCCACCCCTAACCCCACCTCCGGCCATTAGCCAGATCTCCATGAAGCGCCCCTGATGTCCCTACAGCCAGGATGTTTTAAATGCTATGCTAAGCATGTTGCTCCTCATTGAATCCTGGGGCAGCATCTTCTCCTTCTGGTGTGCTTTTCCAGCCTGTGCTTGTGCCATCCTAGACACTTCTGTCTCCCCAACAAGCCTGGGCGCACCACACAGGCCTATTCAAGACCTTGACCCACTTTTAGCTCAGTCTCAGGCCTTCCACTGTTAAGCAGGTCGACAAATGAATTGAAGGAAACATTTCTTCTCAAGGCTTGTCAGCGTTAACTCAAGCTCTGTCATAACTCTCCAAAGCACCTTCTGTTGCCTGTCCCACTGGCCAATCAGGTTGTGTTAATGTGTCCAGCCCCACAAGGCCTCCCTATAGCCTTCCACCCTCAGGGAGTGCTCCTACCGCCTGTCTCTTCCTCTCACTCTACGCGCAGTGTGTCTGCCAGTCTGCTAATGCACCTCACCTTCGCTTTCCATCCCTCTTTCCTCCACACCATCCTCTGCTCCTGGTTCAGACCACTGCCACCCCTCAACAGCGGCCACAGCCTTTCTCGTCCTTGCTTCTGCTTGCCCTTGACGGTCATCTACATTCAGCCAGACAGTAACCTCAAAACACCCTGGGCACCACGTATTACTGCCATATCCATTTGCAGAATAGAAAGTGGCACGTGGAGGTGGAACAGACACGGCTGCCTGCCCCTGCAGTCTGGCTGAGGGATCCCTGCTCCTACTCTGTGCACTTGGAAGAGAGCCAGACCCCTCCACGCCTAGAAGCCCGTGTGCTTTGCTCCTTCGTGGCTTTTCTGTGCTTCTGCCTCAGGCTCAAAAGTAGGGACTGTGATGGGGTGGTGCTGGTTTCGGATGTCGCGGTGGGCTGGGAAGTGTTGCTAGTTGCTGTAACTGCTGAAAGGGCCAGGTTAGCATCCAGTGTCCTAAGGGCCCCAGATGCCAGTCTTCCTGTGGACACGAAGATGCTCTGCAGTGTGCTAGGTGTGCTGAAACTGCAGTGCAGAGCCCAGCCTTTGCTCAAGAGTGCCACCTTCTGGCTGCTCCTGTCCAGAGTGCCCTAACCAACCACCCTCACCTCTGCAGTCTGAAGCCGAGTCTAGTCTGGTTTGCTTGTCTGTTGGAACTGTGAACCCTACTGGCACGATCATGTTTGTTTTCCAGGGGAGCCCATGCACAGCTCCATGGCCCCCTACACCCGACACTCAAAGACTCCTTGAGAGTTAAGGTGTCCCTTTGTCCCTCCCTAGTGCGGCCACATGTATTTCTGTGACTAGGCATGCAGAATTATGATCGGACCCTTCAAAGACAAGGGAGAAGAGATCCCTCTCAAACAGCGCGGCTTCACGTATTTGTAGGTCTCCACAGGAGACACCAGTGACTGCTACTTCATCTCTGTGAATAGAATCTGCCCTTGGGGGGGGGGGAGTTCTGATTGTTGGTGTATTGAAAATTGTTTCTTGAATTGTAGGTGTCTTCTGTTTATGAAGCAAGATGTGCAGGAGAGAGAAGTTCTGAGGCAAAACCAAATGGCCTCCACAGGAAGATGTGTTCCAGTGCCAGCTCTGACATGGGTGACACAGGCTCTGAAGCCGTCGGAGAGTGGGTGGGCCCGAGCAGAGAAGAGCTCTTCTCCCGAACACATCTCTGACCTGCAGAGTAGTGCCAGTCGTTGAAAATGCTGTCATGGGAAATTGCCTTCTGTGAGGCCTGTTAGTCTAAAGCAGCAACTTAGTTTCTTCTTCGATTAACTGATCCGTATCAGTGATTACCTTTCTCTTCTTGCTTATTTTAGCGTTGAGGACGGCTGTCCTGTTGAAGATTTGTTTCCAAGCTGTTAAGTTCTTGCTCTCTGAAGTAGACTAGCCTGTGCTGTCCAGTGGGAATGGGTGTGCATGTGCTTGTCCTAGCGCGTCCGCTTCTGCATCACGGCTGCAGGCCTCTTCTGGCGCTGTGTCGCCACCACCTTCTCAGCACTGTGGTGACAGCCGCCACCGTCCAGAGACTCTAGCTCTGCTCTCTGAGCCAGGAGCGCAGTCCTCCCCTGCAGTGGGTCAGGCCTTGCTGGAGGAGGAGGGAAGCATAGTGACTCATCCGCGGGCTCGTTCCGAAGATCTTGTGGACACTGCTGTAGGGACACCAGGGTGTGCTTTAGAGACTTGCAGAGTACTGTGCGCTCTCTTAGGATTCCCTAAGAGGTACTGTGGCTTGTGACTTTCTTGCTAGCTGAAGAAGCCAAGGATTTGAGGTGTGGGGTGGTGGAAGGGGTGAGTTCTGCTACTGCAGCACACCCATAGCACACCGCGGGGTTCTGTGAGCTGCCTCTCCAGCACAGTTAAAGGCCCTACCTGCAAATTATTTTCTAGCGACTTCATTGAACGAAGTCTCCAAATGAACTTAGAAACATTAGACACGCAGTGAGGCAGCCTCATCACCCTGACAAACCTTTGGCTGCTGCAGCTAGCTGCTCTTGTGGCTGTGATGTAGTATAGTTGTATCTCATTTTGTGTTTGAGAGAATGTTCTGGACAAGTTCTGCTTGCGGTGGGCTGGGGTAGGTAGAGGAATTTCCCACATACCCGTGTGATTGCTGTTCGGATCATCGCCTCACATGACCTGGGGAAGCAGGCAGGCAGTGCACCTGCACAGCTGCATCGAAGCATGCCGACCGCAGGCTCTCTCGCAGCACTGCCACCCAGGCTCCGGGAGGCCGGTCGTGTGAGTCCTAAACACCCAAATAGTTCCTCTCCTTCCAGCAACTTGCTTTTTAAAGACGCCTCGCCTGGGACATGCGTTCAGCATGCGCAGACATCGGGACTGGCCGAAAGGTCTGAAGCAGCCACGCTGGCCTCGCCAGTAAGTAGGGCAGCACTGGACACTGGGTGGCTTCTTAGCTGGGAGTTGAGCTGCCCCCGGGGCCTTGCTGGCAGTACTTGAGTTTGTTGCCTGTTTCTCAGGAGCACAGGAGGCACCATGGAGGTGTGCAGTCACTGCAGTTCTGTGTGTCCTCGCTGTGGGGAGCCTGGCTTGCTGGCTGGGGACATCTCACCACCTTTGGGTTTGCTTTCACACAGCACATCCAACACCTTACAGTGGCGCGTGTGTGCGTGTGTGCATGTGGAAGGTTTTGTGTTGCTCTTATTTATTTACAGACATCAGATAAGTTTTACATATTTTTTTTCCTTCTGGAGCTTCCTAAAATTTGATTAACATCTGCACTGAAATATAACCTATCATCAAAGGCAAAGTTGTCAACTCCTAAAATCAATGCAGTCACAATTACCCTAGAAATTGTTGCTATAACCAAATGGATTTCATACTCAACCATGAGCTTGGATGACCTGCACAGGAAAGGGCTCCAGGCGCAAAGGCACCTGCTCCTCAGCTGTGGGGAGAGGCCCCACAGGGGAAGCGGTGGGCCATAAAAAGGCAAAGGGATGAAGAGATTCTGGATTCGGTTTCTGTTTGTGATTACGTGGCTGGAGCTCAGGCTTTGGCCCAGAATTGAAGTGTGGTTTTAGTTTCGTGAAGGGACGATCACAAAACGCATTTAAAAAGCCGGTAGATGCTGAAATGCACTGTGGTATGAAGCGCGTTGCACATCCGTAGCACTGAAGTGTCAGCTCCACTCTTGGGCTGAGATTTTTTTTTCCATGGTTGTATCGTTCTGATTTCACGTACACCAGAGTAACTGATTTTTTCCTTTTGTTTCATTTTGTTTTGTTTTCTTGTGGAGTTAACACCAAATAAAAATTACAAAAATGTTTGTTGTTTTTATTTATTATAGCTTTTTTTTTTTAAGTGAAGAAGCAGCCTCCTCTTAACTGAGAAGAAGAGAACGCCAGCTCCTCCTCCTGAGGGCATTAGCTTCCCAGAGAAACTCCCTGGAGCTGGGAAGCAAGGAGGTGGGGCCTAGTGAGCAGCCGCTGAACACGTCCCCAGCAGGAGTGGTCTGTCCCTCCTCAGACAAGTCTGCTTGCGTGTTATTCTGGAAGGAAATAAAGTCTTCACATGTGAATGCGAATGTTGTTTATTGCACAGAGAAATCAGTGGGACGGCTTGGTGGGAGGGTGCTGACTGTGCAGGTCTCAGAATCCACCCGAAGGAGGAGAGACCAACCCTGCAGGTGCCCTCTGACTTCTGAATTCGCACCATGTACTGCATGCGCGCGCGCACACACACACACACACACACACACACACACACACGTACACAGGAACAGTAAACAAAAAGCGTGTTTGAAGAAGTATAAAGGAAAACTCAACATGGCCACGCATGTTCCTGTGGACACCTGTCTGGATCTTGCATTGGTCTTAAAAATTTGATGTTAATCAAATTTTAGGAAGCTCCAGAAGGAAAAAAAAAACGTAATGCTTGTCTTCTTGACCACACAGTGTGTTTGCAACACCTGGAATGCTGAACCCCAGCAGGTGGGCATCCACAGAGGATCCACAGGGGTCGCTACAAAGCCGGGATGGCTGACTCCTTACTCAGAGGTAGAGGCAGGAGGATCAGGAGCTAGAAGTGCAAGATCAGTGTGGGCCATAGGAGGCCCTGTCAAAGATTAAAGAAACAAAAGAGCGTTCTACACCAGTCAGTGAGGAGCCTGCCCACCTCTGCTGGGTAACGCTGTGAAGGGTTTCAGCTCTGGCTGCAGACACACGCGGACTCTCAAGTTGCAGGGCGGGCTAGGCAGTCTGTAGCATGACTATGCTCGCATGGGCACATCGTTACGGAGACAGGTGTCCACAGGAACATTTGATGTTAATTTAATTTAACATTTAATTTAACATTGCTGGAGGTCTCCAACCTGGTCAGGTCAGGGCTGGGCTCTGCAGCTCCAGTGTATTTAGTAAGCCCAAACTGCGTCATCACGGCTTATGCAGTGTGTGAGGGGATTGGCCATTCATTTCTGCTAGGCGGCCCTTTTCTTTCTCCCTTAAGTGTCTCCTGTCTGTAAGGGTATTGTCCCTAGGAGCCCTGGCTTCATAGCCCCAAGCTGTGTGTGTGTGAGCCCAACGTTGTATCCAGGGTCTAATGCAATCTCTTGTTGAGCTTAGAACAGTATCCACACCGCACTTTAAAACACAAAGGTTACCAAGATACCACTGCCCCAGAGAGCTTGCGCGGGCTGTTTGTTTCTTGAGAGGACCTGGTCATGATACCTGCAGAGGGCAACTTGACATGAGTGGTGAGCCAGAAAGGATCATGCCCGGGCTATCTCGCATCCTGTGGTAACACTCTTTCAAGGGTGCTTCTGGGGTCTATAACTCCAGTCTCACCCGTACAGCCATGCTTGCAGTCACCATGGAACCCACAGAGCTGACGGCTCAGGCCTCACAGAGGTCATGCAGCAGTGATGGCCAGCTCAGGCCCTGACAGGCCACACGTGGCTCTTCTGGTTGTCCCTGACTAAGTGGTGGCTGGGCTGGAAGGCAGAGGTCAATGGCAACAGGAACCAAGTGTGCACAGCAAAACCAGGCTGGGGAGCTCGGAACACCGTGCCATTGTGGCGAGTGATGGCACAGCCTGGTACCACAGTCTGGGTACCAGTTGGCACTTCTTCCAGGGGTGAGGAAGGCCATCCATCCCTACGGGCCCTGTCACACGTGGAGACAGTGTCCCCTTCTAGACTGTCTTGAAGGCTAGTTGAGGAGCACTTACCAAAACTGCCAAGGTCTTCTGGACAAGTCAAAGACCAGGAGCCCAGGTCCTAGGGGTGCTTCTGCCATTCTTGGTCTGTTGCCTCGTGGAACGGCATGTTGGAAAGAGCCCTGCTCTATACTGGCTGCTCCCCCACCCCATCTTAGCAGGGCCCACAGGCTCCCAAGCACTCCTTGCCCTTCCTACGCTCAGGGACCCAGCAGTGTATCTGTCCTGCATCCTGTGTTCCCACCGTTGTCCCCAGCAAGCTCTGGGAAGGTGAGGGGCTGAGGTGGCTTACTCGTCTCAACTCCAGCCTGGAAAGAATCCCACCATTGCTGCCAGGGCTCTGGGTGTAGGTCCTCCTCAAGGGTTCAGAGACCCTTGCTGTGTGCCGTGGACACAGGCTTGTCCTCCACTAGACCACAGGCTGGGAACTCAAGGGGCAGCAGCCCAGGACTCCTGTTCACTGAGAAGATGCAGGAAGGGCAGCGCTGGCTGGCTTCTTGGGCAAATGAGCACCCTCTCTTCTGAGGAGGTGGTGCTAGAAGAACCCGGACCCTGCCGCAACCCCAGGCTGAAGGGCCAGTAGTGAGTAGCTGGGCCCTCTCAGTAAGGGTATGAGGACACTATCTGTGGCTGAACTGAGATCTGGTTCCTTACTTAGTCACTGATGCCAAACCACCATGAGATCATCGCACAGCAGTGATAGCCGTCAGCCTCTGCACTCAGACCCCAAGGCCGCCTGGGCATGTTTGCTCTCCCCAGGTTTTCCTGCAGTAGGGCGGTAAGCAGAGTGCCAACCGCTGGGAAGGCAGGGGTCTGCCAGTGAAGCAGCGATGCCGCGTGGCACACTCAGGAGCTGACATCCGGGACATACCCCACCCACTTTTACCTGCTGGCAGCACCCTACTGCCTCAGCGTGGTCCCCTCCGGTCTGGAATTTCTCAGAATCCAATCTTCTAAGTCCTGGATGTACCTGGCTTCAGTGGGCGGAAGAAACAGGAAGAGAGTTGAGGAGGGATCTTAGTTTGGGTGGGGGGTGGTCATGGTAGTCTTCTAAATGCTACAAGAGTTCCAGCAGATTCTCTACTGTGTACCAGCTAATACCCTAGGATCTGTGAAGCCAGTGGCTGGGGTGCTGTTGTGTCCCTCTCATTCATGGGGGAAGGGAGGGAATGTGTCCCCCTCATTCAGGCCCACAGGACTTCGCCACCTGGTCCACCTGGCAAGACGGGCCAGCCCGTGTCCTGCACCCTGGCTGCTGGCTTCACAGGTCCTGAGGGCGTATCTTCAAGAGTTTAGAGCCCCTCTACACTTCAATTTGCTCTGTGCTTCCTGAGTGGTTTAGACGCAATCTCTGCTCCAGCTGGCTGCTGCTCTGCCCCCTCCCCAACGCCATTATGAACTCTAAGCCCAACAATTCTTTAAATTGCTTCAGTCCCATAGTGTTTATAAGAGCAATAGAAAAGTAACTGATGCAGACCCTGTCTCCAGAGAGAGGGGGAGAGAGAGAGAGAGAGAGAATGAGGAGGAGGAGGAGGGGGGAGATAGCTGACAGCTGAATGGCAAGAGGATGTCCTGCTTAAACCTGCTTGGGCAACTTAGCAAGACAGTCTTTAAAAAAACAAAAACAAAAACAAAACTTGGGGCCAGAGAGATGGCTCAGTCAAGAGCACTTGCTGCTCTTCCAGAGGACCCAGGTTCAGTTCCCAGCTCACACCTGTGAGCAGGTGACTCACAACCATCTGTTAACTCCTGTTCTAGGGGATCTGACACCTCTGGCTTCCTGAGGCCCTCTGCACTCACATGCAAAGAACAACACACATGGCCAAAAAAATTAAAAATATAAAAATATTTTAAAATAAAAACAAGGAAAAGGGGTTCAGGCGTATTCTCCAGTACCACAAAAAGAAGGAAAAAGATCAGAAGGAAGAAGAGAAAGGTGACTGGGATCTTAGAAGGTACAGAGAGCTGTCCTGTGTCCTTAGTGTTGGGGGTGTGCTTGGAAAAGCTGTCCTCCAGATTGTGTGGAAGACATGGAGTGTTTGCCGGGGACCAGTAACTCTTGAGATGTGTGGAGAAGAGTTCAGGCAAAGTAGAAATGTGTAACCTGGAGAGGTGAGCAGAGTTCTGATCCATGGCAGGGGTCACAAGCTCCCTCTACTTTAAGTGTGTTTGATGTTCTCCATAACAGTGTGTCCTGAAACTCAATTTAAGGTGCGTACTGGGCCTTCAGGTTTGGACCAGCAGCAGAGAGGCTTCTGAAGCTGGAACAGTAGGAGCTGCATAGAGGTCTCATTCTCAGCCTCTGCCCTCACGGACTGCACCAGCTTCTGGGCTCCAAGGGAGGAGACACCAGGCCACCACAAAAACACCCACTTCAAGGGGGGCACTCATGTGCTGTCAGGCTGCTACAACAGCAAACCTTCGGGGCAGCCTCTCCCAGAGACAGGCCACGTGTCTCACCCACTTCCAGAGTTAGGGTGCTGTGCTTCTGATAGGGTTAGTCAATGTCCCTGTTCCCACTCCTACCTCCAATCCCAGAGGTCACAGCATGGGCTTCCTCAGCATCTTGGTGCTGGCTACACTGTTTCTTCACAGGTGGGGGCTGAAGACAAGTTGGACCAGCTCTTTCTAGCTCCTGAAGCAGGAGCAGCAGTGGAGAGACAAAGACCAAGAGGGTTCCCTTGAAGCCTTTTGCTTGCCAAAGTATTCCAGCACATTCCTCAGGGCAGGTGCTCTCCTTCCTGTGCAGACTCTGCACAGCCCCTGCTCGAGGCTACCCGTGCTGCCCCTTTGGAGCTGTGGGCAGTGGAGGCCCGTCCCTGCCATCACCTGCACGGGAGGGTGGGGTCGTCTTATGTAAATCTGACCTTGCTTCTTTGCCTCTGCTCTACACATGGGTCCTCCCATTGCTGCTTCTGCCACCATAAGTAATGGACAGGCTCCCCAAAGAATCTTGCCGTGTGCTTGAGCTGGCCAGTCACTGCTGTGGGATCATGCACTGCATGGGAAGCTAAGGGGGCTTCAAAGACACTGAGGCCAGGAGGGGATTGGGAAGGGAGAAATGAGGAGACATACACAGCCGGAACACCAACGCTTAGCACAGGATTCGTAATGAAGGAAGCCCTGTCCCGGGGTGGACAGGCTGCTGTGGGGCAGATGCACCACCTGTAAGGTCGCTGGCAGCCAGTCTGCACTGTGCTTCCTGTGGGCTGAGGCTCTCCTGGCTAACTGAGCGATATAGTTCTTCCAAGACATTGGAGGTAAGGTCCCCTCCTTCATATTTCCTTAGTACTGACAAAGCTATTTCATTTTTATTGATACATTTTCTATTTGTGTTCCTCTCTCCAAATTCAAGTACTGGGTCCTCCAAGGCGAGTGTTAGATGGGTGGTGATAAATGCAGGGGTTCTGGCTTGGCAGCAAGCACGTTTACCCACTGAGCCATTGTGTCAGCCCTGAAAAGAACCAGCTTGTGAAGAGGAGGTCCTGGGCTTGACCCTTGACTCTTGACCCTAACAGGAAGGGTCCAACCATCTGTGAAGGTCCCATAAGTTGGAGTTGCCTCAACTCAGCTTGGTGCTGCCCCCCATCTGTGTGACCTTGTCCAAGGTGGGGACCTCTGTGTCACAGCAGCCTTTTTAATAGAGCGGGGCTAACAGCTACTGGTGAGGGCGAAGGGAGACAGCCAAGCCAGTGGCTTTCAGGTGTCTCCAGACCCTCAATCATTAAGCACTACTTTGGGAAGCTGGGAAGTATTGTTCTAGAGGCTGGGCCGACTGGGAGAGAGCGTCAGCGGTGTTTCTCCTGGAGTGGGTTTGACAACAGAGCTGCCTGCAGCTGGACAGCAGAAGCATTAAGCAGTAACCCAGGTGCCAGCCAGGAGGTCCAGACTGTGCCAGGCCTGGGGCTGCCACCCTCTTGTTTCTGGAATTGAAGCAGCAGCTTCTTTGGAACAGGCTGTCCCTGTGGACTTCCCTGTCCCCCTCCCTGATACTATTGGGTCACAAGCACAGGAAGATCTTCCAGAACACTGGCTACTACCCCGCCTTGTTCCCTAGTCTGCCTGTTCTTCATTCTTCCAAGACCTGTTCTCTGGATTTCCATTTTCCTTTAACACAAGGCCAAAGTAGAGCACAGTGACATGTTCCCATAAACTCAGCTTTCAGAAGGCTGAAGCAGGAAGGTGGCAAGTTCTAGTCCAGCCTGGGTTACATAGGGAGAACCTGTCTCACAGCACAAAGGTCACCAGGTACCTGCACCCTCTTGTCACCTAGGTAAGAATGTGTGGCCAGTGCTGCCTGGTAGTTCTGAGGGATTGGAGAGTGGAGAGGACCCTTTGCTTCTGGTGCTGAGCACAATGCCTAGCACAGAAGTGGATGGGAGAGAGGAAACTAGTCAGGGAGGGAGGCCAGCTGCTTTCAGCTGGCTTAGGGCTCAGGGCTGAGACATAAGGATTGGGGAATCTGAGATCTGCTGTTTCCCCAAAGATGAGGGGCAGTATCTATGGAGAGAGGGGGCAAGAAGAACCCCAAGGACATTTGCACCCCAGCCTCTATTTCCGTAGGATGGAGCCAGCTATGGGGGTGTATGGGGAGGGGGACCTGGATGTCTGCAGGTAAAATAATGTGGAGTGTGTTGAAGGGGAAGCTTGAGGGTGAGGTGGGGGAGAAAGGGGTGAGGTTGGAATGGGTAGATAGGACAGGTGGGAGTCATGAATGGCGGCACCCACTGACCACACCCCCAAACTGAGACAGGAAAAGAGAAAGCCAGGATTCAGAGAGTCTGGATAACTCGTCCAAGGTCACACACGAAACACCAGAGCTGGGGTTCCAGCCAGGTGCTGCCCAAACCGCAGCCTGCTAGCCCTCCGCAAGCCTCTGGATCCCGGGGTGCTGGCTCCAGAGAGCCTCAGGTTCCTGTCTGTAGTTCAGTGAGTGTGAGGATGCAGGGGGCCGCAGGCCAAGTGCCAGGTAGAGCAGGCAGAGGGTCTCTGGGAAGGTTCCCTTCTGGAGGGGGTGGGTGGTGAGAGAGTCAGAGCTGACTTTCTGAGGGGGGCAGCATCTGGTGACAACCTGCACAAGGCATTTAAGGAGAGAGGTCTGGGGGAGAGGGGAGGTGGGAGGCGTGAGCAGCGCAAGGGCGTGCCCAGAGGAAGTTCTTGGTGGGCCTGCCATGGACTGGCAGGTGGTGGCGGGATCGGGCCTCGGCCCCGCCTCCTCAGGTCCCTCATGCTCTGCACACCCACACTGGTCTTCACGCTCCATGGTTGCAGCAGCAGGCTTTTAGGAACAAGGCTGTTTGGAAAATTCCACTTGGGTGTGCTGTGACACAGAGCCGCAGGCTCCCAGCAGGCTCGCTTCCCAGTGAACAATGAGCCTGGCCACAGGCAACCTGCACCCCCCCCCACCCCATCCCGTCCCAGGCCATGAGGCCAGGCTTTAGGGGATCCTTTCCTTCTGACTTATTCTTCCTGTCAGTTACTTGGGATACACAGGTTATGGGTGACCTTGGGTCAGCCCTGCCTGGATCACGGCTCTCTAGTGACCTGTGGGCACCACCGGCTCCTAGAATGGCTGGAGGCTGGGGTTCCACAGCCCAGCAGTCACTTGCCTCGATGGTCCTCACTCCAGTGGCATCCAGTGTGCTGTTAGGCTTGTGGGGCTGAAAAACCCTCAGGTAGGCACTTTTCCTGTTCATCTCACGGGCACAGGGCTGGGCTTGCTTAGCTCAAGGCTCTGGTGTGATGGCTGAGAGTCTCAATCTCGTGTCCTCAGGTGGCCATGTGAGACACAAACACTGCTTCCTTGTGAAGCAGCACACGACATGGGGAAGGTTAAAAGGCATGACACATGTGCAGACCCATGACACTCAGCTATGGCCAGGCACTCAGTGTGCTTTCTTCCCTCCTCCCCTCTCAGGCTGGGAATGGAGCCCTGGCCACTGAGCAATGCCCCAGCCTTGCCCCAGCCTCTTTCTGTCTTTGTTCATCCCTAGGGATGGTGTGCATCTCACAGCCTCTGACCGTACCCAACCTCAGTCTCCTAAGCCCTTCTTCTGCACTGCATGCCGACTTGTGAAGAAGCCTGGCCAGCTCTGTCTGTGTTATGTGGTTGAGCGTTGGCACAGCTCTCAAAGCATATTGACAAATGTCTGAGAGGGTTTTACAGGGGCTGAACCATCTCCTCAAACACCATTCCTCTAGGGACTATGCCCTCTCAATGAACTGTTTAGAAATGCACAATTAAAGCAGGAGTGGCAGTACACTCCTGGGATCCCAGCACTGGGGAGGTAGAGGCAGGAGAGTCAGCTGCTCAAAGTCATCTTTGTCTACATAGCAGCTTTGAGACCAGCCTGAGCTCCAGGAGACCCTGTCATTTAAAAAAAGTTTAAAAAGCAAGCTGTTAGCTGGGCAGTGGTGGTGCACACCTTTAATCCCAGCACTCAGGAGGTAGAGGCAGGCAGATCTCTGTGAGTTCGAGGCCAGCCTGGTCTACAGAGTGAGTTCCAGGACAGCCAGAGTTACAACAGAGAAACTCCGTCTCAAAAACAAAAAAAAAAACAAACAGGCAAATTTTATTGGCTGTGGTGACCCTGCTGTAGCGTCACAGACCATTGAAGACTATGTTTCCAGACCAATCAGCAGCTCCCCTAAGGATTTTCTTGATGTCTGTGTATGTCACGTCCTTAGCAAATCTCCCTGTATTGTGGGGCATCTTTGCTGTAAATGGCATTATGGCGAGGTCTTGCTACAACAGAGTTTGGAGGTGATATTGCCATGATTACTCCTTGAAACATGTCCTCAAACTAAAGGGATCCCAAGACATTAAACACCCTCTGTGTTCTTTGATAGGGATGCGCTGGAGTTCTGTCTCCCAATCTTAATGCTTCGAGTCTCTTGCAGGCCAGGACACTGGTTAAAAAAATAAATAAATAAGAAAATAAATGAGGAAAAGGCTGAGCAGTGGCACACATCCTTAATCCCAGCACTGGGGAGGCAGAGGATCCCCAAGTTTGAGGTCAGCCTGGTCTACAGAGGGAGTTCAGGACACCCTGAAGACTACACAGAAAAAAAAATATATGTATACATATACATACATAAATGTATGTACACACACATATATATATTTATGTATGTACACACACACACACACACAGAAGAAAAAGGAAAAAAGAGAATTCGAGTTGAGAGGCCTTGGTGTGAGAGAACGGAGCCACTGCTCACAGTGAGCTGTGGTGGTTGCAGTGGCTGCTCTGGCTGCCTGACGCTGTCCTGTCGGCTCTCTGCTCGCGTCAGGTTGCCAACCACCAGCTCACTAGCAATTCCTGCCTCTTTTTTTTTTTTCTCATACAGTTTTCAGAACCAACCACAGAAATCCAAATTCCAAGCATTGTGCCCTAAAAATAGGAGCTGTGGTCTCCGTGGTGAAGAAGCTAACATTCCCAACAGAATGGAGAGGGAAGGATTGGGTTTTGGAAGGTTCTGAGGGCCCTTGGACCGAAGATGGACAGAGTCAGCTGAGTCCCAGTGTGGCATGGGAACTTGCCGTTACGGTAACCATGCCATGCCAGGAGCCAGTGCGTGGGAGGCAGGATGGGGCTGGGCAGGAGGTGGGGACAACGGAACAGACCTGTGACACCTAGGCTGAGTGGCTTCACCTCCCAGCCCTGTCCTCCCCTGTAAGATGTGAGGCACTGTGAGCTCGGCAGGCTGTGGAGCGCGACCTGGTACAGAGGTGAGGTGCCGGCCCATGTCAGGGATGAGTCCAGATGGACAGGTGTGGGTACAACTTGTTCGTGCAGCTCATGCATTGGTGGTGTTCACAGGGGCTGGGGGACAGTTGGGGGTCATGCGTTCAGGAGATGAGATCCCTGTGTCTATGAAAGGGATGTTAGCAGGTCCTAACAGAACACTTATTTTCTGCCTACCACCATCACCTGACTGATTCTCCATCTTTCTCTCTGGACTGACTTTCTCCCTGATAAGTCAGAGGCTTGGCCTGAGTCCTGGTGAGGACCCTCTTGGGGCTTCATCTGGTTAGATAACCACTTTCCTTGTAAGAGGCCATGGCTACAACTGCAGAGCTGCATCTGTCCCTCCCAGGAGCCCCGTTAAAGCAGGAGCTGTGGGCTATGTGTCCCGGATGTACAGCAGGTGTACAGAGATGGTTTCTATGGGCACTGGGCATCCTGAGGCATTCCTGCTCCTCTAAAGAGATACTCAACAGGGCACATGGACACCATCCCTGGTAAGATCTCTTCCCCTCTGAGGCCAGCTCTCTTTGTCCATGTTATGTTCTTAGGGTAGGTCAGATTGTTCCAAGGAGACTTCAAAATGTCCCCCTTCATGTATGACCACTGCTTCATCTGTTCTGACACATACAGTTCTTAGCAATGTGGGAAGGGGAAGGGCTATGTGCTTCAGGGATGGAGGTGGGGATGGGGCGGGGACAATCTCCGAGGAGCTGGTACTTCTGCATCAAAGAAACCATGCACAGGGGCAGTCCTGGAAACCTCCAGCAGAGCCTGTAGGGGAGGAGGTGGAATGTCTTCCCCAGAGTAGTTCTGCTGCAGTTGTACAGAGGACTGTCAACTTGACAAGGTGGTTTTCTCTGTGCCTGAGCTAGACATGTCGGGTTCTGAGGGAGTTAGTGGCTGAAAGTGACTACACACCTTAATGCTGGTCACTGTGTTCTCGTTTCAGACTCAAGTTACAATGAGGCTTTATCTAGACCAGTTCTGGGTACCCATAACAAAAGGTAAGAAGACAAAGACCAAACCAAAGGGATGGGAAGTGACCATGAGTTCCCAGAAAGATGCTTTGTTTCTGGTGCCAGGCTGGTGAGGGTGAGGCAATTCAGACAGAGGGCGCCAACTCCAAACCTATGCACCATAAAGAGTTTCCGACTCTGGAAATGGGACTGTGGTCCTTTGTCATTGCAATTTTTAAATTTCAAGACTCAGCACTAGGGCTGGGAGGAGAGGAGTCATGAGGACATCCGTGCAAACAGACACACAGATCCAGTGTGTTAGCATGTGAGTTGGGACTGAGGCCAGTTTCTGCTTTCTGGTCGCTATTTCAATCCAGCTCTCAGGGCACTGGAAACCTGGTGTTCTCATTTAAAACTGCACGTTAAGCTTTCTATTATGCACCAGATACCTGTGTGTGTGTGTGTGTGTGTGTGTGTGTGCGCGCGCTGTAAGTCTCTCAGCTCTCTGAATGCCAAAAGGTTGCCTATTTAAGCTTCCACCTTCCTGCCATCGTAAGTGGAAGCTAAGAGTAATTACAATCAAGGTCCAGGGAGGAAAGAGAAGCCAGGGGTCTATCACTGCTCTCAAGTGACCTGTGGGCACCACCGGCTCCTAGAATGGCTGGAGGCTGGGATTCCACAGCCCAGCAGTCACTTGCCTCGATGGTCCTCACTCCAGTGGCATCCAGTGTGCTGTTAGGCTTGTGGGGCTGAAAAACCCTCAGGTAGGCACTTTTCCTGTTCATCTCACGGGCACAGGGCTGGGCTTGCTTAGCTCAAGGCTCTGGTGTGATGGCTGAGAGTCTCAATCTCATGTCCTCAGGTGGCCATGTGAGACACAAACACTGCTTCCTTGTGAAGCAGCACGCGACATGGGGAAGGTTAAAAGGCATGACACATGTGCAGACCCATGACACTCAGCTATGGCCAGGCACTCAGTGTGCTTTCTTCCCTCCTCCCCTCTCAGGCTGGGAATGGAGCCCTGGCCACTGAGCAATGCCCCAGCCTTGCCCCAGCCTCTTTCTGTCTTTGTTCATCCCTAGGGATGGTGTGCATCTCACAGCCTCTGACCGTACCCAGCCTCAGTCTCCTAAGCCCTTCTTCTGCACTGTATGCAGATTTGTGAAAATATTTAAAAACGTTTGAGAGAGTTGTGCAGTTGAACCACTACCTCAGACACTTATCATTTCTCTGTCTTGGAGGCTAAGCCCTCTCCTATCGGCTGTTTTGAAAATGGTGTGCAATTAAAGCAAGATATATGTTCCTGAAATCCCAGCCCTGGGGAGGTAGAAGCAGGAGGGTCAGGAGTTCAAAGTCCTCTTTACCTAGGATGCAACTCTGAAGCTACATGAACTAGGAACCATAACAAAGACAAATGAATTTCCTCTTGCATGCCTCCAAGTGTCTGCCAGGGTTCCTCTTCCTGCAGGCCTGTAATGGTTCACGCCTTCTCCCAGACTGAGTGTAGTCAGGCTTTGGGGTGTCTTTTGCTAATTCCTTGGGGTCTGACAACCCCTAGAATAAACCTAGGTCATTCTGAATCCCTTTGGTATGAATCCAACAAACCCATCTCTACAGTTTGGGTTAGGAAACAGCTCAGGTGCATTCAGGAAGCAAAATGTGGCCCAGTGACCTGGAAGGAGCTCCTCCTCCAGGCACCTGGCTTCGATCTTCTCAGCTATAGCGGACTTCTACTCTCTGAATCAGAATTGTTTATAGATTTGTATCTCTGTAGCTTTTGCTACTTGGAAACAAAACAATACATACATAAAGCCGGCTGTGGTGGCACACACCTTTAAGCCTAGCACTCCAGAGACAGAAGCAGGAGGATCTCTGTGTCCCCGGCCAGAGTGGGACCCAGTCTAGTCCTAAGCGAGTCGGTCATAGTTTTCAAAACACGCTCAAGAACCCTGTACAGCACCTCCCGAGGCCCCGTCACCTGGCAGGCAAAAGTTTGGGAGCTAAGCGCTAGGCACTAAGTGCAATGATCCGGTGTTCAGAAAGGCCCATTTCACAGAGGAAGACGCTCAGGCTTTGCCGGAAGGGCGCTCCGAGGTCACAGATCCTCACCCAGCACTCAGGTGTCCGCCTAAACACTCCCGAGAGCCTTGCGGCTGGACAGAGGCGCCCCATCGATGCGCTCCGCCGCTCGGCTCCCCATGCCTGGCCGGGCCCTGAGCGCTTCCCCCTCCCTCCCGCTTCCCACTTCCAAGATGGCCGCGGGCGGAGCCGACCAGGTAAGGGGCCCCTGCCGGGCGCCTGCGGTGCTGATGTAGACACTGTGACTTTCTCAGGGCTTCCTTCGCAGCTCCGCTTGGACCGAGGGGCAGAACAAGGACGGCGACACAACTCCGGAAGCTCAGGGCAGACGCTTGCGCAGGCGGAAGGAGGGGCGCAGTGAGCGTCGGGCACCGAGCTCAGCAGAGGCGCGGCGGGGGGCGAGAGCCCGGGCGGAAGAGCGGTGGAGGGCTGACGGGGGCGTGGCTAGAGAGCGTGGAGGCGTGGCTAGGATGCACGGGGCGTGGCTAAGGAGTGTGGGGCGTGGCGATGCACCTGCTGCAGGGAGTGTGGCTGGGCTGGGTGAACTGCGGGAACGGAAGGGCGGAGGGCGTGGCTAGTGAGATTTCGGGGGCGTGGCTATGGATCATGGGGCGTGGCGGGGGCGGGGCCTAGCGCCAGCTGCTTTGGGCCGCGGGCGGCTGACAAGCACCTGCTGCGGCCCGGCGTCAGCAGCGGCAGGCCGCCTCGCGCCGCAAGTTGCGGGCCCCACGGGGCGTGGGGCTGCGGGCCACGGGCCCGGAGATGGCGTCGGAGCCGCGGTAGCTCGGGTACTGAGGGCCTCTGCGGGGTCAGGCTGAGGTTGAGGAAGCGGGCGCGGGCCACTGCCACCTGCTGCTGCGCTGACCCGGCCGGGCGGCCAGGCTCCTGAGGGCGCGGGAGGGAGCGCTGGGGTCCGGCCGGCGTGCGGCTGCCCTCGGTCAGAGCGCGCCGTGACTTGCGCCTTTCCCCGAACTTGTGAAAAGTTTTCTCCTCAGATGTGGTGCTGAGAACCCCAGGGGAGTCTGCCCTGCGCGTCCGCGCCCAGCGTCCCCTCAGACCCCTGTCCTGTTCAGATCCCTGCCCTCAGTCCTCCACGGACTCCTGGGATATTCAGATCTCGGTCCTCCTCAGACCCTTCTCCTGCTCAGATCCCTCTCCTCCTCAGGCCTCCTCAGACCCTGACCCGTCCTGTGTCGCGGATCTCCTTCCTCCTCGGACTCCTTTTCCAGAACTTGATGAAAAGTTTTCTCAGCTGTGAGGCTGAGACTGGCGCATCTGCCTTGCTCGGGGCTGTGGGCTGCGAACGAGTCTGAGGGTCAGGAGCCTGAATCCTCCTCAGACTCCTGTCCTGTTCAGACCTCTGTCCGCCTCAGTCCTTCTTTCTCAGCCCTTTGTGGTGTTTTCATATCCTCTTCCTCCTCATATCCACTCTCCTCAGACTGCTAAACCACTTCCTTAAATCTCCTGACCCACTGGGCCCTCTTCCCCTCTCGGGCCTCTATACCAGGGGCCTTGGACTGCAGAAGGGCCTTCAGGGACCCCACTTTCCTCAGACTCCCATTCCCTTGACCAGGTCCTCCTCAGATCTTCCACCCTCTCGCTGTAGAACCATTTTATCTCTAGAGACCCTTGGTATTGGGCAGATTGGTAGTCTAGAGGGGCAACCTGACGTCTGCCCCCTGCACCCCTTCAGGTTCTTGTCTGCCCTGCCGGGGCTTGGCTAGCTTTCCAGAGGGTGCTAGCCAACACAGGTTCCTGATGGAACTCCAATGAGGCTGGGAATGTCAGCCTCCTGACCAGGTCTAGTGAAATTCAAAACTGCCTCTGCCTTAGAGCGACATAGACGGGACCTTTATCTCCCAGGTGGAATTGGAAGTTTTGCTCTGAAGATTCTGCAAGCACTTCTGCAGTTTGTCCCTTCCGGAGACCCTGGGCACCGTATGATTGTTTCATGTCGGCTGCCTGGGTTGCCTGTGGCCATTGGCAGTTCTGCTATAGAGACTGGGTTAGTCTTTGTAGCAGTCTTGGCATACTTCTGTGCCAACGCCAAACTACGTCTCAGGTTGGATACTGCTTCCCCCCTCCCCCGGCTCTTCACCACTTGCTTTGTTGTATGGCTTTGACCCATTGAGATCTGAGCTCCATGATCTTAATGAGACCCCGCTGTAATGAGAGCCTGGCGTGCACCTGCTGCTTAGGGTTATTGGGCGCACTCTTCCGGAACATTAAGAGGAGGAGCTGTGGCTCTGGGAGATGAGGTGGGAGAGGCAGAGGTGGGATGCAGACCGAGCTGGTGTATCACAAGACACGGCTCTGCTCACCCTGTGTCCTCAGGGGCCCCAGCAGGCCCTGGCGTGTATGTGTTTAGCATCTTCCCTGCATGAGTTGTGCTTGCTTGCTTTTTGTGCAGCAGAGTTTTTGTACTTTGCACATCTCACATTCAGCATCTCACTTGGCTCCTGGGGTCTGTATCTCTTTAGCACTTTCAGTTAGCCCTGACTCCTGTCATGCAGAAAGTGAGTCCCCTGCCTGCTCTCCTTCCTCGACCAGGACCAGAGGCTCCTTGTGTGAGCCTCTCTCACAGTGGGAAGGACATGGCTTCAGAGGCCTTGTCTTGGAGCCTGACTCCCCATGGGTCAGAGATCTTAACTCATGTCCCCAGCCTCAGCACTGAGCGTGTTTGCCACAAGTGTGGGGTCTCGAGACCTTGGAAAGGGTTTGTCAGAATAGGCACTTACACCTTAAAGAGTTTAGGAAATTGAGTATGTATTGCCTCCTGATATTTGCTTTAGGATTAGATTTAAAGAAAGTGTCTTGGGCCAGGAGTATTGGGACTTGTTGACTGTTGAGTTGGAAGGCTCTCAGGAGTCGATCAGTTTGGCTAATTGTGTTTTTCACTTGGGAAAATTGAGGCCCAGAGTTCAGTCAGTGTCACATTGCATGTGTGAGGAGAGATAATAGCAACAGGAAGAGCTGCACAGCCAGGCCCTGTGTACACGAGTGGCTGTTTCTGGGCTTTCTAATGCAACGGTGCTGTTAAAATAGTAGGCCTGAGTTGGCTGTCCATCTCTGTGCCAAGAAGAATAACATCTTAGGAGTAGCTCATGCCAGGCGTAGTTCTAAAGGTGTATGTGGCTTTCTTCCCATAATCTTGCTAATTGCCCGATAAGATAGAGAGAGGGTAATATTGGCTTTATTTTACTGTGAAACCAAGGTACATGAACTTAAACTAATCAAAGCTCACGCAGCTGGCAAGTGGTGGAGCTGGGATGTGAACCCAGGTAGTCTACTCCAGAGTCTGTAGTTCCTCCCACACTACTTATTTTAAAACCATCTTGTAAAATTGCATCATTTATTTATGTGTGTGTGTGTGTATGTGTGTGTAGGTCGGAGGACAACTTTTAGTCAGTTTTCTCCTTTTACTTGTGGGTCGTGCGGATCGAACTCAGATCATTAGGCTTGGTAGCAAGCGCCTTTCCCACATGAGCCATCTCTCTGGTCCTGAAAACTTTGATAAGTTATTATTACTGTGCATACGTGATGTGTGTGGTTGAGCACGCCATGCTGCGTGTATGGAGGTTGGAGGACAACTTTTGGAGTCAGTTCTCTGTTTGTGAGAGCTCTAGGGATGGAATTTAGGTTGCCAGGTATGTGCAGCAAGCGTCTTTACCCAAGGAACTGTCCTGCTGGCCCTGTTTGAAAAGTTTTGGGGGCTGGAGAGACGGCTTAGCACTAGGAGCACTGGCTGCTCTTCCAGAGGGCCCAGGTTCAGTTTCCCGCCCTACAGGGCTGTTTACAACCATCTGTGTAACTCCAGCTCCCAGGGACCTGTGCCCTCGTCTGTCCTCAGCAGGCACCAGGCACACACCTGATGCACAGACATACATGGAGGCAGAACACTCCTACACATAAAATAATTTTAAAAATCCTTTTCTGTTGACATCAAACATGTAAAAGTTAAGTGTTCAATCTACTGACTGTCACAGAGCTGAGGACTTGTGTTAAGTATTCCAGCAGGCTGTGTGTGGGGCTTTGATGTCATACTTGGATTGAATCCATCGTTGTGCAACTTTGAGCAAATTGCTTTGCTTTTCTACATCTCACTATCTACAGTATACTTGACATACTTGTGATTTGGCCGCTCGCATGCGCAACACATGGTGAGTGCTCAGAGTGGCCTTTGCTATGCTTAAACTTTACTCTCAGCACTCTGGAGGCAGAGGCAGGCAGATCTCTGTGAGTCTGAGGCCAGCCTGGTCTACAGAGTGAGCGCCAGAACAGCTAGGGCTACATAGTGAGAGAGACCCTTTCCCCCAGAGAAAAAGAATTGAAGAATTTAAATTATGTTGCCTTAAAGTGGTCTGTATATCTTTCTGATCCATCAATACTTCTTAAGTGTCTAACACTGGAGCCTGACTAGTCGTTAAATGTCGCTGAAACGTTCAGGAGAGGAAGGAACGTTTCCTATGCTCCCTGTCTCATTCAGGCCTTTTAATCATAGCACCTTTGGCCAGTGTAAGTTAAGTGTGTGTCCTTTAGGACTTTGAGGGAGTCTTTGTGGCCCTCAACAGTTTAATGCCACAAGTTTTGAAGCCTGGTGTGCTAAAATATGCACGGATGAATCTGTTCCCCCAGAATGTGGAAACTTCAGTAAGTTGCCATTCACCCTCCAGAGGAATGTATGTTTAGGAAATTGTTTTAGGACTGTTTTTGCCCTAAGAGATATCCCATCTAAAACGAAGGGACTTTTAAAGTAGCCTTTCCAGTCTGCACAGTGGCAGTGTCAAAGACTGAGCGGTATTCCAAGGGGCTGCTCCTATGCCCGAGTCAGACCCAGGTCAGCCCAGCATGGCTGCTTTCTTCGCCTGGCCCTTAGTCTTGAGCTGAGGTTTGCTAGCATTAAAAGTAGATGGGTGTGAAGGTTGAGCACCTGGCAGGCTCTGCTCCTGGTTGGCTGGCTGGCTGTAAACTGGTAAAGCTCCGGCACCTGCGACTCTGTGTTCTGGATGGAGATGTAGCCTGGGGGAGCCATTGCTTCTGTGAGGAAGGCTTTATCAGACTTCCCACTGTGAAAAGTGGGGACCCCAGGAAACTGCCTCAAGAATGTTGTGGATGTTGGGTCCAGTAGAGCTGGTGGGGCCCGTTCAGCTTAGAACAGCCTGGTCTGCATTAATTGGTACTTTTATGGTGCTATGTTGGTGGAAGGTGTCACAGGTGATGTGGTCCTGCTCTCCTGATACTGACTCTGTGATGTATGTGCCCTCAGGCATGGCTGAGTGGACACAAGCTGTGGGTGCTTTGCCCTTACAGTAAGGACCTGGAAATCAGGTAGAGCTGGACTGAGGGGAGGTGTGGCTGCTAAGGTGAGTGCACTGCTTTGTTCTTTGATGGTCAGAGAGAATGGCAGCATTCCCTTGCCGGTGGTGCCAGGAAGTCCCTTTCCCCAGGAACATCCAGAGAGGAGCTGGGTCGGAAAGGGCTGCTTGGGCCGGTATCCTTTTGCCAGGGGGTGGGGTGGGGCAGTCCCCAGGAATGGTGCTGGGGTTATTTGGTCTTCTGCAGCCACCAGGGAGGGGCTTTTCCTCTCTGAGGACAAAACTAAATCGTTTGGTCTGTGCTTCAGAAGTGGTTTCTTTTGTGAAGATTCTGGCTGTGACCTAAGTCTTGGATTTTGGTGAGGAGGAAATGAACTGATCGCTTCTGGATTGGACTGTCTCACGAAGCCCTGTCCATGTCACTGGCAGAGCCTGGGTCTCTTTCTTTGTCACTTGTCTTACTCTAAGAGCTGCCCTTTGGGGTGACAGTTGGGCTGTTCCAGACTGGTATGCGTTTCCTCTCTGCTTCCCGCAGAGCACATGAAACTCACGCGGCCTTGCTTAAAAGCAGCCTCCCTCCCATGCCTGCTTCGCATCTCCTGTTTGTCTCTAGTCTGGAAAGTGGTGACTAAACACCGTTTACCCTGCTTTTTGTGCCTTCTCTGGCAGAGGGCTCCTTCCTCCCCAGATGGGCTTCGCCAGTGCCTGAGCCCGCCCAGGCCAGAGTGGCTGCTGCAGGCAGACTGTGTGGCTCCGACGTGTAGAGGTCGGAGAACGAGTGCAGAGAGGGACTTTGTTTTCCTTTCCTGCCTGTCGTTGTGGATGGTGGTTCCCACTGTCTGCATGTAACCTGTTGTACTGGGGGGTTGCCCAGTTGTTGGTGTCTTGTGTGCACATGTTGCCAGGACTCAGTGGGCTTTTCCTACTTGTATCGTTTCTGCTAGTGCTGCCCTTGTTCATGGAATATAACCGAGACTTGAGTCCTTGGATGGGACTTTCCTGGAAGCCTGCCCACTCGAGGACTTGGCTGTTAGTAATTAATTCAGCATGTACTTTTTAAAATCTTTAATCCATGGTAGGCATTTGGCCAGATGCTGAAGTCAGAAATGCATAGCGCTGTTAGTGACCCGAACTCTGGGACCTGGTAGCAGGAAGAAGGAGGACAGTTGTAAAATCCCATCATTTTAGGTGGGGTGTGGCAGAAGAGCATAGAAAGAGCTCCACAGCTTCCTAAAGGTGGGGGCGGGGTGCAGAGGGAGGAGGTGGCTGGGGGAACTCCCTATGCCACCCATTGCTGGAGCCCAAAGCCCCTGTGACTTTGCTGGGCAGGACCCCTTGCTCTCCGTGGTGGGTCCAGGTAGGCTGCATGTTAAAAGGTGGGGAAGGCAGAGATGATGGGAGGGCCTCTGTGTCTGCTTAGTGTGGGGAATTGGGGCTCAGTCTGTGTTTAGAAAGCATGTGACTTGGAGGCAGGCCACCTGCTGTAGGCCAGCTTCCAAAGTTCACCCTGCAGCCTTGTCTCAAAAGCATGTGCCTTGTTTGTGCAACCTCCCCCTTCCTTATTGGAGCACTGGCAGGAGGCCGGAGGCCTGGCGTGTGGCCTCTGGCTTGATGGCATTCGTAGCACCAGGTGGAAGGGCTCAAGGACCAGGGGACCTTGGCTCTGTGCAGAATTTGGTTTTAGAGCAGCCCAGTTCTCAACCTGTGGGTCAAGACTCTGTTGCAGGTGGAATGATCCTTACATAGGAGTTGCCTCAGACCATCTGCATATCAGATATTTACATTGTGATTCATAACAGTAGTAAAATCACACTTATGAAGTAGCAACGAAAATAATTTTATGGTTGGGGGTCCCCACAGCATGAGGAACTGTATTAAAGGGTCGCAGCATCAGGAAGGCTGCGAACCACTGCTCTAGAGTATGTTGCAAGCCAGAGCACACCCTTTTAAACTTATTTCCTCAAAGACTGCTCCCTATTCCTGAGGCTTAATGAATCATCAGAGGCCTCAGAGTTCATCTGGCTTTTCCCTGGAAGAGGCCCCAGGGACAGGGAAGACCGTGGCTCTGAGCTCGTGCCCGCCCTGCTCTTCCCTTCTTCTTGACTAGGTTACGAGGAGGGTCCTTGGAATTGATTCTGTGAACGAGATGCCATTGTCTGAATGAGATGGTTTCTCGCCCCATAGGCGGCAACAGGCCTTATGTGTGCCGGGCACTGGCTTCTGTGCGGTGGAGGAGCAGGATCCCTTGTTGGCTGACCTGCCTTTCTTTAAGCCCTTTGGCCAGCTGTGGCCAGAGAACAAGGAGCTGTGTGTGGGGCGCCTGCGAGGTCAGGTGTCCGGCTCCTCGGCACCTCCTTGTTTCTTTTGTCTTCAGACCAGCCTGTTACACAGTGTGGTCCTGGTTCACTGCTGCGGAGGCAGGGAGTCGAGGGTCAGAAAGGTGAAGGTCCTCTCCTGAGGTCGCTCCAGCTGGTAAGTGGCAGAGCCAGAATTTCAGCTGAGCCTGTAAAGATTTCCTCCTCTGACCAAGGCTTTGTGCCAGTCTGATGTGTTGGAGGCTGATGGTGTTTTGATATCTAGTAACCTTTGCCTTTGTCAAAGATCAGCTCTTAACTATGTGATAAAAATTCTCTCATTGTATTCTTGCCTTAGTTAAAGAGTGCAACTTCCAAATTTGTGTGTATTTGAATCTACTTGTATCTTTTTGTGACTCTTGTTTCTTAACATAACAATTGGTTAGGTTTTCCCACAGCAGGGAGCACAGAGATGGTCTGTGATGTCCTTGAGAGGCAGGTGGCTGCTGGATTCAGGGTGGACATCAGGACAGTGTGAGCCATGAAGATTGTGTCCAACTCCCACTGAAGGGACACCCAGATCCTTGTGGAGAAGGGACACCCAGATCCTTGTGGAGAATCCTTGTGGAGACTGATCCTTGTGGAGAATGAACTGAGTTTTTGTCTGTGGGTTTAAAAACTTTTTTTCAGCCCTTATATAAGTTTGTTTCTGTAACAAACTAAATTTGCCTGTGTTTTTCTTGTGTACACTGTGTTTCTAACTTGTAAGAAATGGATTATCAGTCAGCACAACTCTGGAGTTAAATGAGCCTTACTTGAGGGATCATAGTTTTCTGTGTTCAACCTATTTCTGAATTCTGCCTTTCCATTCACTCCCGTTTCTATTTTTGCTCTCTGCTGCGCTGTTGGACTGGCTCCTCCAGTTTCTGGGAAGGGGAGATTACTTCCCTTCCCCTTTTCTGCCTTTAATCAGTTTGCTTCTGCTGCACTTACGGGCACTGGCTTCCTGAGGGCTGCAGGAGGCTTCTTGTAGAAGCTAGGCTAATGCCTAGCTGGTGAACTTCTGTCTCTACTGTGCCGTGGAGCCTTGATGCCAGCAGCTGTCCCTCCTGGGCCAGGTGCCCATTCATCGATTTCCTTCGTACTTAATTCTCCCAAGGTTGTCCGTAGTAGAGCTGGGGTTACAGCCCAGGAGTGGCTGGAGCCTGGAGTTCTGGTCCTTGTGTTGCACTCTGTGGTCAGGTCATACATCATCTAATCTCTTTAGTTTGGACATTTTAAAAGGAAAGAGGTAACCTCTCACAGGTGAGGGTTGAAGTGTGCTAGGTGCTGTGTTCCTCAGACTGGAATCTTTGCCTCTTTGTCCAAAGAACTCTGGGCATGGCCTTTGAGATGTGCGTGGGCAATGCTTTAGACTCTTTTCTCAAGTGTTAGCCTTTGCTCTTCTATTATTAACATATCTTCACAAGCTAGCCTCCTGTCCGGCTTTAAGGACCTGTTCCAAGCCATTTGAAACTAGGTCTGGCCTTCCCTCTGACCCCAAGTCCTACCCCTCTAGCTGAGTCTGGTCTTGGACTATTTTGAGTGCTTGCTTTGGTTGTGAAGGGATGGTGTGCCCTGTCTTGGACCTGGGTGAGCATAGTCATGCAATGGAAAGGTGTATCCAGTTGGGGTGTGCTTGGGCAGTCTTCCTGTGTGTGTGTGGGGTGTGTGTGTGTGTGTGTGTAATTCACTTTGCTGTGTCCAGTTGGGATGTGCTTGGGCAGTCTTCCTGTGTGTGTGTGGGAGGGGGGGTTTGTGTGTGTGTTTGCTGTTTTTCTGTCTTAATGAAGGTAGCGGTTTTTCATACTGTCTCATGACAACTAAGACTGAACCCGTGGCGTTGCTCATGCTAGCCAAGTCCCACTACTGAGCCATTCTCCCAGTCTCTAATTCACATCTTTTGGCCAGAGATATCCTAGTATTAGCTTGCCTCTGTGTTGTCTCTGTACCACTCTAATAGAAGCCTGAGATAAACAACTTGTAAAAATGAAAGGCTTTCTTCACCTCCTTGTTTCAGCGATTTCTTCAGTCCATGGTCTTCTGGCCTTTCTGCTTTGGGTCCAGGAAAACACAGAATATCATGAGAGGAGCAGGTGACAAAAGAGCCTGATTGCATCACAGCATCCAAGAAACAAGGCGATTAACAAGAAGGACTGGGGGCCTCAATACGAACTTCAGGAGTATACCCCCAATGATCTGCCACCCTCTAGCTGCACAGCAGACTTGGGACCAAGCCTTCAACACGTGGGCTTACAGGATCCAGAATGTAGCATGCTCCACAAGAAAATGTCCTTCCCGCCCAGCACAGATCTAGCACCTCCATTGCTGGGTGCCAGAGATATGACTGGGGCCATAGAGCTGGTGACGAGACTGTTGTCGTCTCTAGGCGGTCTTCTGTGTGGGTTACTGTCCTGCCATCTCATGTCCTGAGTGTGTGCTCAAGCCCTCGAAATGGGCTCCATTAAAACTTGAGTGTATAGGACATTTCTTTATTTCTTTTTGACATGGGGCGTCGCCCATGCTGGTCTGACGTTCATAAGCTTCTTGCTTCAGTCTCCCAGTGCTGGTTTTACAGTATGTGCCGCCATGCCCAGCTTGTGGGACTCTTTGAAAGGCACCCTTTTTATCAGGACAGTCTAGCGGTTGGAGCCGTTTGTCCAAAGATGCCTGAGGAACGGCATCTTTGGATTTAAATGTACATGTTTAATTTCCATGTCTGTATTTCTCTAGTTTCTTCCTGGACCAAGATGACTGATGGAAACTTTTCCACCTCTATGAATGGCGTAGCATTGATGGGCATTCTGGATGGTCGGCCAGGAGACTCCCTTCAGGATCTGCAACACCTGAGTATCAAAGGGCCCAGATCCCTTTCAGTACCCGACTATGGACCCACACTAAAACTCGGTGCTTTGGAAGATCGACACAGCCTCCAGTCAGTGGACTCTGGCATTCCTACCCTGGAGATTGGCAACCCGGAGCCTGTTCCCTGCAGTGTGGTCCACTCGAAGAGAAAGCAGTCAGAGTCAGAGATCATCCCGCAGCGGGCCTTCCAGAGCGCGTGTGCCCTGCTGTCCTGTGCACCGTCGGCTCCTGCCAGCGGTGAGCAGGAGCAGGTTGTGCGGAAGTCTTCCACCTTTCCCCGGACAGGCTACGATTCGGTGAAACTCTACAGCCCCACCTCCAAAGCCTTGAGCAGAAGTGACAATGTCTCTGTCTGCAGCGTGTCCAGTCTCAGCACAGAGCTGTCAACTACATTGTCAGTCAGCAATGAGGACATCTTGGACCTCATGGTCACGAGCAATTCCAGCGCCATTGTGACCCTGGAGAACGATGATGATGACCCAGAGTTTACTGATGTCACCCTGAGCTCCATCAAGGAGACCAATGACTTACAACAGCAGGATTGTGCTTCCGAGACCGAGGAGGGGAGGAGATCGAAGCTGCTGCAACCGTTCAGTTATTTCTTTACAAGGTAACACCTCTGCTGTTTGGGGCAGAGCGGGGCACCAGGCGCTGACCTGTCTCCTTGGGCTTCCTTGTCTAACCATAGTGTGTGTCCTGCTGATTATTTATTAAGAGTCATGTCCTATAGACAGCTGTGCCTTTTCCCATGCCTCAGAGTACTGTGGAGTGGCTGCTTACTGCTATCTCCTGCCTCTGTGTCCTGGGCTCACATGAACAGTCTTTGTTACTTCTCGGCCTCCTGCCTTTTGTGGGTGGGGGTCGCCTACAGATGTTTGTTACCCTTAGTCACTCATTGATCATGTCAGTTTCTTGAGTCAGGCAAAAGGGCGCTTGTTGGGATTGGTACCAGCATTAGCAACTCTACTTCCAACACTGCTCCTCGTGGCAGACACTGGACCTGGCGTTTCCAGGTTCTTCAGTCATGCTTCCAGTGTACCTGTCTGGGCCTTTCCATGTGTTCTGGTCCTGGCCCTGAGGTTGAGGCATGTGCACACAGCTCTCACTGTGTGGAGTCTGCCATGTGCACCCTTACTGTGGTACCTTGTCACCCAGGTCCTCAACAAGCTTACTGGGTGTCCCCTAGAGCCCAGTGAGGAGAGTTGCTTCTGTTTCTTCCTCTTGTTTGTGCTCTTACGCTTCTGTTCAGCAAGAGTCTGTCTAAAGTCTGTTCTAGGCAGGTCACTTGGGAGCCATAGGGAGACATGATCTAAGGTCATGATGGAGGGTAAGCTCATAACCTGGGGTTGGGTCCCCACCAGTCATTCACAGAAGCTGGAGGTGCCCTGCAGAAGGCTGTTGGGAATCTGGATCTCATGCCCCACACTTGTTCTCTGGAGGCTTCTGGGCTATGAGCAGGTGGATCTCTGAGTTCGAGGCCAGCCTGGTCTCCATAGTGGGTTCCAGGACAGCCAGAGCTACACAGAGAAACCCTGTCTCGAAAAACAAAAAACAAAACAAAACAAACAAACAAAAAACAAATTTAAAAAAGGAAGAAAGAAAGAAAAAAAAGAGAGAAAGAGCGAGCCCTACAGCTGGCTATTAAGGAGGCATTTTCTTAATGAGGTTACCTCCTTTCAGATGACTTTAGCTTGTGTCAAATTGACTTAACACTATCCGGCAGAAATGACTTCACACATCAGCTGTTTGGGGCGATCTTGGCTAGTCTCTGATCTAATGCTACCTTTGTCTTCTGGGAAATGGTAGTTGAACTGTCTGTTGAGGCCTCGTCCCCTTTGGAAGAAATGCCTTCCATTTTGCAGTTTCTAGACCCTCTTATTCCTTGGTTCCTGCCTCTTTATCCTTGGCGGCAGCTCTGGCTCTTACAGGAGCCGCACTGAAGCACTGAAGCAGGTAGGATGTAAAGACAAATGAGTCAAAGTGACCAGGCAGCGCTCTGTCTAGTGGTGCCCCTCCCCCTTCCTGGAGTCTCGGAGTTTTAGAGAAGAGTTCCAACCTAGAGGGACACACACTGAACATTTTACAGTCACTGAGAATGTCCAGGAATGTAGCCCAGAGCCTGGCCCAGGAGATCAGAGGGGTGCGGACTGTAACAGTGAACCAGGGCTAGAACTGGTCCTACGGGGATCCCAGGCCAGGCCATTCCATCTCGTTCCTTGTCTGGCCCCTCACCCTCCTGCGTTCTGCTCTCAACAACCGCAGCGAGTTTATCTTTGAGCTGTAGAGAGATGTGGTGGTCTTGCAGGAAGCTGGTCCGGTTAGAGGGGGCAGTGGAGATGGTCAGAGAGCTTGGGAACCTGACTTCTTGATGAGGCGCTTATGTGAGACAGAACAGCGGAGCAGTAGAGTGGCTGCTGGGCCTGACTGCTGCAGGCGTACCTGCTGTTCTCCCTTATTCGCTGTAACATGCACCTGTGCGCCAGGTTATCCTGAGCCGTAGACCGGTTCCTCCCAGACATGGTGGATGTCTTGGGAGTGTGGGCACTGAAGTTGGGTCATGACGTGGGTGGCTGGGTTTATTGTCAGCTCTCCTCCTTACCAACTGTGTGACCTTGGACAGCTTTAAGGTGGGAAAACAGCTCGAGTAAGACCAAATAGCTAAGCATTCAGCTTCCTAGGATTACTTATGTAGTAGCTTTCTCTGGTTTGAACAGAACACACTTGTTTCCTCATGCTCTTGCTAGTTTTTGATGCCACACTGTACATTCTTCAGTTGAACCCGCTGCCCAGTAGCTTCGAGCAGGAGTTCTGCACCAGGCGCTGTTGGCCTCTGAGATGGATACTTCTCTGTGGGCGGCTGTCCTGTGTGTTGCAGCATTCCTGACCTCTGCCCACTAGACGTTGGCACCATACCCCAGTTGTGGAGACCAGAGTGTCTCTAGACGTTGCCACGTGTCCTGGGGTGGAGGTGGGTGAAGAGTGGGGAGAATCACCTCCCTTTCTGATGCACTGGGCTAGCAGGTTAAACTGTTGGTACTCAATAGCTTCCTCAAAGGCGATTTACTAGTGTGATTTGACAGATTCCTCGTCTTCCATGGGAAAGAGCTGGGTCAAGGGATCCTCCGAACTCGGTGTAGAAGAACCCAGAGAGCAGTGGGCATGCTTGTGGTGCGGCTGCTTTCCTCCAGAGATGGGGTTGGTTTCTGTGAAGCCAAAGGTTTAATCTGCTAATGTACACGGGTCTGGGAAGTAATAATTAGCTTTTCCTGCTTACACCTTCTGTCATTGGCTTTTTATTAAGATCTCAGAGGAGGTGATCAGAGGGCCCTTTGTTAAAGAGATGTTAAATGTCCACTTGAAGGCAAAACAGACCCTGCCAAAGGAAGGTATGGGGATAGAAACAGCCTTTGGGGGTATACCTGACTGTGCTTAAAGGTCTGGAATGATGGATTTTCTAGTCTGCTTCCTGACCTGGCAGACAGCCCTTTGAGGGCACAGTCTGTGTCTGGCTTGCCCTGCTTTTACTTGTAATTCAAAGACAGAGTGGGAGGACTGTGGTGGTTTGAGAGCTGGGTCTGGGAAACCTCACCAGCTGTCATTTTGTGCTGTGTGACCCTGCGAAAGTCATTTAACCTCTTCAGCCTCTAGCGTGTACTTGGGTGACCTCCAGTAAAGAGCTAATGTGAGAGGGATAGAGCCATAACTCAGTGTTAGAGCATTTGCCCAGTGTGTGTGAGGCCTAGTCTTCCATCTCTAGCACTGCAGAACAAATCCAAAAGCCAATCAAGGGAAAGCTAGTACTGCAAGTCAAGTGTTAAGTGAGGAAATGGAGGTTTACTCTCAAGACAGAGCGAGCTCGATGCCTATGCTGTTTCTGGCCTGCTTTCCTCCTTTTGTTGGGGTTTCACATGAGATTTCAGTGTGATTTTTAAAAATTCTGCCGTGCAAAGATGTTTGCAACCACTGGTTTAAAAGTGAATCTTCAGATAGATACTTTGATATGATATGAATGTGTTTGACCATAGTTTTAGTTCCTGTACAGAGGCAGGCTTTGGAGATTTGACCCATTGGCTGGTGACCGTAGAGTACACGAAGGAGGAAATGTGATCACTACTTTTTTTAGGGATGGGAGGCAGCTTATGAAGGGGGGTAGTGCACTTCTGTGTGCTGGTGCTGTTCCTTGCTTTGCATGGCTGCCTCTGTCAAGCTGCACAGCAAGGGCAGTAGCATGAGGTGGGAACTGGGCAGCCAGCTCATCCCTTGGGCCACTTTCCTGGACTTTATTAGCCGCAGAGCGGCTGTCTGTTCCTGGCCCCTTGCTGCTAGAGTTCTGGGTGTGAGTTAGGACCCTCCAGTTCCCCATTTGGAGGTTTGAGGCGGACATGAGGTGCAGGCTGTAGAGATGGGAGCCTTTCCCACAGTTTTGACAGTGTTTGTTTTCAGCTTCCTGGATGCTGAGAGCAGTTGCCATGCTGGAGAGCCCTGTGCTCCCTTCCAGAGGCAGTGATGGTGACTTCCTGCTGGGTTCTCAGTCCAGCAATTCCTATAGCAGCTCCCATTTGCAGCCCAGGTGCATCATCTTCCTGTTGCTCAGTGACCTATTCCTAGGGGCCAAGGGATCATTCAGAACTAAGATCAGAACTAATGATCATATGATTATTCAAGATAATATGATCTTGAAATCACCTTATTCCTTGTGTTAAATGCGTTTCTGCTTTAGAGGCCTAGAATGCTCTTTGTGTCTTGCCCTGGGGACTTACTGATTCAGGAACGTATTGGCAATTCTGCTTATATGTGTGGCAACCATGGCAGAGGCTGTTAACTTGCCAGGGGATTCAAAGATGATTCAGGGCTTGGGTCTCTGACCTTTAGGTTTAGAGCTGCAAGACAGGAACAAGTTCATACTTCAGGTGTTGTTGGGTGAAATGGGAAGCGGTGTACCTGGATGAGGAATAGATGTGTGGCCACATAGCAATATTGATTCAGTTTTATGTTTCCTGACTTGTTTACTATTGCTATGACCATTTTAGAATGAGCACCAGTGAAATGAGAAGCAGCATTTGGATTTATTTATTTTTTATTTTTTTGGTTTTCCGAGACAGGGTTTCTCTGTTGTAACTCTGGCTGTCCTGGAACTCACTCTGTAGACCAGGCTGGCCTCGAACTCACAGAGACCGCCTGCCTCTGCCTCCCAAGTGCTGGGATTAAAGGCGTGTGCCACCACTGCCCGACTTGGCATTTGACTTACACGCATACTTTTTTAAAAAAAAAAAACAAAAAACAAAACCAAAATCTGTTTACAAGCGTCCTGTGTCTTTGAGCTTTCTAGGTAGGTATACCAGAACTCCTGCTGTGGATTGGAGCTGCATCTGGTGTGTGCACATGCGTGTGCATTGGCGAGATCCCTGGGAAGGAGGTCTGAGCAATGGTTTCTTGACCTGGCTGTGTAGTGGTGTGCTGGCCTATGGTCTTGGGAAGGCCAGCACTCAGGCTTCGCCTTTGTGTGACTGTCTGTGAAGTAAGCTGAGATACTACTTATGGATTTGTGAAAATGGGAAGAGCCATCTCATGCAGTCAGCATGCTGAGTTCCAAGAGCCAGGCAGAAGGGAAGGCAGAAGATTTCAAGATGGGCAGGCCGCTGCAGAGGTCACCGTGTTAGGCCTCTCTGCTGTGGGATAAGGATGAGAAAACAGACATAATAATAAGATAAAACAAAAACTAACAGATTGGAATAGGACAAGACAGATGAAAGGAAAGGAACAGAAGCAGATACAGACACAGAGACTGCTTATTCACACACCCAGGAATCCCACAAAAAACACTGAACTGGAAGCCATAATGTATGTGAAAAGGACCTGTAGGGTAAAAAAAGAGAGAAAGAAATATAAATAAAATAAAAGCAAAATTAAAATAATATAAAAAAATTAAAACAAAAAGTCCTGACATGATATTACGAGACAGGAAACCTCCAGTGATGCTGTTGAGTTTGTTTACTGTTGTCCATCTAGTGCAGGCCGCAGCCTGCGGTCCCCAGTGAGACCCCCTTGGAGAGAACTACATTTCATTCACAAGTGGCTGTCAACTGGAGACAGCTTCCGGTTAGGGATGGGGCTGGGGCGTTGTCCACTTCTCCTTTCAGCCCTAAGACTCCTTGTGGTGCAGCTGCCTCAGTCTCTGTGAGTTCCTATGTTCTTCAGGCCTGTTGCTTTAGAGGATATAGCTCATTTTTAACCTGAGTGATATTTCTCTGTATGGATTTGGCATAGTTTATCGATTTGCTCACTGAAGGGCATTTTAGTTGTTTTACGTTTTGGTGTATCTGTACAACTGCTGTCGTAAAGGTCCTTGTGGGTGCGGGTTTTCAGATCTCTTGGGTACACACCAAGGAGTAGATTGCTATACTGTATGACAAGCATGTTCTTGTTGAAGGAACTGTTTTCCAAAGTGGCTTCACCGTTTTATATTCCCACCTGGAAGGAGCGGGGATTCCTGTTGCTCTGTCTCCCCCACAGTGTCTGCTGCTGTCACTTCTCTATTGCCTCTGTATTCTTGGTCAGGTAGGAAGCAGGGTCCTCAGCTGACAGTGTTCTGGCATAGTTACCATAACAGAAGACCATTGAGTGGATGGTCTGGAAACACGAATTCTGGAGCCTGCGAGGCTTGAGGCCAAGGTGCCAGCAGATTTGGTCTCCACCGACATACCAGACTTGTTTTGATGGACAGTGTATTGGAGCAGCTTAAGGAAGGAAGGGTTTTATTTTCCTCACAGCTTGGGGGCAGGGTGTCAGTCTGTCATGGCAGGAAGGAATGGCGGGCCAACTGGTCACATTGCATCTGAAGTCAGGAAGCAGAGAGAGGTGAATCCGTGGAATGGTGCTACTCATATTCAGAGTATCTTCCTTTTTTCGTTAAGCCTTTCCAGAAACACCCTTATAGATACACCAGGATGCATTCCCATGCCCATCCTAAATCCTATTGAGTTGGCAGCCAAGATTAACCATCCCAGGCAGCCATCTTTAAAAAAAAGTATTTTAATATTTATTTCTGTTTATGTGGGAGTGGAGGTGGAGATGTGGATGCCCGAGAAAGGTGCTGGTCCCTTGGGACTGGAGTTACAGGTAGTTGTGAGCTGCCTGCTGTGGGTTCTGGGAACCGAACGTGGGTTCTCTGGAAAAACAGCAAACACTTTTAACCACAGAGCCATCTCTCAGGTCCTAATAGCCTTCTTTTTGCTAAGCCTTCATGTGCCAAAGGAGCAAGTCAACTCTTTGGGTCCTCTTTTAAATGGATACCAGTTTCAGTCATGATGGTTCCTGCCTAAGTCTGCCACTCAGTACTGTCAACTTGGGGGTTAGGATTTCGGCATGTGAATTCGGAGGTACACAGGCTGAATACACAGGAGGTATTGAGGCCATAGCCACAAGGGAAGTATTCGGTTTGAGGAGAGCCGTGGTGCTGATGTTATCCTGACAATGGATATCTGGACAGAGAGGGAAATGTAGCTGGGCCCTGCTGAGCGAAGCCAGGTGCCTGTGCCATGTCCAGGCCTGGCTGTGTCCCCTGCACAGGCTCTCGTGGGGTGGGCCTGTAGTTTCCCGAATTCAGTGAAGTGAGAGGTAGGAGGTGAGGGTACACTTAAGTGTGGTCACAGTGGTGAGTTTTGATTTTGTGTTGGGCAACATGGGCCTCTTGGGGGTGATAGACAGTGAAGGAGGATCAGGAGGAGCTTGGTGTCAACCCTGAGGTTGGTTGGTGCTTTCCTGTATAGACCTATTCCTCTCACCTGGTTATTCCTCTATGTTTGGAAACTCTGGCCCTGGAAGGTTGAGGAAAAGTGGCAAGGTGCCCTTGTTATTTACATCTGTGTGTGTGTGTGTGTGTGTGTGTGTGTGTGTGTGTGTGTATGTGTGCATGTATGTGTGTGTGTGTATGTATGTATGTGTATGTGTGTGTATGTATGTGTGTGTGCATGTCTGTGTGTGTGTGTGTGTGTGTGTGTGTTTCTGTATGGATGTGTCCCTTAGATGTTGGGGGGTGAGGAAGGCAGAATGCCATCTCAAGTTCCTTGTTCTAGTAGGCACTACTTTGGTGGACAGGCCTTTGATAAGAGAGACCTTCCCATTTTTTTAAGAAGATTCTCTTTATGAATAGCACCCATCTTACAGGGAAGAGTTGGCTTGGGCTAGAGGGTGGTGCCTCGTTTCTGTGTCTTGAAGTTGGAGAGGACTCTGCATAGCCCTGAGTGTAGGTCATGCAGATCCCCCTTCTCAAGGACCCACTGGTGACTGTAGCCCTGCAGTGGTGTGTGGCCACTGATGCTCTGGGCTCTCTGCTCTTAGGTGGGCGTAACCAAGCACTGTCCTTTGGAGAGGTCCTGGTTACCATGGCAAGAGGAGAAGTAAAGCTAAGAGGAAATGCCCAGGAGGAACGTGGACCATCATCCTGTGGGTGTGAGGAGCTACTTCTTTCTTTAGTCCTGGTCCTCTCCAGAGGCTCCGCCCTCACTCCCCTGTTGTTTACAGTTGATGTTCCTTTGGCATTCCCTCTAGGTAAGAACCTACAGAACTTCCTCTCCCTAGGACTGGCCCTCAGAGAGAGGACCGAAGAGGACCTACTCAGCGACACTGTTTCTGCGCTTCTCTCAGGAGGCCACACCCCCAGTCATATATGCAAATGCTTAGCCCAGCCAGCATGTTCTTTCCAGCAATGGAGTCGTCTCCTCAAGTGTGCCTCAAGTGGTTCATATCCTCAGTAGACTAGGCTGTGGTGGGTGCTAGGGGGCTACTTGTCCTCACAGGCTGCTCTGTGCTACAGCCTTGGCTGTCCTGGTGGGCCCTGTGTTCGGTTCCTTGGGTATTCCTGTCGCAACACTCAACAGACTATCTGTCCTACTTGGAACCTATCACAGATAGCATGGGGCCTACAAGAGGGATGTCTTGGCTGAGTGACTGTGATGGCTGCACTTTTCTTCAGTACTAGAAGCTGCCTGGCCATGCCACCACCTCCCATGATACATGGAGAAGTTACTCTCTAGACATGGTTTTCCTGTGTGAGAGTTGGCCCAGCTGGTTTCAGAGTCACCCAGCACTAAGAGCTTTCCTGAATCACATCTCAGCTTACAGCCCCTGTCTTTCTGCAGACCCACCCCCCTACAGTGGGTTCTTCTTCCTCTTACTGCTGTGCATACTTTAACAAGAAACCCTCTGGGATCAGAGGGCTCCTTTCATGGTGCTTGCCACTCCTCCTCGTGTGCTGTTGCTAGGGCCTGGTCACTGAGCAGTGTTGACAGGCTGGGTCCCCTCCACCAGACTGAGAAATCATCTCTGGTCCATTGTGTGCTTGTACTAGGGAAGAATCAGTAAATGCTTGCCAAGCAAAGATCTGAGTTCAGATACCACACATTTCCACAGAGAATGCACCCCCTGGGGGGGGGGGGACGACCCAGCTCTACAGTGGGCAGTACCTGCTTGCCACACATGAGATCCCATTCCGCCTGTGCTTTCTGAGCGCATCCTGCAGAGAGGTGATACGCTGGCTGCCAGACCATAGGTGTCGTGGGAAGAGAAAGCTGGGTGTCAGGGAGGGTGGAGATGAGAAAACTGGAAAGGTTGTGTTTAGACAGGGTGTTTGGGGGCTGGGGTTTGCTGAGCAGCTGACATTCAAGTAAAGGTTTGAGTTTGGGTAAGGGAGAATGTTCCCCAAAGTTATCATTGCAGGGGCAGGTTTTCTAAGGCTGGTGGGACTTGCTTCATTTGATACCTATCTGGCTTGCAGTTGCCCTGTGTCGGTGCCCTAAGCAGCTAACCAGCCTAGTCCCGTTGCAGCTTGTGCTCAGTTGGCAAATTCATTCCTTTCAGTTGTCTGGAGACTGCTTTGCAGAGTCTGGTCCTGTACTGCCCCGTGTGTCAGCCATTAGTTAAAACCAATTAAAATAACCTAAAGTGGAAAACTGAGATTCTCAGCCTTACTAGCCACGTTCAAGTACTCGGTAGCCACATGGGAGCCAGAGGCTGCTGTATTGAATAGCTCAGATGGGTACATTTCCATTGTGGTGGGAAGTTCTGTTGCCAGCCTAGTCTAGAGCACAGCCTGTGACTTTATTTTTAAACGTGTCCCTTTGGTGTATAAAAGCAACACAGAGTGACTGTTGAACCAGCACAGTGTGATAAAGGGGGTGACACTCAGGGAAGCCTGCAGGGAGCACCGTGCACGGGCCAGGGGGCACTTGTTGCTTTTGACATGGAGCCATCTCCAGCCCCTGCACATACTGTTAAAGCTTCTCTTTGTTGAAAAATATGCAGCAAGCCTTTGGGCTCTGTTCTACTTTCTTACCTACTATAATTTTTTTTTCCTTACAGACTTTTTTTATGAGTTTTTTTTTTTTTTTTTTTTTTTAAAGACAGGGTCTCTCTGCTGTAACTCTGGCTGTCCTGGAACTCACTCTGTAGACCAGGCTGGCCTCGAACTCACAGATCCACCTGTCTCTGCCTCCCCAGTGCTGAGATTAAAGGTGTGCGCCACCACCACCTGGATGAGTTTTAAACATTAAAAAAAAAACCAAATCAAAATGAAATAGATTCATGCTGGGATCTGCTCAGAGGCAGACGTGCCCAGCGCGTGTTGGGCTCCGGGTCCCATGTGCAGCGCTCCAGTAGTAGAACAACAGTGCAGCCACAGAAACCCACTGCTCTTTCCTGTGGTTCGGGTCCTCCTTTTCAGCTTAGAGAAAACACTTTCTTACATAATTAAAAGTTGCTCAGATACTCATTAATAATGTCTTTGTGGTCTTCCTCTCTCTGAGTCATTTACTTGCTCAACAATAAGGAAGTGGCCTTCATTTCCGCTGTGTGTACTACAGCCTGCTAGGTCTACATTTTAGATGATGAAATAGGGGGTGGATTCCCAGAATTGCTACTTTATGACCATTGTCCCTGACCACTGCTCAGCTCTGACTGTCCCCGTCACTCCTCCCCCCACATCCCCAGGTCATAGTGCTATCTGCCAGGAGCTTTTGTTCTTGGAGGAAGCTTCTAGGTATTGAGCACCCAGACTCTGCTTTATGAATAATGGTAGTCCCAGCAATGGCCAGTGGCTGATGTAATTTGCCATGGTTTGGGTTTGGAGAGGGCTTCTTTCTGGTATACCTTTAGCCTTCTCTTTTCCTTATAGACCCTGGCTCCAGTGCTCTGCTTCACACTTCCTGCTTCTGCCTAAGATGCTCCCTCCCCTCTGCTCCTGTCTTTGCCCAGTTGCAGCTTTCTTAAGGGTCAGCACAGCAGACACCTTCTCTGAAGCTTCTCCAGTGCAGAGGCGCCTCCTACCAGAGCACTGTTTTCTGTCTCCTACAGGTCACTATAGACTGGCATTGTCGCTCTGTTGTTCTGCCTTATCCCCTGCAGGCCCACTGTAGTCTAGTACTGTCATTTTGTTCTGTCTCCTGCACGCCAGTCTGTAGTCTAATACTGTCATTCGGCCTTGCTTTCTCTGTGGGCTCCCCAAGGACTGGGCCTGGGTTTTAGTCATCCCTGATCTCAGCTCCTCCTGGCTGATGTTCCTTAGTCTCTGAACATCAACAGCACATAGTGGTTTGGTTCTGTTCACCCATATCATATGGAGTCATGTTTCTGGAGCCAGTATAAGTAATTTTAATCCCATGGTAGGAGATATTCTATGGCTTCGTGTTTGCTGCAGGAGAGAAAACAACGGATCAGCTGGATCATGGGCAAAGTGGCTCAGATTTGCTGGGGTATAGGGGAATGGTACATTGGGTTTTAGAAGCCCGTTGGGTTAGGAATCTGCATCCATCTTGGATCAATGAGCTAGGAGAATCTTAAGACATTAGACAGCTAACATTGTCCTGCAGGGCAGGGCTTGCATTTTGACTTTAATGAGTAGAAATGAAGCACAGATTTAAAGCAAAGTTATCTAAAAATAACTCCTTTCAAGCAGTTTCCATAAACAGTAAGTTATCTTAAATACATACAGAGTAAAACATCAATTAAAGAAGTAGGAAGTGTTTGTTGATTAAAGAGCAAAGTTCTCAGCACAGAAGAAGTGTCAGGGACACATACATCAACATTGCTCAGCTGGAGATACAGGCGCAGGGACGGAGCAGATGTCTAGTGTATGGAGGCCCCAGGTCCAGTCCTCAGCACTGAGCAATATAATAATAATAATAATAATAATAATAATAATGAAAACTCCTACTTGTTGAGGGAAAGCACCCAGGTCCCACTCTCTGAGGTTAGTCTTAGCTGGTTTGGGGTGAGATGTATGCATCAGAACTTGTAAGCGCCCTTGGGCAGTTCTGGAATGTAGTGCAAGCAAGGCCAGCTCTCCAGCATGGCTGTGCTTGGAGAGCTCTTCCCTCCTGCATGCCTCAGGGAGTGGTTTCCACATTGTCTCTCTGTGGGGAAAGTCATCCATTATGATGTAAATAGTATGTCTCTCAGTGGTAAGCCTCCTGGGGAAGGGGACCTAGACTTGTGGTCCCCAGTGGTCACTCCCAGTGTTTGGCATAGTGCCTAGGATGTCAGTTGATTCAATATGCATTTGTTGAATGAGAAAATAACTCACGTCAGCATGCTTCATGTTAAATGAGATGAGATGCTTGGCCTTGTGTAATTCATCAGATGTTCTCTGGTTAATAAGCACACCTGAGGACACAGTCCTGAGAACTGAGTGGTAACATCACTGCTCTGTAAGCGAAGGCTACGGGCTCGTTTCTGCCCAGAGTGAGGCAGGCCAGGCAGCTGGGATTTGAGCCACGTTCTTCTGGAGTCCATATCCCAGGAATACAACTTTCTACCTTTAGTTAGACTTTTGTCCTTAAGATTTCTAGTGCTGAAGGAGCATAGCCCTCTCATGGCTCTCCTGAGGTCATTGCAATTCCAAGATTACTTATGATGACTGTGTGCACAGACTGCTCACTACTGACCTCTCTTTTCTAACTCTCTTTCCTAGTATTCAGTTGGAGATTAGGAATAGATTGCATTTTCTTAGTAAAATACATTTTTTATTAATTTACATATCCACTTCTATACTGCTTTCTTTTTTTCTGATTTAGTTTGATAATTTTTAATTATGTGTAGGTGTGTGTCTTCATGTGAATATGTGCACATGAGTGTAGGTGCCTGTGGAGGCCAGAGCCATTTGGTTCCCTGGAGCTGGAGTTACAGGAGGTTAGGGCTGAGTTGTGGGTACTGGGAACTGAACTTGGATCCTTTAGGAGAGCAGCAGATGTTCTTAACGGCTGATCCATCGCTCTAGCCCCTTTGCTCAGCTTTCTTTCTCTCTTCATAAAAGTCTAAGTTGATATTCGAGAGTGGAGTCGCTGCTTAATTTTTCCTTCCTGTATTAGGGAATGTTTAGAAGAGACCTGGAAGGTTGTGGGTAGGGAAAATAGGGGCCTGTGGACTCTGTGACTTTCTGTGGAGACTTGCAGAGGAGTCGTTTCAGGGTTAGATTAATGAGTTACCCAGCAGGTTTGGTGCCAGCCCTTGGGATACAGAGATCAAGGAATGGGAGGCAGGCCTGTCAGAAACGATAGTCCTGGGCCAGTAAGATGTCTCAGTAGGTTAAAGCACTTGTCTCCTGCTAAGCCTGATGACCTGGACCCACATAGCAGTCCTTCAATCTCCCCATGTAACTAAAAACAAAGAATATTTCCTTTGTAAGACAAAGGAGAAAAAAAAAGAAACTAGAATCCATGTTGCCAGCCCTCTGTTTAAAAGAGTGTTGGAAGTGGTTTGGTAGCACAGCAGGAGCTGTGTGAGGAGGAACATCAGCCAGGCTGCAGAGGAGGGTGGCAGAGCTGAGTTCACTTTGTTGAAGTTGAGTATGCAGCAAAGCGCACAGATCTTAGGCACTGAGTGTGAGCACAGCCATATGAATGCCCCCATAGAGGCCTCTCTGGGGCCTTTTCCCTGACAACATCTGTCTTACAGAGGGAGATCACTGCTTGGAGTCCCGTGGTTTGCACTCACTTTCATGTGCTCCTGTGGAGGGTACTGTGCTGAGTTTCAGCACCTGGATGATGCTGATCATAATACTTTTATGCATGAGCTTTAAGGCACACAGACCCGGGCAGAATCCCAGGTCTGCATTGTCCCTGCCAAGCCTCTTCCCAGTATGTACAGCACTTCACATGTCAGTGGCTCTGTTGGCAGGCAGCTTGGGCAGTAGTCTCTCTAGACATAGGTATTGCCAATTTTGTTTTCTTTGTTCTTCCTGGTAACAGGATAGGGCTGTACCAGCTTTAATTTACATTTATTTTACTAATGATAGGCTACATCTTTTCATATTGTATTTGACACTTGGAATTTCTTTTGTGTGGTTTTGTTTGTTGTTTGTTTTTCCTGTGAAGCTGGGAGGAACTCGGGCCTTATTCATGCTAAGCCTGTGTTCCATTTTGTGGCTACATCCCCATGAATATTGATTTGTAGGCTCATACATTTGTATATTCAAGATAAACATCCCTTTTGGATACGTGTGCCCCAAAGACCTGTCCTTCTCTGTGGCTTACTTTATTTGCTTTTTCACATGCTACATATTATGGTGTCCAGATTGGTCTCAAATTCCTGGACTCAAGTGTTCTTCCAAAATGATTGGGAGTGCAGATACACATTGCCACACCCAGCTCATAGCTAACATTTTAATTTTTCTAATGTTTGTTATGTCTTGTTTTCTTTATGATCAAAGGTATTTTAGACTGTAGCCAATTCTACCTTATCCATCTTCCCTTTGTGACATGTGATTCTGGTTGCTGTGTAAGAACTGTTGCTATCATCTAGTGGTTTTGCTGTTTTGCCTTTGCCAATGAATCTGTGCTCCTGGATGGTCTGCAGGAGCCCTTCCCGTGCGCTGTGCAGCGCTGTCTTTCTCACCGAACCTTTGAGGGGACCAGCTGACTGTCTTCACCCCTCTTCTTCTCCCCCTCTAGCACCTCTGAGGTGTTTTTCGGTCATGTGCGAGCCCTGGCACTGCTGAGCGTGCTCTCCTGATTATCCTCTGTGGCAGTCCTGGCTGGCCTTGGTCTTTTGCATTGTCACAGCGAATTGATAGTTTGGCAGTTTCCTTCTAAAATTCCCCAGGGCTTTGTTTGGGATTTTATTGATATTATAGAGCAATGAAGACTTCTTATACATGAAAGTGTTCGTTTCTCCATTCGTTTAGGGTTTTTGTTTCTTTATACTTTTCATTTATTTTTAACATAAAGGTCCTGTGTTTCTTTCATTAGATTTATCCCAAATATGGGCTGGTGAGATGCCTTGGGGGATAAAAGCATCTGCTGCCAAGCCTGACACCCCGAGTTCCATCCCCAGGACCCACATGGTGGGAGGAGATACCTGACAACTTCCACATTGTTCTCTGACATCCCCCCACCCCCATGCACGCTGTGGCTTATGCGTCCCTTAATAAATAATAAAAATATAATTTTTAAAAATTAGCCGGGAGGTGGTTGTGGTGCACACCTTTAATTGCAGCACTCCGGAGGCAGAGACAGCTGTATATCTGTTAGTTCAAAGCTAGCCTGGGCCAGTCTAGTCTACAGAATAAATTCCAGGACAGCCGGAGTTACAACAGAGAAACTCTGACACGGAAAACAAAAACAACGACAAAAATTTTAAAATTACTTCAAGATACAGTTTTTCAGTAGTTTTATAGTGTAGCTGTGACTCTCTGGGTAGTGTTAATTTTTATGTATATAGTTTGAGTGCTGTGGTCTTGCTAAATTCACCTTTTGGATTTTCTCTGTAGACAGTCACCACTGTGTGCGAATTTCTTTTCAATCTGTTCCCTCCCATCCTGTTTTCTGCCTCATTGCTTCCTCACCTCCCCCACATGGTGCGGTGCTGGCAGAATCCCTGATGGGGTCCACCTTGCCGAAGGGTACCTTTGACCACATGTATGAATTTCTCTGTGTTCATAAGACTATGTGTTCTTTCTGTGTTCTCAAGTAGCTTCTGTAATTTTCTCTGGGGCTGTTGGATAGCTCGTCTAGTAAAGATGGTTGCCACTAAGCCTGACGCCGTGAATTCAGTCCCGGGGGCCCCCACGGCGATGAGAGGACTGACCTCCACAGGCATGCTGCAGCACATGCCTCTCCTCTACACACACAAAATAAACAAAAGTGTAATAAAAATACTTTTTTCTTTGGTGGTTGAGTCTACAGATATGTTGAAACTCATTGACCTCTGTGCTCCAAAAGTCAGCTCTACCATATCTGAATTCCATAATAAAAGTACTTCAGTGAAGGGGACTTTTAAAAGTGTGTTCATACTCCGCTTACACCCCACTCCCAAACTTTGTATCAGTTAACCCTCAGAGGGACAGCAGGAAGCCCTGAGTGCTCCCCACCTCCTCTCCTTCACTACAGACTGCGGCAGGACTTTGTGTAGGCAGGCACTCACCCGGGTATTTTTCTCAGTAAATGATGCCAGTGGATGTGTGGGTTGAGTGGCCTAATACATTTCTTGGGGTGAGCTTGGAAAGGAGAAAGACTAAGGAAGTCTTGTTCTCTGAATGTCTGCATTTCTTTCATTTCCGCCTTTGGAAGACTACCAGAGAGGCCATCTGAACCTGGAATTTTTGATGTGAGTTTTTAAATTCTGGAGTTAACATTCTTTATTGTCCTATCCTATATAAACTGAAACTATACAAGGTTGGGAAAGTTTAGGGAGACAGGAAGCTGTGCCCTTTGCTGCTGGGGAACAGAAGGACCCTCCTGCCACCTTCCTTCTCCTCCCCTCCTGTACCCTTCCTTTCCACAATGTATCAAGTGACATTGCTGTCCTTGGAGTCACCACCTCCTTGTCCCAGACAAAGTCACTGGCTGTTCAGCAAGTATTCCTAGTGTAGCTATAGACCTGGGTTTTTCTGTGGTCGTGGTGGTGGTGGTGGAGCTGACCGCTGCCTGTGGAGGAGCCATTTACAGGATCAAGAGTTGGTGTGTGGGTTGATGACAGCTCCCAGGAGAACCAGCCTGTAGTAACTGCTGTTGGCCCAAGAGTTGATCTCTTGTTGACTAGGAAGTTGTTTGTTTTGAGCCAGGGTCTCGACCCTCCTGCCTCAGCTTTTGGAGTGCTGAGTTTATGAATTGTCACACCTAGGGTGTTTTGTTTTTTAAGACAGGGTCTCAGTAGCCCAGGCTTTTAGACTAATCTGCAGCCAAAGAGGACCTTGAAGTTCTGATCCTTCTGCTGTCACCTTCTGAATGCTGGGATTGCAGGCTTGTGCCATCCATCCATCATGCCTGGTCAAACCCAGGGCTTCATGCACGCTAGGCAAGAAACTGCGCTACAACCTCAGCCCGAACCTGTTAGGTATATTTTAAAGATATATTTAATTTTAAAAATTGTGTGCGTGCGCGCCCGCGCTCATGTGCCCACATACCTATAGTGGTGAGGAGAAGGTGTGAGATTTCCTGGAGCTGGAGTTGAGGAACCAGAGTCAAGCCCTCTAGAAGAGCAGGAAGTGCTTCTAACCACTGAGTCATTTCTGTAGCCTCTTGTTTTTCAAAACAGTATCTGCAGTTGTGAATGAGAGAGAATTTCCCCAGTGGTGATTTTCAAGTGTATGTTTGGACAGCGAGTCACATGACATGATCCACTTATGTACTTAACACTTACATGGCTTCTTCATGCATGGTGTCTGGCACAGCAGGTGGTCACGGGTGTTGCTTGGATGGCAGTTTGTACCGAGCTGTTGTAAGTGTGGAGAGATAGTGGGGGTGTGATGGGAAGGTTCCTGGCCTGGCCCAACACGTGCTGGAGCTGTGTGTCCTGGCCTGGGCATCTGCGCTCTCAGGCTTTTCTGTTCCACTTCGCCTGCCTTCTCTGCCTTCTCTGCCTCCACCCTCCCTGTGACTTGCCAGGCGCCCCTCCCCTGCCCTTCAGCTGATCTGCTCTGTCCTCCAAGCCTTCACCTTACAGAACAGTGGAAGGAGGACACCCTGGTGTGGCCCTGACACTGTGGCTCGCCAGGTATGTGACACCAGAAGATTCAGAGCATCTGCGGCTGGTCCCTGAGAGCTGTGTGGTCGCAGTAGAATCATGGCCGTTTCCCCTGTGCTCCTGTTCATGGACAGGTGAGTGGCTGGTATAGTGGCTGTCTAGTCTGTGTATCTGGAGACACCAGAGCAGGGTCTTTCCCACTTTGGTGGAGGCTTTGGTGTGAGGCAACTTGCTGCCCTTGATATGGTAGAGAAGTTACTTGGGTAAACTGTTTAAATGGACACAAGCCCTTGTGTTTAGGGAGGATGCTGAGGATGGAGCTCGCTGGGACGGTGTTAGTGTACAGGCATGCCTAGCACTGTCCCCACTGCACCCTCCTTTCCCCTCACACCACCCGAGTCATGATCAGGGTCTGTTTTGCCTTGTGTCTGTGCAGTTGTGGGGTTGCTGAGGAAGCTGTGTCTTTGTGTAACAGCCCTGTGGCTGTTGAAGTGGGCTATCTTTATTTTTGTTTCCTTGCTTTTTCAAAGCAAAGGTATAGGCAACTGCAGATTACATACATGTCAGATTTTGAGGGTAGAAACACACTGTGATGGGCTGGAGAGGATTGGCCATGTTCTCCCCTCTTTCTGTGTCTCTCTAGATGCATCTTAGCATCTTCATGTTTCTTTGGTGGCTGGGTGCTGGGAGGGGATGTAAAATGCATGAGAAGTGCCTGGTTCTGCTCCAGGCCTCAGGAAGTGACCTGTGAAAGGTAGCTGTGGCTGGCAAGTGGCCCAGAAGCTCTCCTGGAAATGGACACTGCAGTTCAGCTTCGGATTCTGATGTCATGAGCTGAAGGGGGGAAGAATAGGGGTGATGGCTGCATGCCCTCAGACATGCAGAGCCCCAAGGGTGGAGGCTTTAGCTTCACTTCCTTGACACCTCAGCTGGGTTTTAGAAATCCCTCAGGAATGCCTGGCTGGTTGAACCTGCTCCACCAGGGCAGGGGCTGTCATCCACCCACTCAGCCAGCCTCTTCCTCCGTGCAGCTGGATGTCTCTCAGGCAGCTCTAGATCCTAGCTTCTTTGATTGCAAGTGTACAGTAGTAATCCTTCCTCATAAAAATTCCTGGCTAAGCTTTTAAATTTCATTCTGAAGATAGTCTCATGTAGCCCAGGCCAGCTCCAAACTTACTGGATAGCCAAGTGTGACTTTGAACTTCTGGCTATTCTGTTTCTACCTCCTGGGTGCTGGAATTAGAGGAATGCACCAGTGCACTTGGTTTATGCAGTCTGGGGATGGAGCCTAGGGCCGCATGTATGGCACACAAGGACTCTGCCCACTGAACTGTGTCCTCAGTGTCTTGAGCAAGCGTGTTGTGTGTATCCAGGACCTGTGTTGGGCACTCGAGACAGCGTAGCGCCTGGCAGAGGCCCTTGTGAAGCCTTGGGAGCTCTACATCCTGGTGTGTGTGCGTGTGTGTGTGTGTGTGTGTGTGTATGTATCTGTGTGTATGTGTGTCTGTGTATGTATGTGTGTGTGTATATGTGTGCGTGTGTGTGTGTGTGTGTGTGTGTGAGAGAGAGAGAGCTCTACACCCTGGTGGGGAGATGTCAGACAGCAGGGTGACACTGTGTTCTCTGTGACTGCCTTCTGAGGGCCGCGGTGTGTGTGTGTGTGTGTGTGTGATAGAGAGAGAGAGAGAGAGAGAGAGAGAGAGAGAGAGAAAGAGAGAGATTTCTGAAAGAATTGTTTTTACGTGTTCAACCAGCAGTTCACATTGAAGAACACGTTGTGGACGGATCGGGCACTGGTGGCCTGTGACCTCTCTGTACCTGTAACACAGCTGTGGATAGGTGTGAAGCTCCATATTTGTCCATTGTCCCACTTGGCTCTCACAGTGGCTCAAGGAAGAGTTAGCCTTGTCTCCGTGGAGGATGAGGAGCACGGGGAGCACAGGGCTCGGAGATGATGCTTGCTCCTCCTGGGCTGCTGCTCTGGAGGGGCAGAGCTGGTCTCCACGGAGCTCTTTGCTTCACTTCTGAGCTCAGCATGGGGACAGGAGTTTGTTGTCACGGTGCCCCGAGCTGCCTGAACTGAGAAAGCAGGGTGTGGCTGGGTTCAGAATTGGGGTCTTCTCACTGAGAAGGCCATTTCTTCTCACCCCTTGATTCTGCAGACAGCTAGATGCATGAACGAGGCGGCGGTCAGTGAGCAAGCTGCCCTGCCATTCTGCCCTGTCCCTCTGTCCTAGAAGTTGATCGGAACAGGAGAATGTTTGCCTGTGCCGCAGACCACTCTGCTGATAGGAGTCAGCCATTCCTCACTCAAACAGAGAGAAAACAGACTTGTGGGCCATGTCCAGTGAAGTGGGTGCCATTTCTTTTCTGGCACTTGCCGTGGGGAGGCCTGAGTACCAGGTGGATGGCCTTGGGGACTTACCCAACACCTTGGAATGTCACCACTAGTCTTAACCAGAAGCCACAGGTGATGTTTACAGTAACTTGTGTGGGGCAGGCTCTCCATGCTAGAGCAGTGTGCAGAGGTCAGTGTGTATCGGTGTATATCTGATCAGCTGTCTCAGTCAGGAAGCGTTTGGACAGATGAAGGTGAACCTTGCCATGTAACATGAGTTTCCCTGTGATTCAGCGGCCTGCATTTCTGTGCTCGTAAAGCCGTGGTCCTCTTTCCTGCTCCTATGCATGGCTTCCCGCTTGTGTTGTCTTTGGACACGGGGGAGGGATCCAGGCTGGTAGTGGAGCGGTGCTTGGTGCCTTCTTGGGAGGAGAACCTGTGGTTGAGGTTTAATCTTGGAAAGTCAAGGGGTAGAGGCTCAGGCTTCACATGGGAATCTGAACAGAGCTGGCCAGTCCTGTGCTTGTCTAACACTGTGGGTTCCTGGGGGCAGACACTGCTTCCTGTGCTATGTCCCGTCAGCATCTGATACACATCTGGTCGAGAACGCTGCTGTCCAGATAGCTGCTCTAGATAACCTCACAGGGGAGCCCTGCAGTCGCCCAGCAGCTGACCTCCTGGCCTGCTTTGGGTTGGTGGCTGTATCTCTTGAGCATCCTGACTTCAGTGGCCCTAGGAAGTGGGTGATAGGAGTTAACAGTCCTTACCCTTTCCCACACACATTGAGGGGGGCATGGAGGGAGGGGGGATGTGATCCCTGCCACCTCCCTCCAGGCTTGGTGGGAAGGCTGGGGTCCTTCTCCCTCTTTCTGCTGTTTTTAGCTTGAGGCAGGAGCTCAGCCTTCTGGAAACAACATGAAAAGCTCAGTAAAGAGTTCCTGAGATGTGTGAACCACACATAGGGTGGCAGACGCTATTCTCCATTGAGTCCCCTCTGTTCACGCTGCCCATGAGGCACAGCAACGCTTATGCCTGAGTGCAGTGATTTGAGTCCAGGCTCATAGCTCATCAGATGAGCAAACTCATTTAGTTCCTCTTCCAAAAGGCTTTGTGCTGCCAGTGAAGTGTCACTGAGTAATTCATTTTGCCTTTAAATTTTCCCTGGCTAAGACCACTTCTGTGGAGCACCGAAGACTTGTTTGTACTCATTGGGGTTTGTTGCTGGGTCTGCAGAAACTCAAGTGATTCATTGGGGCTTGATTGCCTGTGGGAGTGATGCAGTGGGGAGCGATGCTGTGGGGAGCGATGCAGTGGGGAGCGATGCTGTGGGGAGTGCTGCAGTGGGGAGTGATGCTGTGGGGAGTGCTGCTGTGGGGAGTGATGCTGTGGGGAGTGCTGCAGTGGGGAGTGATGCAGTGGGGAGTGCTGCAGTGGGGAGTGATGCAGTGGGGAGTGATGCAGTGGGGAGCAGTGCAGTGGGGAGTGATGCAGTGGGGAGCAATGCTGTGGGGAGTGCTGCAGTGGGGAGTGGTGCAGTGGGGAGCGATGCAGTGGGGAGCGATGCAGTGGGGAGTGATGCTGATGCAGTGGGGAGCGATGAAGTAGGGAGTGATGCAGTGGGGAGTGATGCTGATGCAGTGGGGAGCGATGCAGTGGGGAGTGATGAAGTAGGGAGCGCTGCAGTGGGGAGCGATGCAGTGGGGAGCGATGCAGTAGGGGAGTGATGCTGATGCTGTGGGGAGTGATACAAAAGTGTTTTGTTTTCTAGTGACAAATATCTGGCTTTGCAGTGGTAGTTTCTTGTTCATATACTTTAAAACAGACGATACATTTGCATGGTTCACAAGTCAAAAAGTATAATGGAGTTTGTGGTAGAAAGTTGCGCATCATATCTAGTAACCTGTCGCAGAGGAGTGGCTTTTAGCAGAGAGTCTGTGCCTGCACAAGCAGAGGCTGACACCTGTATCATACGGCCTTTGTGACAACAGATAATTCTCAGTCCCTAAGAAAATGTCCCTTGTCCTTCTTAAAGCTATTTACAAATGTGTCATAACCTTTTGGTTTTCATTCTTTATGACATTTAAAAAATAGCATTGTGTTTTCAATACAATTCACTGAGAAGTCTTCCATGTTTCAGGTGTTCAGTAGGGACAGTGGTAGTGGCTCCATTGTTGTGCGGGCCCAAACCCTTTTTCTGCAGGTAAGGAGAGGTTGTCTCAGATTCGGTGCTCTTCTCCATGTCTAGCACCTAGTCTCCCTGGCCTTTTGCAGGTGTCTCTCTATCTTGTATCTACTTCCTTCATTACAGGGTACCCCGCGAGTCCTTAGAGTAAAGCCCGCTAGGAATTGGAGTAGGCTCTGCATGCTAGTCCTGCATCTTCATGCTGGAACCCTAGTTGGCCCCAGGTAAATATGTCAGCAGCTGCCTTGATCCCAATTCTAGTGACATCCTGTGTGTCTCACATCCAACATTGTTCCTGGGAGCTTTTTCTTGGCTTCATAGAAATGGACACATTATACTTTTCGAATATTACTTTGGGGTGTCTGTATGTTTTCCTGAGTCATTAGCAATCTACTTAGATGAACATAAGGACTTTCCAAGCTGCTGGATAACACAGCTGCAGTGCTCCCAGTCCATAGTTACTAGCCGCTGGATGACAGCTGCAGTGCTCCCTGTCCATAGTTACCAGCCGCTGGACGACAGCTGAAGTGCTCCCTGTCCATAGTTACCAGCCACTGGGTAACACCAGCTGCAGTGCTCCCTGTCCATAGTTACCAGCCGCTGGACGTCAGCTGCAGTGTTCCGTCCATAGTTACCAGCCGCTGGACGACAGCTGCAGTGCTCCCTGTCCATAGTTACCAGCCACTGGGTAACACCAGCTGCAGTGCTCCCTGTCCATAGTTACTTGGCTCTCACTTCCACTGTTAGAATCTTTATTTCCTTGTACTTGGCTGTGGCTTCACCATTGACACTTCCTCCGCTGTCCCCCTAATCTTAGTGTCTCTGAGAGGTCGAGGTAGCTTCTGGGGCTGGTAGAGGTACTCTGGCTACTGCTTCTTAGACCACCTTCTTTGGGAACGCCCTGTTCTCAAGATCTAGCTCATCCTCCACAAATCTCTGTGTTTTGGGGTGCTGAGCATGAGTAGTCCCCTGCTCTCCAGCTCTCTCTCAGTGGAGAAGCATGGAAACACCTGATGGTGGGCACAGTTCTCCTGTAGGTCAAGAATGTGGCTTTGCTGCGCTCATTTAACACGCACATTACCTGTTTGTAAATACTGACTTGGGGAGCAGCCTTGGCGTAGAGACAGAGGAGCAGCCAGGCCACATGCCATAAAGAAACAGATCTGAGTCGCTGGGAGGACTTGAGGACAGGGCTAGTGAGCCATTTCTGCCTTCAGGATGTAGTGCTGCAAGTGTGTTTGGGGCTTCAGGTCCAGGGCAGAACGGTGCCTAGAGGACAGCTGAAGAGAGGCAAGGAGCTGTGCTCAGGTAGGACAGGTATCTGCCTGAGGCCTAGACAAGGTGGCGGCTACTGGGAAGAGGCCTCCTTCACCTGGGACTTTCCGTCATAGAATACAGTTGAGGCCTCAGGAAATATGGCGGGAACTAGGCCTGGAGGCTGCCCAGTCCCAGCCTGCAGAGGGGCTTCTTAACCGAGACTGATACCTTTAGAAAGAGCCTCTGTGGAAGAGGGACTTGAGTGGGCATCTGGGAAGAAGTGAGTGGTGAGCAACTACACAGGCTTGCACCAGGGCAGAGGAGGAGCACACTTGTGTGTGTGTGTGAACTCACAGGACTGTGGTCTGCTGTCTAAGGTGGTCAGGGGGCCACATGGGCAGCGTTCTGGAGCGTATGGGTCGGATGCAGGGCGGCGGGCCCGCACTGTGTGTTGGTAACTAGCTCAGACTGCAGCACAGACCTTCCATCTGCTAAATGTTCTCTTCTCTTGGGGCAGAGACTTCTTGGGAGTCAGCAGCTATCTGTTCATGCTCCAAGGAGGCCACTTTTCCTCTTTGAGACACAAACATATCTTCCTACTGAGGAGCCATAATTAAGCTGGGGATACAGAACAAAGGAGTCCGGCATTTATGGGAACTGTTTCCTCTCAAGTGTTTCTCTGTAGAGGATGCTCACCCCCTGCAGACTATCCCTCACTTTCCTGCCCTCCCCAAGGGCATAGAGGGTACTCTTTCTCCCCTGGCATCTCTAGTCTTTACCTTCCACTGTGTGTGTGTATGTATGTGTGTGTGTGTGTGCGCGCGCGCATGTGTGTATGTGTGTGTATGTGTTTGTGTGTGTGTGTATGTGTGTGTATATGTGTGTATGTGTGTTTATATGTGTGTGTCTGTATGTGTGTATGTATGTGTGTGTGTCTGTGTATGTATGTGTGTTTGTATGTGTGTGTGTGTGTGTGTGTGTGCATGCACATGCATGTGGAAGCCATAGGTCAGCCTCAAGAGCTGTCCACCTTGGTTTTTTTTTTTTGTTGTTGTTGTTGTTGTTTTGAGGCAGGATCTCTTACTGGAACCTGGGACTCACTTATTAGGATAGCCAGCTGGCCAGAGAGCCCTAGAGATCCACCTGGCTCTGCTTTCTGAGTGTGCCCTATGCTTGGTATTCCATTTAGGCTCTGGGGACTTAATTCAGGTCTCCGCGCTTGTCTGGCAAGCACTGTACTGACTGAGCCGTTCCCTCAACCCCACATTGCCCCTTCTTTCCTAGGATCTCCTACTCCTGCCCTGAGATTGTCTTTGTGCACCTTGTGGTCTAAGCAGGGCTGCTATCTCTTTATCTTCAGCCTGTGTGGCTGCGTATACATGTGTTAGGCATGTTTCATCTCTGTGAGAAAACACATGAGGAAAACAACTTGGAGGGGAGGAGTTATTTCTCCACTTCTGAGTCAGCTGGCTCCATTGCTTCTAGGCTGTGGTAAGGCAGGCCGAGAGCAGAGAGAACAAGAAGGGTCCAGGATTAGATATACCGTTCAAGAACACGCCCCCTCTGACCTACTTTTGACCAGGCCCTGCCTCCTGAATAGCCCATTCAACTGTGAACTCAACAGTGGATTAACCCATTGATGAAGTCTCACCCTTCAGCAGTCCACCAGCTGGGAACCAAGCCTTTGATACTCGAGCTTTGGGCGGAGGCACTACATGTTAAATTGTGACAATGTCGCTAACCGTGTTTTTTCATCCCCTTGTCCTTAGTCCTTGCAAACACACATGGTGGCCACTCCACTTGCCAGCAAACATGCTGAGCACCTACTGATGCTGGATAGACTCCAGGAGTATCGAGGTGACTCCCCTGCCCTCCTGCCAGGGACGAAAAGCAGAGGGGAGGGAGCAGCCTGTGATGAAGGCACAGCATGGAGTAGTGAGAGCCTGGACAAGTGTGAGTCTATTGCTGAGTGGAGACAGACTTTCTAAAGTGTAGGAAGAGGGAGTCTGCACACAGCTGCCCCTGTTCTCTGTACTCTGGGCAGTGCAGGCAAAGCTGGTAGTCATGGGGTCGCACAGCCTTGGAAAGGGGCTGCCGAATACTAGTCAGGAGTAGTACCATATACACAGGTTCTGAAAGGTGTCCCAAAGATGTTGCCAGGCCCTTGGCAGGAGGACTGAACAGAGGCTGCAGGGTTCTGGCTCATGCCTGACTATTCCTTACGTGCTCACAGTGTCTGGCTGGGCACTGGCTTTGGTCAGGTGATGCACACTGATGTGTGTATGTATGCATGTATGTATGTGTGTATATAGATACAGATATAGATATTCTCACACACACACACACACACACACACATATCCAAATGTGCTTTCCATGAGTCTATCAATTTTTGTTTTGTTTGAGAGCTTAAGATCTTAGGCTGACACTAACCACGCAGCTTTGAATGTGGATGCTCTTCAGTTTTGCCTGTGCTTCCATTGTGCAGTCTCAGACAGGGTGGTTTCAGGTGCTCCTTTTCATCAGCATCCAGTCCTGTTGTTGCATTGGATGGTACTCTTTGTGCTCAGCCCCTGAAGGCACAAATGCAAGAACCAGGTGCCCAAATCCCTTCACACATCTCATAACTGGTTGCTCTGAGAGGTCTCAGATTCTTCCCTGGATCTGCAGCACTCACTCTCCTTCCTTACTGACGCTGTGCATGGCCTTCCCTTCCTGGTGCCTTGTTTCACACCCATGCCAGCTCCCTTCCCTAAAAGGGCAACTCTTCTTCAGCCAGATGTGACTCTTCCAGGAACTCAGCTTCTGGGTGTCCCGTGTTCTCTCTGTCTGTGGGTGCCTGAGGCTTTACTTGGTTTAAATTGCATAAGTACTTCACTGAAATCTTAGATGGTTGAACGGGTTGGAGCTCTAGAGTGCCCAAAGTTCGTTCGCCTATTTATTTGTTTATCTGGTTATTTGTTTATGGATGTAATTAGGAATTGCATTGGGCTATGAAGCCATTTCTGAAATGAATTCCATTATAACAGAAATGTGAAGAAAACAGTGAAATCAATTCATTCTCATAGTCCCTTCTCCTCTCCCTCCCTCCCCTCCCTCTACCTTCTCCCTCCCTCCCCCTTCCTCCTCCCTCTTTTTTGACAGAGTCTTGCTACAGTGTAGCCCAAACTGGCCTCAGACTTACCACAAGCCCAGGCTGGCTTTGAACTTGTAGCAATCCTCTTGCCTCAGCATCCAGAATTAGGGGTTATAGGTACATTGTACCACATCTGATCATTTGTTCTTTTTTTGAAGTATTTGTGACTTGTTTTGTGTATCTTTATATGTCTTTAACTTGCTGGAAAGCTGCAGATGTGTCTGCTTTTGGGGAACCCTGGAAGCCATTGTGTTAAGGACTACAGCTAACTGCGCCTATACAGTGCATCTGAGAACCAAGTTCATTTAAGCCGCCAGTTAGGATTTGTAGTTTTTGGAGCCTTGCTTACATGCTGTTGGAAGAGAAGACCTTGTGACCATCTCAGGAATGACTTTCTCCCATCTTGGAGGCTGTGAGATCACCTTGTAGGTAATTTAAGCTAGGGGTTAGCTACTAAAGCAGCTCTGGTCTGAAAGTCTGACTGTCCTTGAAATGTCAGTTATAAATGAACTTGTAGATCACAAACGGCGATCTCCCCTTTAGAATTTGTACACACAATAGTTATCAACGGCGAGTGTATGTCAAGGTCTGTGTATGCAGCTCTGAGAGTATAGACTAAGTCTGAGGTGTCCAGCTGCACCCGTGGCACACAGCTCCTCTCAAAACAAAGTTTGATTTGTGTCAGTCTGCCTTGGCCGTCCTAGCGTCTCCATAAACACCCAGAAATGGCCTAGCCCTTTTCTTTTCTTTCTGTAGGAATTTGCTTGCTAGAAAACAAAATGCAAGACTTGATAGACAGAGAGACTTGGGATGGAAGCTGTTTGGAAAAGTCCCGCTCCGAGAGACTGCTCAGAAAGAGTCAAAGAAAACACAAAAGGTAAGCCACTGGTGTATGCCGTGTGTGCTCGTGAACCACTCGGGCGGCCCTCACTGAGGCTGGAAGTCGGAAAGCTCTCTGTGCTTGCTGCATGCATGGGTTCTTAAACTTAAGTCTGCATTCAGTGTGTGCAGGGATTTAACGCCGTCTACCTCCTTACAGCCTGTAGCATGGACACAGGGAAGTTCAACTGGGCTTTAACTATTTAAACTTCATAAATTTCAGTTGGTCTTTCCAGTGATGGTTGCAGATGTATTTATAATCAAGCTTTTACTGTGCTCGATATTAAAGCAGTCTCCACACCCTTCTTGAAGGGTAAACCCTTGGTGTTGCTCTGGGACATGTGGGCCAGGCCTTCATGCCCCCTTGCTTCCTTATATGCTGGCTGCTTTTAAGGCCAGGCCGGACTAGACCTGCATCTACATCCCATTGACTTCCTTGCTCCTCAAGTCTGTACCTGGAGCACCTCCTTATCTTCTCAGGGAGGAGCCCATGTCCATGTCCTAAGGGTGGTGGCCCTTAGGCAGCCCTGACTGGCAGCGCCAGCAACTTCTCTGAGGTCTAGAACCTGTCTACCTTGAAGGTCTGCTGCTGGCCAAGTGCAATGGCCCTGACTGTCGCCTTGAGGGTCTGCTGCTGGCCAAGTGGTTGTTCTCAGTAGTCTTCTTTCCACCTTAGGCTCACGTCCATTGGCAGTTAATTATTCTCTGAACCCTCTTGAGAATCAGCTAAGTGCCAGCCCTCATGGCTGACATTGGGTTTGAGAAAGGACATGGCCCAAATTAGGGTATGGAAAGCAGACAGGTCTTTTCCCATGAGATGGCATAGTTGGTATGGGGTTTGTGTGCTGAGGGGTTGCTACTAGTTTTAAACAGAAGCATTTATGCTTCTAGTTTATTTAAAACAATGACCCAAGATGTTCCCTGAGCCTTAGGTGCAGGGATTGTGTTACAGATGACCAGCTGGGACTGGGGTCCTACTGTCAATTGTCCTCTGCATTTTGACCAGTTGTGGCTTTCTTTGATGGTATTATGGGTAAGAGATACACTTCTCTGTGGATATAAAGATGGGCATTCAGAATTCAGTTGGGAATCATACTGCTTTAGAAGATTGACAGTAGTAGGTTGTCCTCTAGAGTCCGTGACCTCATCAGTCGTGGGAAGTTGGCTAGGTTTATGGTCCTAGGCAGGAATTCCCACCTGTGAAGTGGGCCTTAAGTCCAGTGAGGTGGCTCTTGTTACCCTAAGATGTAAGTGCCACCCTTGGATTTATCTTCCCATGCTGGTCATTGTTGTAGTTCCTAGGCTTTACAGCTGAGTAGGACTTTCAGTTGTTTCTCTCCCTTGGCAGCTTGCATAGCACCTTCAAGTACTGTGAGTGCTAGTCCTCGGGGAGGAGGCTTCCAGGTCAGTTCCAGCTTGATCCCCCGAGTGTCTGTGTCTGAAGTATGTGGTGTCTTCAGCAACCTGTCTTCATCTCCGAGCTCTGAGAGACAACCAAGGGCATTGGCAATAGCTTGTATTGTTTGGGAAGTCTAATGGACTCCCCTGACCAAAAACTTGAAGGAAGAGTTCTTATTCTGGCAATGTGTGTGTGTGTGTGTGTGTGTGTATGTGTGTGCGTGTGTATATGTGTGTGTGTGTATGTATATATGTGTGTATGTGTATATATATGTGTGTATATGTATGTGTATGTGTGTATGTGTATATATATGTGTGTATATGTATGTATATGTGTGTATGTATATATGTGTGTGTGTATGTATGTATATGTGTGTGTGTATATGTGTGTGTATGTATATATATGTGTGTGTATGTATATATATGTGTGTGTGTGCATGTATATATATGTGTGTGTATGTATATATATGTGTGTGTGTGTGTGTGTGTGTGTGTGGTCTATGGCTGTTGGGGAGAGCATGATCACCCCAAGTGACATAACTTCATTTAAGTTTTTTATCTATGTATACACATTGACTTATATATTATATGTGTTTTATGTAGACATAAAATGTCCAATGGCTCTGTTATGTTTAGTGCTCTTTAGCTCGGCCCTCCCCTCAGCATTGCTGCCCTGCCCCGGTGAAGAAGAGGCTTCATAGAAGCTGTAAGAGCCAGAGATCAGGACATCTGCTTCGAGAATAGTACATATGTAAACGACAGGGCTAAGCCCACCGAACCCTAACGGTGTTGTGACCTGCACAGTGACATTGCCACCTGACACCAACATGGCTGGGGGGTATTGCAAGGTCACAGCGCCCGGTGAAGAGCTTCAGGCAAGTGATGGCTGCTGAGAGGAAGAGTCAGTCTTTTCCAGGGGTGAGCGCCCTGGTAGGTTATCCAGGTCAGAGTGGCCATCCCTAAATACAGTTTCATGTCTTTGCAAATAAAATTTGTTAGACTATTGTCTCATCTCCCTGAGAGACTCACTATTGGTGTTGGAATTTATCTCTGTGAATTATTACATTCTTATTTTAAGTCATTGTGGAGGCTTGTTAAGTGAGTATACAATCAAGTGTGAGTTTGTATGCAAAGCTCAGCTGTAACTCTCCTAGGAGACGAAGTAATCGTACTGTTGTAAAGAATCTACACTTAAGGAGAGTGACAGTTATGTTAGTAGACATCCCTCTGGTTCTCGAGATCTTTTGCTTCGTGTGTTATCTGCACTGCAGTCTTATTGGTGAACGTGAATGTGGAGGCCAGCTTGCTGTGCGGTAACGTGGTCTGCTGATAAGACCTTTGTTTTTAGCATCAGTAATGAAGAAAGTAACTGTACCCCTGTACATGAGTCACACAGTCCTGCTCAGGACCTGTTTGTATAAGCTTTGTGTCTTTGTCCTCTCATCTCTCAGGTCTGACTCCAAGCTGGCAAAGCCAGAGAGGGAGGCAGGGTCAGGACCTCTGGACACCACGGGCTTGAGCTGGCTTCTGACACTACTGTTAGCTATGGCTTTACAGAGGCCAGAGTTGGAGCCTTGGTTGTCTGTACTTGTGATCTGAGATGCTGACAGTAACTCCGTATAGGGCTAAAACATAAGCAAGTGCCCAGGGTTTCCCCAATTCCCTTCTCATCTTTCTGGAGTTTTCCTTCTTTCGTGGAGAAGCATCATCAAATGATGCTTTAAGCACATGGACTCGGGGCTGCTGAGGTGCTCAGTGGGCAGAGGCGCTGCTGTCGAGCCTGCCCCAGAGTGCAGTCTATGGGGTCACGTGGTGGAGGGAGAGAACGACTCTTGCAAGTTGTGTTTGACCTCTGCACACAGGCACTGTGGCGCATGTGTACCAACACACAAGTGCACATACACACATAAACAAATAAGTGAGAAAAAAAGAATATAGACTTGGAGACAGCCTGCCTGGGCTTGTGCTTCAGCTGTCACAATTTGCCTCTGTTACTTTGGACAAGCTACTCAATCTTTCCGAGCTTCTTTTAGTCATCTCTACAATGTAGAGGAGATGTACCTCTCTCCTGGGGTGAGGATTAAATAAGTGAATCATGCTGTGTGCTTAGATAGTACTGAGCACAGCAAGGGTTGCAAAAGTGCTTGCCTTTGTCATTGTATCTTTCTCTTGACAAGCTAACCCTGAGCCAAGGAAACTCAGCAGAGCATGACAAATGAGCTCGAGCCATTGAGCAGACCCCATTCGTGTGCTTGTTCAGCAGGCATTGTTCCATGATGCACCAGGCTGTGTCCGAGGCACCAGGGACGGGAAAGCATGTGTGCTGATGCGGCTCTGGAGCTGTGGTAGAGCAAGGGGACAGGCGTGCACACCAGCCCGGAGCTCTGGGTCCCTTTCATGTGTGTGACTGGGCCAGTTGTCTCTCTTAGAATACCTACCTGTGCTGCTGCTGTAACTTAAGAGATAGTGTATGCAGTGGAGTATTTTACCCAGAGTTGGTCAAGGGATGATTGTTGTAATTTCCAGCTAATAAATAGGCCCACTGTGTAACGGAAGTACTCCGTGTTCTTTGCCCAGGGCACCTGACCTCATCCAATCTGAGTCACATTCTCTTGGCTTAGCCTTAGAGACTTCAGCTTCTTTGGAGGGGTGTGTGTGTGTGTGTGTGTGTGTGTTCGAAATGGTATTTTTGAGTTATCTTTTCAAATAAAAGCCTTTGTTTTCTGTCGGCTTACACGACGATTTCAGAGACACTTTCTTAGCAGGGGGAACACAAATGACCAAGGATAAGAGAATGAAACTAAAGCTGTGGTTCTTGAAGCGTAGGCACCAAACGAAGTATGTCTTTATTACCTGCATACGTAAGAAGTACAAGCTGGCAGGCTTCATGCCTCCAGCACACAGTAGTAAACCTGGGTTTGGGGACCCAGTGCCATGTTACAACAACAACAGATAATCCCAGGACGATAGCTGTGCAGTAGGGGCGTTGGCTATTGGGAAGAAAGTAGTCATCACCGCGACCACCCTCAGAGGGCCAGGCGTACACCCGCTAGCGTGCAGACTCTCCAGCTACTGAGCTGGAGGAGTAAGGGTGCTGCCTTCAGGTCTCTGCCCGCTGGGCGAATGAATGGGGACTCGGCCACCTAGCAGGGTGGTGATACTATTTTAGAAGTGCAGTCCTTCCCCTTGTGAATAAAATGGATGGGTCTCGTTCTGTGTACGCCATTTGCTGTTTGTCAAGCTGGCATGTCAGGAAGTGAGGCTGAGCTGAGAGCTGATGTGCTGGTTCTTGCTGAGGCAGCAGCTGGTCATGGCAACCATAGGGTTACAGATTCAGTGTTAGCTTTGTATACCAGGAGCATCTTGGATGGTCTCCTGGATTCCAGTCAGCTTTGAGATGTTAGAGAACCCCAGACAGTGGTAACTCCAGTGCAGCTGAGAGTAACATTCATTCTCCTGCTGTCTGGTTTCTGAGAGATCACGAATCACAGGAAGGGTATGTCTAGGTGGTCAGCAGAGGTGGCAGGAAGCCTACAGACAAAATTTAAAACAATAAGAACACAACTTTCATTTTCATCAACACGCTGCCCAGTCAGTAAAGGCTCTTAGTCAGTAAAGGCTCTTTACATTGCGTCTGAATCCTAACCCCGGGACCTAACATGGTGGAAGGAAAGAAGCGACTTCTACAAGTTGGCCTCTGATTCCATTTGTGTGTTATGGCGTGTGCATACACACACATACACACACACACACACACACACACACACACACACACAGTAGCAGAAATTACGAAAAAATAAATAGAAGAAGATTGCAGTTCCAGGTACAATACAGTGAGCATATGCCCCCTCTCCTCGCCCAGCAAACGCAGTATAAGAGCAGAGTGCACAGAGCATCTGCTTGCCAGTGCTGGGCAGCACATGGGAGCAGGACTGTGCAGGAAGACCGTGATTCAGAGAACTGCTGAACCAAAACTGAATGCATGGATTTGCCCCTCTGAATCAGGCAGACCAAACCCAGAAAGAGGCGCTGACATAATAGAGAGCACTAGAGGGGCTCTGAGGCTGGGGGTGAGTCTAATACTGGAGATCAGGGGAGACCCTCCTTTGCGTTATTTCTCTCTTTGTTCTTATAAAAAATTAGATTTAGTCAGGTGATGGTGGACCACACCTTTAATCCCAGCATTCGGGAGGCAGAGGCAGGTGGTTCTCTGTGAGTTCCAGGGCAGCCTGGTCTACAGAGTGAGTTCCAGGACAGCCAGAGTTACAACAGAGAAATCCTGTCTCAAAAAACAACCAACAAAGATTTGTTTTATTATTTTGTGTGTATGAGTGTTTTGCCTGCCTGCCTATATGTGCGCCACATGTGTGCTGGTGCCCGAGGAGGTCAGAAGATGGCAACAGAACCTCTGGGGCTGGAGCTATAGACAGTTATGAACCGTCATGTGGGTGCTGGGGATTGAACCTGGGTCCTCTTAGCTGAGCCAACTCACCAGCCCTCCTCCAGTCTCAAGGCCGCACTCAAGGTGTGTGACAGGAGCCCACCTCTGGTCTGTCCTCTCTAAACACAGCGGTGGGAAGTGTGTGGCTGTTTAACCACAGCAGGAGGCTGGGGACTAGAAGGCACTTGGTGACTGCAAAGAGACAAGCAGGAAAGTGAGGTCTTTAAGGTTCTCATGGCTTCTGGAGTTCCTGCCACTGCATCTGGGTACACAGACCCTCAGTAGCCTGTGTAGAGCTGAAATGGATAGAGCACATGTAAATCTCTGACTGGCCACTGGGTGGTGCACTTGCAGACAGAGTCAAATGTGCTGAAAATGAGTTTGGAACCACAGTTTGACAGAAAAGCTGGGATGGAACTTGTAGGCCTTTATGTCTGGAATCCAAATAGGTTAATCTCTTATCAAAACAACAGTGTTGGCAAATACACAAGGTCAGGTCTGGGAACATGTTTGAAAAGTCTGTCTGGAGATTTGGCTCAGTGGTTAAGAACACTTGTTCTTGCAAAGGACCTGAGTTTGATTCCCAGCACCCACATGGAGGTTCACCACTTCCTCTGCACAGATGTACACGTAGGCAAAATATTCATACACACAAAATAAATAAATAGAATAAAATAAACCTAAAATAATTTTTTAAAAAAGTCTAGAATATAATTCAGAATTATTGGGCTTAAGGACCGGGCTGTCTTTTGAAGATCAGGAGATGCCAATCCTAAGATCAACACATGTTGGGTATGTGTAAAACCTTAAGCCACTAAAAGAATGCTTCAGCAATTAGGGTAGACACTCTTGAGAAAGGAAGACAGAAAATAGTTCAGAAATAGAAAATAAAAAGATAAATGGACATTTATAACTGAAAAATACAGCTGAAATGACTAAGCATACCACTCAGTAACAGAACAAACAAGTTAGGAAAAGACAAGTTTTAAGATAGGTTAGTAGAGCCGGGTGGTGGTGGTGCATGCCTTTAGTTCCAGCACTCAGGAGGCAGAGGCAGGTGGATCTCTGAGTTCGAGGCCAGCCTGGTCTACAGAGTGAGTTCCAGGACAGCCAGAGTTACACAGAGAAATCCTGTCTCAAAAAACTAGAGAGAGGAGAGAGAGATTAGTAGAACTTAGTCTAATGGTACAGATCAAAGGAAGGTCAATAAAGTAACGTAATCTTGGATATAGGAGATACCACTAAAATGTTTTAAAATCCAGCAAGATGGAGTTGGCTTAGCCAGGTACAGGTGCTTGCACACAGGGCTCACAACCGGAGGTGAATTCCTAGATTCCATATTGTTGAGAGAGAAAACCAATTCCTGAGAACTGTCTTCTTCCTCTCATGCTCTGTGGACATGTGTGCCTGTACTCACAGTCACATAAACAATAAATTTTTTAAAAAATTTAAAGGCAGAAGCCATAATCACTAAAATTTGGATTTGTGTCACTGAAGTCTGAGAAGAAAGAATTCATTATCAGAAAAATATTAGAAAAAGTAAATGAATATGTCCTGATTTTGGCAAAGGACAGATTTAAGTCAAGTCAGTGACCCCATAAACAGGATAAGTTCTAGGATGTCCATGGCCTGACAAGTTATAACCAAACTGGGGGAAATAAAGGCAAAAAGAAATCCCACAAACATCCATGGAAAAAAGTGCATTACTTATTGGGGAATAATGATTTGAATATGAATTTCTCATCAGAAACCACAGAGGGGCTGGAGAGACGATGGCTCAGCAATCAGAGCAGCTCCTGCACTTGCAAAGGGCCAGAGTTAAGTTCCAGCACCAAGGTTGGTGTTGAGCTCCAAGGGACCCAATACCCTCTTTTGAGCCTCTGCTAACACCAGCAGACACTTGACACACAACTCCCTCTTACATACACACAATTAAAAATACAATACAAATCTAAAAACAAAACAAAAAGACAAAAAACGAAACCATCAAGGGAATCAATACTTCTGGACTGGTGAGGGAAAAATCCTGTCCACACAGGATGTTGTGTCAAGAACGAAGGTGAAAGGGAATCATTCTCAGATGAAGACTAAGAGTATTGCTTCCAGGAGCCTTGTCGTAAGGAGCTGGCCAAAGACTATACTTTCAGGGATCGTTTCTGTAGTCCATACAAGAATTGGCCAGTGCGGGGTCAGAAGGAACCTTGGAGCGCAGGAAGAAAGAAGAGTAGAAATGTCGAACATATGGGCAGATAGGCAGTTCTCCTCAGTGAGTTCTTCAAAAATGTGGTCGAATGCAAAAGTTAGTGTTGTTTGGGACTTTAATTGTATGTAGGTGTAATATGTAAGACAATCATAAAGCAGGGGAAGGGCAAGGCGTTCCCACTCATAGTGAGAAATACTGATTCCAGTCAGGTTATGGGGGAATATATATATATATATATTTCATCTCCTAGAACAACCACTGAACTATGCAGAAGGAAGACCAAAAACATGATAGCTAAATTAAAATGGAATTACAAAAATCATAAAATTGAAAGTGAAGGCAGAAAAGAGGAAACAGAAGAACAAAGGAGGAGCAAGTAAGATGGCACTCACATCAGACTTGCCGGGCCACACACAGACGGCCTGAGCGCAGCAGGGTTGTCAGAGAGGCTTGACAGCACTGGCTCGACCTGTCACCTGCAAGGAGCTCCTCAGACATAAAACCTGTAAGGTGGCACGCAGGGGAGCGTTGAGCCCGTGCTTAGTGTGCAGGAAGCCCTGGGTTCAGACTTCAGCATCTCCCTTAAGGTAGACCTATCAATGTCATAACAAGGAAAAACTAGACTTCAAAGACAGTTTCTGGAGATACAGGGGGGTGTTGCCTTGTTGCTGGGCCGAGTCCTGCTCTAGTCCACAGGAGGGTTCCTCAGTCTCCACGAAGGAGGATAAACAACAAAAGTTATGACAAGTGACTGCAGTATTTCATTTTAATCTTTTATTAATAAAAAATAAATTAGAACTTAGAAAAATTGAGAATTAGAGAAAGCAAAAACAACAATGTGTACATTGGGGAAAAAATTATAAGACTTCCCACCTGACAAGGACTTGGCTTTAGCTAAAATAGCAAAAACTTCAGGCTGCTTATCTGCAAATGTCAAGCATACATCAAAAAAGGAACCAATGCAAGAATGTTCATCCCCTCCCAGCAGCAGGCCCCCTCTGATCTTCAACGTTAATTTTACTGAGTAGTCTTAACACAATAGTTTATTAATGAATAGCTGATCCTTGGTCTGCATACTCACTGTTAAAGGAGGCAGACATTCAGGGGTGAATTATCTATTTGTTTTTTCAAGCTTACTGACCTATTGTCTAGACTCTTAGTTTCTGTTCTCAACTATGGCTCTGTTTCCATGGGAAGGTCAGTGTGACCAAGAATAAGTTTTTATAATATGTCTACAGAAAGCATGAATAGTTCTCACATGCCAAGACTTGAAGGTTAGTTTACAATGACTTAAGAGCTGAGATAGCAGTGTCCCTCTCCCAGCCACCCAGGAATTGATTTGAGTTTTAACTATTAGGCTAAATAGACAATATTATTGATGAGAGCCTTTTTGTCACCGTACGGTAAAGACGAGAAAGGGGCAAAGCAGTTAAGGAATTCCATTACCAGTAGGGGGTCATGAACCTTGTTGAACTGGCACGTGCATTGCTTGGATCATTAGGTCCCAACACCTAGTGGAGACGAGTGTGTCTGTGCCTAACAACCTCTGCAAATCCACCAAGCAGAGGACCTATCTACAAGTGGAAGGCCAGTCCTGCTCTGAGACACATGAGAAGGAGCAGCTGCAGAGAGCAAGCCAGGACGTAGAGAAGCTGAACACCATCCTGCAGCAGCTGAGTGACCTGTCCAGAGCATTCTACCCCTCGAGTTTTATCTGTTCCAAGGCGCACGTGGAGCAGTCAGACAGATCACGTGTGGGTCATAAAGAAACTAAGGGTTTGAAAGGATTAAAGTTAAACAAAATATACTTCTGATCACAATGTCATTAGACCACAAGGCAGTAACAGGTTTTAAGAACATCTGCCTGTGGCTCTGGGGTTAAGAGCTGTTCTTCTAGAGGTCCTGAGTTCAATTCCCAGCAATCATGTGGTGGCCCACAACCATCTATAATGGGATCTGTTGCCCTGTTCTGCATGCAGATGTACGTGCAGACAGAGCACTCAGATATATAAAATACATAAGACAAATAAATCTCTTTAAAAATGTCTCTAAAAGTGGATATTAAATAGGTCGCAAGCTTCCGAGGAAGCCACAGGGAAAATTGGAAAATATTTTGACATAAACAAAAGTTCAACCTGCCAAACCTTGGAAGATGCAGTTTGGATAGGAAACACATCATTAAAACGAAAGAAGGAAGGTCTCACATCAGTAACCCCAGTTTCTACCCTAAGACTATAAAAAGCAGACGGAAACAAAACGATACAGGAAAACAGAAGTAAAATTAGCACAGCAAACGGCAGCGAGTGGGACCAGGGCTTGTTTCTGAATGATCTGTGTCTTAGCCAACCTTGGCTGAGCTGCCAAAGAAGGAGAACTAAATCCTCAATAAGAGGAATGAGCAAAGGGGTAGCCTGTGGACCCTGCAGAACCAAGGAGAATGGAATTCTTTGAACAGCTCTGCAGGAATTTGTCATCTCCAGTGAAATGGAAACTAGAAATCACCAAAACTCATCCAAAGTAAAAGAGACACGGGTTCATCCTGCAGTTTTGTCTTTTAAGACAAGGAAGCTACAAACACTGTGGTGGTCTGAATGTGCAGCGTTCCCCAAAGGCGCATACGTTTGAAGATGTGGTCCCCAGCTGGAGCAGTTTGGGAAGGCTGTGGAACTTTCTGGAGTAGAGCCTCAGTAGAGACAGTGGGTTGCTGGTGTGGACCTTGAGGTGCTGGGCTCCATTTCTTGTTCATTTGTGCTTCCTGTGTGTTGTCTCTTACTGTCACGTGGGTGATTTGTTCCAGAACCTTCCAATTCTTGGACACTAGAGTCTTTTATAAAATGGTAGCCTGACACTGTCGTGTAGTCTTTAAATTATTCCTACATTACTCACACTCCTAATACAGTGTAAGACGTATTGTGTTGTTCAGGGAGTTATGACATCTGCCCAGGCACTTTTTTTTCTTGAGGAAAGCTGCTGATCTACAGTTGGTTGAATCTGAATGCAGAACCTGCACTTATGGAGGACCAGCTGTTCTTAAATTAGCTTCCTAGTCCCCTCACAGGCATGTACTATAAAGAAGTTAATGCTGGTACAAACTCCTGAACCTGGGGCTAACTCCCCTTAGTCTCTCAATGCAGACCTTCATGGCTGCTGATCACATTTGGGCTGAATTCTTTGCTGTGAACTTGGGAGGACCACCTCTGCCCAGTGTACTCCATTATACACACACACCTCCGCCCCCATTCTGGCCTCTCTGGTTACCTTTGTCTGCCCTAAGCCTTTGCTTTTGTCTTTCCTTCAGTGTGGTTTTCAAAGGGTGGTCACCGACTGGTCTCAGCTCAGATGGTGTCTTCTCAGGTTTCCCCTGACCATTTAGTCTAAAGGGATTCATCAGGCTTCTGGGGTACTTTCTGCACAGCAGTTTTCCTTACTGGCAATTTTTGTCTATTGTTTGTGGCTTTACTGTGTCTCTTAAGCACCACCAGCATGAATTCAGGAGAGCAAGGATCAGACTGCGTTTGCCAATAGCTTGGGGTAGTACGCAGCTTTAGCATTTGGTTAACTTGTAAATTTGTTACATTTGTAAATGGACAGATTTCAGAGTTTTAAAATATGCCATTTCTAATTTTTGACAACATATATATTTTCTATAGCTTCACATATTGTTGTATGATTTCAGTTTTACTTAGTGATCTTTGGAGTTGCTGTTTTGTGATTTACTGACCAGCTCCCTAGACTGGGCCCTGAAGTTCTTTCCACAATCATCATTTGATCCTCGTGATGCTCAGTGGCCTGTTTGGGCTTTGATCTGTTAGGAAGTGAGCGGTGATCAGCCTTGCCTCCCTTACTTCAAAGGGTAGAGATGTCTGTGCTACAGATACACAAGCACCTAACCAGGAGGCGGGAAGCCAGGGAACGAGCTCTGCTTACCACAGGAAATGTCAGGAGGAAAACTTGTTGTGGGTGAAGACATGTAATATTCCATGCCAGTGTTTGATGGAGCAAGTCTTGAAAGGCGTGATTGGTCAAGTTTCACACGTTAGTAATAGTCACCCTGCTTACTATCACATGGTATAATATGTCGTCAAAACTTTGTAAATGTATTCAGTCCTAAAGTATGACACAGAAATTGCACATCCTGATGCATTTTCAGTGCATGCTTATGGCCATCCCGACAGACATAATGAGCCAATCTGTGGACTCAGTTCTGGCCCCAGTTGGCTAACTTGTAAAACGTAGGTGTTGAGAGCCTAGGTGGTCAGAGGCATGGAGAGGCTGAGAACTTGCCCGTGTCCCTGAGAACTGAGCTCCACAGTGGGGAACCCTCTCCCAGCCACTGTTAACTGCGCTGGTGCTTGTTGGGGGGTGCCTCCCCACTGGTATAGGTGTTGCTCGTTTGCTTGTCTGAGACTTAGGGCAGGGACCTTGTTCCTCTTTATTGCTGGGGCCAAGCACTTGGAGTCCTTGCTGGATGTTGTACTGTTGAGGAGAAGACATGACACCTGCAATTTCTTTCAAAGGGTAAAAATGTTTCAGACCTAAGTGAGGTGAATACTGTAACGTTTTCTCTTTATGATGGTCTTGGTGGGGCACGTGTGTGTGCCCATTGAATTATTCCTGCAGCTCTTCTGCAGGTTCAAATCCTCCCCACCTTTTTGCAGTACTAAGATTGATCCCAGTGCCTCCCACACTGGGCTTATATGCTACCCATGAACTAATGCAGCATGAAGTCCACTTGCTATAAATGTGCAGTGACCCCTAGAGTCTGTACCTGCCATTGTATCCAGTTTTGGAAGAATTTCATCACCCAAAGTTTGCAGCCATTCCCCGCTCCCTTCTTCAGAAACACCAATGTGTTCTCTCTAGAGACGTGCCTTTGCCTCCTGAAGAGATTTTGATATACATGGGCCCACACCGGCTGTCTTCCTTGTGGCGGCTTTTGCTTACCACAGTGTTTCCGAGGCACTTTCACTAGCAGCGTGTGTCAGTAGTTTCCTCTTGCTGCTGGTTCAGAGCTCTTTATGCATTCCACAGCTGGTGGACATTGGACTGTTTGAGAGTTTGGTATACAGATGCAGTGAAGTTGTGCATGCAGGACTTTTTGTAGGTGTTTTCTCTTGGATAGCTTCTCAGGTGTGTGGCTGGTGTGTGTGGAACTGTGTAAGAAACTGGAAATCTTGCTTCCAAAGTGGCCTTCCTGGTTTGTATTGCTCCCAGGGGTTTACGAGAGGCCCAGCTTTTCTGCATGGGTGCCACCATGTGCCATGCCAGTGTGTCTTTTTCTGGTGGATCCCCAGGGCTTTTGTTCTGTTGGTGAATGAATAATTAAGTCCTGGGTTCCCAAAAGCCAGCAGTGGGTGAGGTGCCTTGTAACTCCTAATCCAGGACACTTGTGTGAGGGTCCAGCAGGACAGAGTGCTTAGTGGTGCTCTTACTGAGTTTGTTTCAGTGCACTGGACTGGCATACTTACTAGAAATTACTTTGCCTTTACACAGATTTGTAAAAAAAAAAAAATTAAATATAAGCTGTAATTTACAGTGGAATCCTCGATTGGAAGGTACAGTTCACTTTTAATGAATGCATGTTGAGAGAACAAGTCTGTCACTGTGGAAAGTGTCAGATGCCCCTCCAAGTGGCTTTCTAGAAGCAGGCTCTACCATGAGCCCTGTCAGTATGAACTTTTTCTCATAACCAGCCAGCCTCCTAGATCGTATCAGAGCTAATTTATGTTTATGGAGTTTCTTTTGGTGACACATATTTCTGGTTTTTTTTTTTTTTTCTGTAATCTTACAAAGTAGAAATTGGCCCGTTCTCCAGCATGCTGTCTTTTGCTAACTACCCTTGCTGTAGTTAGCACCGGGAGGTTCCTGTGGGGCTGGCCCCTCAAGACTGGCCAGGAGGCCACTGAGCCCTGGCTCAGCCAGCCCCGCCCCGTCTCCTGCGAGACCCAGCCCAACCTAGGAACACTGAGCCGGGATCCGGGAATCGCTGTTATCGGTGAGCGATTGAGCGTCCTGCCGTCCCGGCCGCCCCGCCCGCCTCACCCGCCCAGTGTGGAGCTGCGTGTAGGTCCGTGGTCCAGAGGCAGGAGGGAGGCCGCCTCCACTCACTGGGCATGGAGCCGCCGGCCACGCGCCTCTGAGGCCCGGCGTTCATGGTGAGTCTGCTGCGGGGCTGCGGTCCCAGCCCGGCCTGCACCGGTGCCTCGGCCTGCCCTACCAGGCCTGCTGGGTCCTGTGCTCGGTCTGTGCGGGCGTGTGCATCCCAGCCGGAGTGCAGGTGTGCGCACATCGCTGTCTTCCCCACAGCCGGGGCTCGTGGGGACACCGGGGAGGGACCTCCTCCCATGGCCTTTTGTCTGCTGCTCGCAGGGTTTTCTCTCAGGGTCCGCTGTTGGTACAGAGCGCTCACCCTCCCGACCCTCGTTCTTACCCCCCAGAGCCACTGCTCCTCTCCCAGAGTCAGGTCAGTTTAGGCAGGGGGCCACCCAGAGATTGAAGGGTCTTGTTTGAGGGAACCTGGGGGACAGGGGACTCGGGACAGACCGTAGCCGCGTTTCTCAGAACCCAGTGCAGTTTTGGTATGTTTCAGTTCCCCGTGCCCGTGTTAACTTTTATGTTCTTGATGTTTGTAAGTAATTTGACCACTAGAGAAGGTCTCCTGAGAGCTGCTGTTCCCAGAGCCAGCATTCCTGGGAACTTAAGAGAATGCTTTCTGGGAGGGTACTGTGTCAGAGTAGAGAACAGAGCCCAGGGAGGAGCCTTTACCTTCCTGCCCTATGGTCAAGGCACAGTCTCATCATCACTGTCTTCTGGAAGGCTGGGCACCTGTAAAACCTGAATGGGTCACTCCCTCTTCAAACGGCAAAGCAGCTCCATGTCCTAGAACAGCAGTCTTCTCCCAAACACTTGCTTGGTATAGACAGCAAGGGACGAAGCCAGCTTTGCCAGGCCACACTTGAGTCTCGTTTGTCTTCCACAGCTCCAGTAAGTACCTTTTAAAGAGAAATGTTACGGGAAATTATTTCCTAGTAATACAGCGACAGCTACGCATCTGACACTTCCTGCGTCTCCTTTGGTACTTGCCTCATGCTTATTTGTTCTCATTTCGTCTTCACTCTTAACAGACAAAGGACCAGGCATGGAGGGAAGACAGTGCTCAGGGGGGCTGTGCTGGTGGGCATGGCTCGTCCTGCCGCTCCTCCCTGCACACTGCCTGTGTTCTTGGCAGACCCACCCCATGCTGTCTTGCAGGTTAGGTTATGCTAGCCCAAGTCCTCCATGGGATGACCTAGCCCAGACATAAGTCCTGAACCCTGGACTTACGTTAGCAGACAGCTTCTCTATGGATGGCTGAGAGAGATGTGAGCACAGGCCTGATTGATGCCCTTTCTTGGTGGACTCACCCAGGAAGCCAGTGGGGGTCTGATCAGATTATCAGCATTCTCGGCTGTCTTTGTAGCGTGATCCCAGTTGTGGGGTAGTACTGATGGGCTATCCTGCCTTCCTCCTGGGGGACATTCTTCCATTGCTTCGGATCTGACCTTTCCCTTTGTCTGTTGTGGGATGTATGTGTGTGTCCACGTGTGTGTGTGTGTGTGTGTGTCTGTTTCTTTTAAAACAAATTCAGTTGTCTGCTGATGTTCCTCCGGTTCTTAACCCTAGGTAGACTGCAGATAAGGTCTAACCCACATCCACAGTCCTCTCTACAGCCTTGTATCGGTTCTGACTTGTCTCCCTTGGATTGTTCCACCAGCTATGGGTCACCGTGTGTTGAGGCCATCATAGCTGTACAGAACAATTTTGACTCCGTATCATCCCTGTTTAAAATGCTCTTGGTAACCCACAGACCAGAATCTGTGTCTGAAATGGGCCATCCCACGAAGGAGAGGCTTGGGCTATCGTAAACTAACCTAAGAGACAACAGGGGTGGGTCTGCCAAGAACACAGGCAGAGTGCAGGGATGTGTGCAGGGTGGACCATTCCCACGTCCACTGGGTGCCCCTTGGCTACTGCTTGTGAGGTCAGAAGGTGTTTCTCCCTTATGGTCTCTGACTTAGACCTTATCTGTGTATGCTTAAATGGTACGGGTTCCCCTGTAAGGCTGGGGTGAGGGTCTCTGAAGCATAGGTCCAAGGTGGCGCCATGCTGCAGTGGATAGTGCATTAGACTTCTAGAGGTTGAAGGCATTCAAAGGTTCTGGGTTTGAGTCCTAGTGGAGTTCAAGTATTTTGCCAGGTGGCGGTGGCAGCGCGCACGCCTTTGATCCCAGCACTTGGCCTGGTTGAAAGAGCTCGTTCCAGGACAGCCAGGACTGCACAAAGAAACCCTGTTTAGGAAAAACAAATAAAAAAGAGCAGGTCCACATGTTCTCTTTAGAAATGAACTTCCTCTTTCGTGTGTGTGGTCTTCCTTCTCGCCCTGCTAAATTTGCTTTGCTCGTCCCCCTGCCTAGAGCTGAGGCCTTGCTCAGGCTTTCTGATGCTTTTTCTCTGAACTGACTCATCCAGCAGACCACACCCACAGCGTCTCCCATGGTTAAGCAGCTGCATTGGCTTGGTCTCATCTTCACCAGTGGGATTTATTACCAACTGCCCAGGGCAGGGATTTCATTCAGGGATTTCTAAATCAGTGGCTTTAAATGACCTGCACTTTGGTAGTGTGAATCTCTGCACAGATAGATAGGCATAGAATGGAAACAAACTACTTTTAGTAGGTGTACTTTTTAATTGTTTTGTAATTTTCAGATTACACTTATTCTTCTTACCTATACAGATGTGCGTGCATGCCGTGGTATGTGTTTGCCGTAGCTCAGAAGGACTTGTGGGAACTGACCCTTTCCTTCTGCCATGTGCGTTCTAGGGATTGAACCTGCTGGGCCTCTTGGCTTTTTCTGTTGTATCTTTAAGTCTTTCATGACCAATTAAACCGCCTTGCAGTATGGCTCTGGAGGATGCTGTTATAACCTCTCCGCTGGGCGTCCGGGGCGGTGAGCCATCGCTGATTGTATGCACAGTTTGTTTCACTCATTGGTCTGCAGGACTTCTGATGAGCCCAGTGACGCGGAGAAGTGTTCTTTGACTTAAGCCAAAAGCCTCCCTAGCTTGGTTCCATGCAGGAAAAACTTTGGGGCAGCAAGCTGGACAGACACAGAGACTCCACAGACTTTCCTTGGCATATAGAAAGAGCTCAGTCCTTAGAGAGCAGGCAGCCATCGCAGTATACTACCCTGTTTAACTCTCACAGTGGCCTCACCAGTCGCTTCTGTTTATAATGGGGGGATGGCGCATGAGGTAGGCCAGACTTGCCTAAAGTCAAACGCAGGGCTTAGATCTTGGTCTTCTGAGCCTTTGCTCCCGCTGCATTGTGTATGGCCCGGGTGCTGGTCAGTCAGTAGTGAGTGCTTCCGCAGGTACTGTCCTCTTGTATCTGGAGCTGGCTGTGTCACTGCAGAGAGCCCAGTGTGGACATCTCTAGGTAGCTGCAGGAGAACTAGGGGTGGGGCAGGACTTGTGGCCATTCCCCATGCCATTCCATTTGTATTTGCAAGTACTACTTGAGGTTTGAAACGGCTCTACCTGGGATTTCAAGTTCGGGCAGGCCAGCTCTGTCACTGGAACCATGTGTCACTGTGTGATGAAGCATACTATTTGACCCCATTTGGCACTGACTCGGGATTACAGGTTTCTGTCAGGGTTGAAAGCTTCATGGAGGCTGAACACAATGTGATTGCTTCCTGTGGAGGCCTCCCTGTGAGCAGCTCACAGGAGTTGGTGAGAAATGTTACTAGAGAACCCAGAGCTTGGAGCTTGCTCATTTTCCCCGTTCTCCATAGAGCAAATCTGTGACATGTATGGAAATAATATACCCATTAGGATGGGTGGTGTGCCTCTGAGGATGGTGTGCAGATTAACTCAACTCTGCCTGTGAGACCCCTGGAAAGCCCTTGGTACATTAGTTTGATCAGCTACCACTGCCCATTATTGTTATTAGAGTGAGTAAGAGGTGCTTGTTGATAAGATCTGATATTTTGGCCTTGAATCAAGGCATTCCCTTCCTTTGCTTGCTTCTGTGTATCTTATCTTTGGCTTGCAAACTTTTCTGGACTCCTTGGTTGGCGTTTAGAGCTGCAGTGCAGTCATTTCAGGCCTGAGGGAGAACACAGTGGTGCGCGCAGCCTATCCCTGTGCGGCAGGGCTGGGCTGACGGATGCCTGGCTGCCTCCCTGCTCTGGCAGCAGGTCTGCCCTGATGATGCTCATGTCCAGCGAGGAGCTGTGGGAATCAGGCTAGAGAATTCCGAGAACGTACTTTGCCAGAGTCTTAGCGCTGGTTAGTGGATCTGTGTTTTGTTCCAAGTTCCACTGGTTCCAGAATCCTCCCTAACCCATGGAGGACTCAGTGTCTTCTCTCCCAAACTGCACACTTGTTTGGGTAGCACAAAGGAGGTCAGCCTCCTTAGGGTAGAAGTGCAGAGGAACCTGCAGCCCCAACCCTGCACTTGGGACTTGCCTCATCCTGTCTGTAAGGTGGGGTGACACTTGCCATACTGATTGTTGGGGAGGTCAGGTCAGACAGTGTCTAAAGCAGCATTTCTCAACCTGTGGGTCATGACCCCTTTGGGTGTCAAATGACCCTTTCATAGCGGTCGCCTAAGACCATCTGTATATCAGATATTTATATTACAGTTCACAACAGTAGCAAAATCACAGTTATAAAGTAGCAACAAAAGTAATTTTATAGTTGAAGGTCACCACAACATGAAGAACTGTATTAAAGGGTCGCAGCATTAGGAAGGTTGAGAACCATTGGTCTAGAACCACAGCAAATGGAAGGAAGCATCCAGATTCTGGGGCATCTGACTTGTGGCCTGAGATTGCTAGCCTTAGCATACATTGCAGGAGACCAGACTCAGCAGATAGGTAGCACCCAGTGGGGCGATTGTCACCAGATTGTTACTGGATTCTTGCCAGGATGCCACATGCTTTAGAATAACTGTCAGCACAGAGCTTTGGGTAGATTTCCATAGAGTTGAAGATGTTGACACCTACTTACTGGACTCGGAGCCTCCTGCTTCTGGCTCTGACTGTCACCAGTGAGCCTTGTACAGGGTCCGTGAGCCAGCACCAATCTCTCACTCAGCTCCAGATCGTTCCCCCTTCAGTGTGGCCATTTCAGGGTAAACAGGGTAGGATCCTAACCCTGTACACCCCAGTGTACAGAAGCTGTTACACTTTTTAGAAGCTTTAGTTGGTCTTTCTGGGTGAGAGAATAATTGATTGTGAAATAATTTTTCTAGCTAGTGTCAATAAATATTCTTCACAGGACAGTGTGACTCTTGTTATCCTGAATGGCGTGAATCTCTGGTAACTCCACACTTGCTTTCTTCCCAACCAGATCATCTCCCGTAAGGATAGGTGTTCCTTGCTGTGATAGACAGCCAGAAAATAACGTTTCGATTTTGCAAGGAGCCTAAAGCATATATTATTCCCGAAGCCGACTCTCCTGAACTCTCTGCCAGGTGTCTGGAATGTGGGTCACCAGGTGTGACTAAGCTTCTGTGTCTGCAGTCTGTGGAACAAATTAGTGACTCGGTGGGCATGGAGGCCACTTTTAGATTTCCAGGGCATGGTAGAATTACTGACAGGACAATGTGCAGTGGTAGCACATTGTGGCCATTACAATAGCCATTCATCTCTTACCCAGAAGTGCAGAGGGCCTGCACTGTGTGAGGATCCTGGTTAAAGGGCTGCAGACCCTTGTAACTTCGTAACCACCTGCAAGGGAAGGATGCAGACCTGTCCCAAGGCATCACTGCAGCTGGGTGCTCCTGGACCTCTTCAGCCCGTGGACTCAGCTGCCCGTGGCTTCTCTTTTGATGATATGAAACTGGCTGGGCCTGGAGTCACCATGGTGTCTTTTGTCCTAGGAATATGAAGACAAGGCTGGAAGACCGAGCAGGCCGCCCTCTCCGAAGCAGAATGTGAGGAAGAACCTGGATTTTGAGCCGCTGTCCACCACGGCGCTCATCCTCGAGGACAGACCCGCGTGAGTCTGAGGGAGACTCTGCTGTGTGCTGTGGGGACAGCTCACCCGAGCCCTGTCCGGGGGCGGGAGGGGGATAAGAGCGGCTGGGTCTCTTGTTAGCTCTGTCAGTGTGTGACATCACAGAGTGATTTGGGAGACTGTCCTGTGTCATAGAAATTTAACCAGGCCTTTCCTTCAGGCAGCATTTGCTCGTAGTTTCTTTATTGATTGATTGATTGATTGCGGCTGCAATAAGTGCAAGGCCGGTTTGGGAGTGCAAGGAACCCTGCGTGCATGCTCCAAAATGGTGCTTTGTGTTTGCTGGACACGTCCTAGGTGGTCTGTGGAGTTTCTTGGGTGGTTTGAGGCAGGACTTCTTTCTCTCTAGGCCCCAGTTTCCCCATTGTGTGATGAGTAGATCATGCTTAGAGGCCTTCCTGGAGGAGGAAGTCATAGCTAATCTACTGAATTTACACAGAACAACATGTCAGGGAGAAGGTTTCCCATTTGAGGAAGAACAAAAACAAAAGCAAGTTGTCCAGTACTGGGATAGTCAATCCCAGGCTCCTAACCATCCCTGATACTTAAAACCGTGAAGTCAGGCTAGCGAGGGGGTCAGGAGTAAAGAAAGATGCTCACTGCCAAGCCTGATGACGAGTTTGATTCCTGGTACCTGCATGGTGGAAAGAGATAAGCGACTTCTGCAAGTCATCCTCTGATCTACACACACACGCAGGGAGAGAAGTGGAGGGGGAGGGAGGGAAAAGGAAGAGAAAATGTAATTAAAAAAATTAAAACCATGCAGTCTAATGGGGAGTATATCTGCTGTTAGTTCCTGGTTCTTGGAGACCGGGAATGGGGGAAATCCTGGAGGGTATTGGGCCTTTAAGGTTGAGAAGACCAGTCCTTTCAGTATGCTGAGAGGTAGCTGGGGGCTTGCCACCTTTGGCCAGCGGTGGTGGGTCGCAGTCACACAGGGAATGTGGTTGGTCACGGTACCCACCATGGTACCACGGGGAGATGCAGGCCAGGTGCCACACAGCCCATTAGGTCAGCTGCCGGAGTGCACTGGCATTGTCTATGGGATGCGTATAGCCTCCTTGTGCATTTGTGTAACACAGAGCAAAGGGTCTGCAGAACCGTATCAGTTACTGCTCTCACTGCTGTGGCAAATGCCTGACAAAAGAAGCTCAAGCTAAGGTCTGTCTTGGCTCACCCTCTGTCTGAGGGTGTTGTCCATCATGTGGAGGATGTGGGGGCGGCAGGCATGTGAGGTGCTGGTCACACGGCGTCAGCAGTCAGGAAGCAGAGGTCATGCTGGTGCTCAGCTTGCTTCCTCCTGGCCTTTGGAATGGTGTCACCCACATTCCTTCTTTAAATCTGGAAATACCCTCACAGACACACCCAGGGGAATGTTTCTTAAGGGGTTGTGGCAGACAGTGTGATCAACCATCACAGAGCTGATTTGAAGCTGAGCACTTAAACTGGCATCTAATAAGTACTGGAGGTCACCCTGATGCAGGGTCAGCGGTGACACTACTGCTGTGGTCAAATCAGTTTCTTTGGAGAATAGGGTGACCTCTTTTTCTGTATCTTTATAGCCCAGTGTTTCACAGTGAGTCTTTTGCTTTATAAGAAACATCTTTGGGGTAAGGTAGCTCAGCGGTGCAGCCCTTGACGAGTGCATCTAAGACCCCAGGCTCAGTCCCCAGCTGAGCAAGGTAGCATGTGCCTGTAGTCCCCACAGTTGGGAGGCTCAGGTGGTAGGGTCTCCCGGGCTAGGGAGGACTGTCTCAGCAGAACAAAACAAACATAGCTTCAGTTTATGAAAGAACTATAGTTTTAAGAAATTAACTTTTCACTTTGGGTTTTGCAACTTTTATGCAATAATGCCTCAGGTTTTTTTCTCAGACGTTTATCTAGTTGTAACAGTGCAAACCTGTTTATTTCCTATCAAGAAATCTCCCAGCAAAACCAGCTGAAGAAGCCCAAAAGCATAGACAGCAGTATGAAGAGATGGTGGTGCAGGCCAAGAAACGAGGTACCGTGAAGGCTGGCCACGCCCTGTGGCGCGGGTGTTCCTTCTTCTCTTTAGCCTTGGTGAAGGTTTTCATGCTTTGAAATGTACGGTTTTTCCATTAAACAAACAAATGAAAAAGGGTGCTTCTCCCCGTTCCTGGCAGTGCAGTAATCTCACATGAGTGCCTGCCGGGCGAGGTAGCACATGCCTGTTAACCCAGTGCTTGGGAAGCTGGGGCAGGAGACCCCTGAGCTCAAAGCCAGCTTACAAGACCCTGTCACAAGGAACACAGACTTCTGTGAGGAAGGAGACTGTAGGAAGAGTGGCCACCTACAGTGACACGCAGGTGTCTTCCCTGTCCGGAGCTGTTCTCTATACAAGACACGAGTGGATTAGATGGGGGCCTCCCCAACACCTACAAAGCTGCAGAGTGCTTTGACTCTGGAGCATTGGAGGGGCATATGCAACACGATGTAAGTAAGTGGAACACCATCCACCTTTAAGAAGGAAATCCTGACAGTTACAAAACGGTCGGAACCGATTGATCCAAAGTGAAACAAGCCAGGAACCAAATGACAAACACTGTGATCCCGTTTCTTCGAGGTGCCAAGAGGCAGTGCGTCAAGGTTCTCTTAAGCAGAAGGGGGTCTACCTGGAGGGGGCAGACAGGGAGTTAGTGGCTAAAGAAGACGAGTTCAGTCAACGAAATGAGAAGGTTCTAGATAGGATAGTGATTGGGTACATTGCAGTATGGATGAATGTTGCGAAGTTATACAGTTACAGTGGTTAAAATAGTAAATTCTATGTTACGTCTCCATAATAAAAAATGATCACTTTCCCCGAGTATCCGTGAGTGAGTGTTTCCTGAAGCTCTTGCTGCTGCCAGAATCTAAAGATGCCCAAGGCTTGTTTATAAAATGGCATATACTATGTGCACATAAGCTGTGTCCATCTTCCTATATGCTTGAGGTCATCTGTAGATACCCCACAATAGTTTACACTACATAGGTATTTGTCAGAGGCTTGTTCGAGGAATAGTGACAAGAAACTGTCTACATTTTTGGTACAGACATCGTTTGGTTGGTTGAGTCTGAGGCTGGAGAACCATGGTTGTAGAAGTTACCATGGAGTAGAACAACCGCACATGGTCTTTCTCAGGACTGCTGTTGAGACATCAGGAGTAAAGCACAAGGGTTGAGAGCGCTTTTTGCCCTTGCAGAGGACCCAAGCTCGGTTCCCAGAACACGCATGGTGACTCACAGCCACCTGTAACTCCAGTTCCAGGGTTCGGATGCCTTCTTTAGACCTCTGAGGGTAGCAGCCATTGCACATGATACACATACATGCAGGCAAAACACCCACACACCTCAAATAAAATAACAATAACAACAACAGCAATAATAATAAAGAGTACTGCACAAGTTGTTAGGAGTGAGCTTAGGGGTCACATCTGGAAGGAGCGGGGTGGGGAGCATGGGGGTTTTCGGCGTTCTTTGATTTGGATGCTTTCATGGGCTTGTGTGTTTTGTATTATTGAATTATATTGTGATTGTATATTTTTCTAAAAGAGTAAGTTATACTTAAAGCATTTACTGAAGGATGGAGAGAGTTAGATGTCTTTAGTTCATGGGGCATAGGGCGTGGTGCCGTATACCTGTAATCTCGGCACTCTGGAGTAAGGAAAATGATGAGTTTGAGGCCACCCTGGACTACATAGCAAGACCCTGAGTTCAAAAATGAATCCAGAGGGTGTGGAGTGAGTATCAAGAGCAGACATTTGCTACCCACACCCCCCTCTGTCTGTGTGCCCCCCCCCCCAAGCGACACTGGTTGTCTTATTCTTTGAGGCAAGATCTCTTTCTGAACCTGCAGCTTGTGTTTTTTGGCTAGACTGGCAGCCAGCAAGCAATCCTCCTGTCTCTCCTCTCCTCAATGCTGGGGTTACGGGCATGCGCAGGGCTGGCCTCAGCTTTTATGTGGGTGCCCAGTTCCGAACCCCGGCCTCACATTTTTGCACCAGATACCTACTGAGCCACAGCTCAGTTACTTTCCTGGTGTTCTTGCAACGTGATTCTCTGAGAAGAGTCACACAACTTGGAAATGGTGGGTCCTGGCTGCTCAGCACATTCTTCATTTTAATTATGATTTGTAGAGCTCAAAGAAGCCCAGCGGCGGAAGAAGCAGCTGGAGGAAAGGTGCAAGGTTGAAGAAAGCATCGGGAACGCTGTCCTCACCTGGAATAATGAGATCTTGCCTAACTGGGAAACCATGTAAGCCTTGCCTTACTACTGCCACTGAGTGTGGCCACGCCTTTCCTGAGTCTGTGGGCAGCAGCTGTAATTGAGGTGTAATTCATTGTGTGAAGCCTTTGATAAAATTAGTTTTTGCCTTGGTCCAGCCCTGTTGTTCTTTGCTGGACATGGTGACAGCTTCTCCTTTACCTTTTGCGAGCCTGAACCATGGTTTTAAAGCTTCTGCCCACGTCACGCCGCACTTAAAATTTTGGTAACTTCCCGTGAGTCCCCATATAGAATTTGAACTGTGTGCCTTAGTGGACAGACTTGTGTGTGAGGTGGGCTGCCCTACCTCTGCAGACTGTTTCCCGGGACTACACCAATAGAGACTGCTAATCCTTAACTTCCGGACCTTTGCCTGCGCTCTCCTTGACTACAGTGCCCCGAATCTCTTCATCCTTCTAAATCCCGTTTGTTCTCTGGCTCAATCTTCCCAGGAAAGATTTCCCTGCCCCCACCTTGTAGGAGATTCCCTTGAGTCTCCTGGCACTGTCTGCTGGAGCATCTGTCTCTCTCTCAGGGTGGAAACCGCTCGTCTTTGATGTGAACCTGCAGTGTCATTACTGAGTGGCACCCCGCAGCGTCTGGCCGCTGTGGCATCCTCACTTCTGAGGATCTGCTGCACATCTTGTTTTCTTCCTGTGTGTCCAGCATGGGCAGGGTCCTGGTGACCAACAGACTTAATGACTGTGTTGTTCAGATGTTCCCAATAGCATCCTGTCTACAGTAGCATGTGGCCGTCACCTGTCTCTGGTGAAGCTCTGCCCTCTGAAGCCTGTGGGAGCCTCCTTCCCACTACATTTCTGTAGAAGAGAGATAGGCACACCTCACCTATAACCAGCATCCTTTGCCTATGCCCTGCACCCTATGCCCTGCACCCCTCACCTATGCCCAGAACCCCTCACCTATGCCCTTCACACCTCACTTATGCAGGGCTCTTTGTAGTCCTGTAGGAGGCCATTTTTTTTTCCTCTGTCATGTTTTCTGCTCAGAAAGTCCTTTCAGTCCTTCCTGTGTGCAGATTTCTACCAGTCACTCAGAACCTGGTTCTGGAAGGTTTCTTGGCCTGTGGTGTCCCCTGCTGTACCTTTAGTACATGTCATAGCAGTGGAAGTGTTTTCTGATTTCAGTAGAGCCAGGAGGGTGAGCCCTCTGAGGGTTAGGGCGAGTAGGGTGCGACTTGTGTGCAGCCGAGCTTTTCCCATTGAGAACAGACTCAGAAACCCATTCTTCCATTCTGTCCAGGTGGTGCTCTAAGAAGGTTCGAGACTTGTGGTGGCAGGGAATCCCTCCGAGTGTGAGAGGCAAAGTTTGGAGCTTGGCCATTGGGAACGAGTTGAACATCACCCACGGTGAGTGCCTGCGTGGTCACAGACATGAGGTCCACCCTGGGGTTCTGGGACTTTCTTCTGTCCCTTTTACCATGTTAGGGAAGGTGGTAATCACTGTGGTGGAAAGGCCAGATGAATCCGTCTTCTCTGAGAGGGCGTCTGGGTTACGAGTTTAATGCTGGGTGCTCCAGTTTCCTGAGGGGTCAGAGAGGGCTTCTTTCCTAAAGGGAAGGTAGCACACAGGGCTCCATGCCTTAGTGGGGTGGGGTAGGCAGGGTCTCACCTCCGAACCAGACAGGAGTGTGGAGGTGGTTAGGGTACTGAGGGTGCCTACCGGTGTCTTGTGGCAGCTGTAGAGAGGCTAGGGTCGGTATCTTTAGAGCACTAGCATGTGAAGCTGTTACAGAAGGGGGTGAGACCCCTGCTTACAGCTTTTACTGTGTCTGTCAGACTGTTTCTCAAGCACCTGTCCACTAGCACAGCTGACTAGCATGCTGCAGAGCCTGGTCCAGTCGTCAGGGTGGAGCTCTGCGGTGGCGTCGGGCTGTAATCGTAGTGCCTGAGAGGCTGAGGCAGAAGCCTGTGGTGGGCTCCAGTGCTCAGGCTCTGTGTGCCCCAGCACACCGGCCTAGATTTCCTCATGTGTCTCCAGTGCCCAGCAGGCCTCCGGGTGGGCGGTGGTGTTCCAGGAGCACACAGGTCAAACACGGAAGAGTCCCATTTCTCCTGTTGAAAGGAAGCTGCTCCGCAGGCAGGCCTTCCTTCCTCTTAGGGCCCCATGCCTGCCTGAGCGTTGAGGTCGAGCTACTTTGACTTCAGTAAAGACTCAAGCTTAGGGCAGATTGCGTGTGCCTTACCCCTCTGCTGAGGGTTCATCCTGACAGCGTAGCTTCTTCCTTGGCGGTAGCTTTGTCTCAGGCAGTGCCTCCCCTCTCAGGCAGAGCTGTCAGTTAGGTGGTGACTGGCTTCCTTCAAGGAGGGTGGCAGGGCAGGGAACCTTCTTCAAATTCCTTTTCCGGCTAAATCTGTTCCTGCCAGAATTTCGCTGCAAGATCTTAATGTGAGAAGATGTGTAATGTGTGACTTGCAGTAGATCTTAGCCTCAGAAGAGGTGAGTAGTTGCTGAACATGCGAAGGTCTGTGCTTGAGAGACTCGTAAACTTTGCCAACAGCCCTTGTGGCTAATTGGATGCAAGGCGTAGAGCCTGTGTTGTTAATTTCTGGCTCTCTCTGATGCTGGGCTTTAATTTACCTAAACTGAAGCCTGTGATGGACTAGATGGTGGCAGACGGGGCCATCTGGATACATTTGTGGATACATCTCGCACCTCTACCTGTGCTTCGGAACCAGCTCACTCTGTCTGCCGTGAATGCTGTCCACTGTCCCTGCTATGGTGGCCTCACCGCACGGTCTGCTCTGCCGTTTGTGTCCGGCCTAATCTGCATATGGCAGGCCCCCCTGAACTGCTTGTCGAGTGAATGAATGCACCTTATGAACTTGCACCTGACCTTACCTTACCGCTTCTCCCAGCCAGTCTGAGACAGTGGTCTCGGTCTGTTGGATGCCAAGCACTGTCCACTGCCTCACGTCCTATTTAACGACAGCTGTGATGGTCTCAGGCAGCTCTGGGGGCCGCATTTTCTTTTTAGAGAAGGTTAGACACTGTGCCCCATATCCGTGGCCAGTGTGTGGGGTGAAGGCTCTCATTCCACTTCTGGCTGGATCTGAAGTTCACGTTCTGACTTGGGAAGACCCAGAGTTTATTCTTTTTGTGGTTGTACAACTGGAAACTTGCTGAAACTGGCAGTGTCCAGTAGCATTGTTAAACTTCACTCTTGAGCAGGCACACTACTCATGTCTGCATCCTAGCCTTGGGGTTAGTGGGTGAGTGTGTGTGTTGACAACAACACCCAATAACAAATAAGCACACCAGTCCCCACCCCAATAAAATAAAACACCCAACCTCACTCCTAGGAAAGACAGGCTTTGGTGCCGGGGCCTGGTGGCATTGCTTGACAGGTAAAGGCACTTACCATGCAAGCCTAGTGATCTGAGTTTGATCCCTGGAATCCATGTAAAGATGGAGGGAGAGAGACGACTCCACGGAGCTGTCCTCTGGCCTCCATGTGTGTACTGTGGCACATGCGTGTCCCTCCCTCTGGCACACATAAGTGTATACACAGTAATCAGAATGTTTAAAGAGGCTGAGCTGGGGTCCTGAGACAGGTGCAGAACGGTTCTTCTGCTCCTGCTACAGTGCACGCTGACGGGAAAGCTGTTGGGGAGATTGTGTGAGCTTGGACACGGACTCACTCACAATGGAGAACTAAGAAGTTCTCCATTGGGATGTGGAGCCCTGATGGTCACACGCCACGCAGTTGTTTGTGTACCTCCTCCGAGAATGACAAAAATGTTTTCACCCAAGCCCTGATTTTGAACTCCGAGCCTGACTTCTCCATGAATGAAGTCCTAATAGTCTGATTAGGTCGAGTTACAGCAAATTTCCAATTGGTCAGCTTTTAAAAAGAAGAAAGCTGGCCTTCCCAAATCGAACATGTGCTTCCAAATCTGCCAGTCCACCTCCTGGAAGCTGAGTGGCCGGAGGTCCCAGTGCATGCTCTGGCCCCGTCCCTGGACACCTCTGTGTTTCTCTTTTGGAGGTTGTGTGTCATGACTGTGCCCTTTTGCCAGTACACACACAAAGGCTGTGTGCATGTTAGAGCCGTCACAAGACCAGAGTAGGAGCATCAGTCAGGTCTTAGCTTGCTTTATTATAATGGCATCACTAGAATGAGTTCCACTTAGTGCAGCACATGAAGGCAGCTGTGCTTGGCTCTACTCTGCAGAGTAGATGATGATGAGAGAGGGAAATGGTAAACACTGTGAGACTCTCAGAGAGAGGCAGTGATTGTCAGCCGGCCTCAGAGGTAGAGTGTGGGAACAGAAAGCCGTGCAAGCCAGAGCACAGGGAGCAGGAGTGGTGGAGGAGCTGGGCCCTGAGAGAACCCCAGGGCACAGGACAGGGGTGTACCCAGGAGGTCTGTGTGTGCTGCTGAGTCAGCAGCATGGCTTGTGGTGCTCCAGTGGCCCAGTCTGTCAGCCTGAGGTGCTTATTTGGAAGCTGAAGTTACTTGACTATTAGCAAACTACCCAAGGAACAGGGCTGCTAAAACGCAGGTTCTGAATATGGAAGAGATTTGGAGACTATTGTGACAATTCTCTGACAGCACGAATCCTTGTTGGAGAGCTCTGCCTGTTCAGGGCACCAGTTTCCGCCCCCGCCCCCTCCAGCAGCAAGATGAGGAACTCGTGCCATCTGGGTGGCAGGCTCCTCGTGTCCTCATTTGAAGGCAGTACCCATCTTAGTCCCAGAAGTCATAGTTCTGAAAGCTTGAAATTCTGGATATTGAAATCCTGGAAAGTGAATTCCAAAAACAGTTCCCATGGAGAAAAGACTGCACGAGAAGGGTAAAAAGCCAGATTCTCTGGACAGATAAATCATGCAAAGCAGCAGGGTCTAAAACGCTAGTATTTCTCCAGACTAATGACACTCAGCAGCTTTTAAGGAACTCAAGCAGCATTTGCCTGAAGACGTCAGCAGTTTCTGGTTGCAAATAATCATATGGGATTCTGCAGAAGTGGGCCTCAGCATCACAGGCTGTCAGCTTCTGCAGCTGCTGCTTCTGTGGTTTGCTGAATGCAGGTAGAATGGGTGCAGAATACGAGGCAGGGGTCGGGCAGCAGGCGCCTCAGGGAACAGTCACATCTGTGTATGGCGAATCCTAGAAGAATTTGAAAAAACAGTCACTCATAGAAGATGAACGTGGATGTGTCTCCAAGAGGAGAGCCACAGCCTCAAGGAGAGCGCAGCGTGCTGTGCTGTGTCAGCCTCTGCGGGCTACTTGCAGAGCTGCCTGAGTTCTACCTCTGTGAAATGATTTCTTGTATAAAGTGTCCTTTACTCTGTTTTGTTTTTAAGCCTCCCCCAAAATTGTCAGCTTTTTTTTTCTTTAGTGTGTTGTGCTCTGTGTGTGTGTGTGTGTGTGTGTGTGTGTGTGTGTGTGTGTTTTTAAGGTTTATTTATTTGTTTATTTGTGAGTATGGTGTTTTGCCTGCATGTATGTCTGTGTACTGCACGCATGCAGTGCCTGCAGAGGCCAGAAGAGGGCGTCAGATCTCCTGGAACTGGAGTTACAGATGTTTGTGAGCCACAATGTGGGTGCCAAGAATTGAACCCAGGTCCTTTAAAAGAGCAGTCTGTGCTCCTAACTGCGGAGCTGTCTCTCCAGCTCTGTGCTCTGTACTTTATCTTCAAGCCATTTTCAGTTTTGGAAGTAGAGATTGTTCATTTTACACATTTCTTGCAGACTGGGCTGTGTGAAAGTGTTACCACCAGTGTTGATTGTGTGTAACATTGTATGCGTGCATGAAGATGCAATCTCCTCAGTCCGTAAGGAGATGTCTGTGGACATTCTCTGAAGCCTGGGCTCTCGGGGCGACTGTGTGCAGTGGTGACCCCTCTCGTTTTTGGTCTAGATTAGGTAGTAAGCTGGCGCGCAGTTAGGAGCATAGTGAGAGCTGATCATGCACATCGCTCGGTAGCGCATTAGTGTGTGTAGTCTTCCTGCGACACAGGCCGGTAACTGGTGTTCACAGCAGTGTTGATGTCTGTTTTGTTGAGCAGCACGTGAAGTATCTGTTGTTTTTGTTTCTCAAATCCCCCTCTTAAGATGTGCATAAATGTCTTTAATTTTTTTGTTTTAGAATTGTGTTTTCAGGATTTTAGACTTTAAGGATTTCAGCATTTAGGATTAAAGCGTTGTCTTTTGAGATTATAGTTCAAACCCGTTAGAAACCAGGTGGACTCTACCTACCCAGCCCTTAGTCCGTCCATGAGACTCTGACTGACTGTTCTTTTCAGTCCCCAGGCCATTGGTCTGAATACAGAGGTGAGCAAGAGACTCTGACCATCTGAGAGGCAGTGGGCTAGTCACAGGAAGTCAGAGCAAGGTCTGAACAGGTAGCTGTGCAGCAGAGGAAGGCATGAAGCAAGGCGGCGTTGTGTGTGTGGTCTTCCTTTATAAATGGCTGTCTTTAGGCGGGGTGCTTTCAGGCTAAACCAGGAGGAGCTGTTGGAAGAGCACCTTGCTCTGTTTTGGTGAAGGAGATGGATTGTGTGTTCTCTGGCGTTGGCGAGGGAGCAAGTGCATTTAAGACTTACCAGAGGCTTTTCTTTCAGAGCTCTTTGACATCTGTCTTGCACGGGCCAAGGAGCGGTGGCGGTCCCTGAGCACCGGAGGCTCAGAAACGGAGAACGAAGGTACAGCTCCTCCCTCACTGAGCGGTCACTCAGGGCAGTGGTACATCACACCGGCTCCGGTATCACCTTGTCGCAGAGGGACTCTCAGAAAACAAAAATGGAAAGGAAGTAACTTTTAGGAGAAATAGAACCCAGCAGTTCCCAGAGGGTTTGTGTCTCCTGCTCACAACCAGTTGCTTCTAATTAAAGTTGCCTGCTGGCCTAGTTCGTTGAGTGCTGGCTTCCAGAGGCAGCAGCAGTGCGTGTCTGTGAGACTAGAGGAAGGACCCCCTGCACAGGAACGATGGCTCTGTGGCCAGTGTGGCTTCTCATGCCATCTAGTATGGTGTTGGAATTTAAAATACAAAAAAACATTATTTGTGAATATTTGAGCATAAGCTGTTCCTAGTTTGTTTTATTTTATTTTATTTTATTTCGAGATGCAGTTTCTCTGTGTAGCCCTAGCTGTCCTAAGACTTGTTCTATAGGCCAGGCTGGTCTCTAGCTCAGATGTCGCCTGCCTCTGCCTCCTGAGTGCTGGGATTAAAGGCATGTGCAATCATGCCTGGCTTTTGTTTTATTTTTTTAAATTGACAAGATTTTGTGTGCCTAACATGCACAACATGTTTTGAAGCATTTAAATCATTATGATAAAAATTAAGTAAAATGCCCTTAAGTAAGATTTTAAAACTTCAGAATTAAAATTTCAGGATATTAGACTTCAGGGATTTCAACATTTAGGATTAAAATATGTGTCTAGGTAATTTATACACGCTAATACACATTCCCTCACGTAGATCTCTCCCACCCTTCTCTCTCTGTCTCAGCACTGGGGATGGGACTCCAGGCTTCTACATGCTAAGCTATCCTTTGTAACTGATCTGTGTCCCTAGTCCTTAGTAAGCGTTTTTTACTGGGGAGAACACTTTACCTCTATTCTCTGTGCCTGGTTCAGTGGTACAATGTATCCTTGGCTGTGTGCAGGTAAACAGGTGAAGAAAAAGTAGCAGATGTGGACAACACAATACAATGATAATTAGGTATAGCCATTACATTGTAGGGATTTCCCCTTATCTGAAAATTTGTATCCTTTGACCAGTAGCTCCCTGGTTACTTCCTGCCTCCGCCTCCCTTCCTCTGGTAAACCTGCTGATTCTGCTCCTCCGAGTTCCACATTTTTAGATTGAATGCACAAATGATATCTCATAGTCCTGTTTTTCTGTGGTTGGTTTATTCACCCGGCACAATGTCCCTCAGCTCACCTGTCGTCCATGTCTGCTGGCTCTTCTCCTTCTCCTTCTCAGTTTGCCTGCAGACAGCCATGTAGGTTGATGAGTCTCTTCACTGCCATGTGCAGAGCTGCAGGTAACGTGGACGGTCTCTCAGCTGCACACCCAGCAGTGGGCTCACTGGGCAACCCATAACACGTCCTCACCGGAGATTTCGTAGACGGGGCCATCGTCTTTGTCATGGTTTCCCACCTTTGCATTTCCCAACTTGTACTCACTTTCCTGATCGTTGTTGACAACAAATAGTATCAAATTAGATCTTGACTGTTTGATCTAGAAAGTAGCCTGATGATGCTCTGGCTAGTGCAGTGAGGCATTTCGATGCCTAGAGCGAGAGACTCGGCGCGCTCTGCGTGAAGGTAGACGCTGTGTACGCAGGGTGTCACGCATCTGCACTCGTGAAGAACTCTCTGTCTCTGGTCATGAAGCTTCAGAGCCCAGTAACGGCCCGTGTCTGTGCCACAGCAACTTTTGCTCTTTTGACAGATGCTGGGTTTTCAGCAGCAGACAGAGAGGCCAGTCTGGAGCTTATTAAACTGGACATTTCTAGAACGTTTCCTAATCTCTGCATTTTCCAGCAAGTAAGTAAGTGGTGGGGATTTGTCACGCGCGTGCCTGTTTAACTTTTATGAACACTCAGCTACATGTATCTGTAGTCACGTTTGAGAGGCTAGTTAGAGTTTTGGTGAGGAGGAAGGTGGGCGTCACCGACAGTGCGTTTGGATGTGTAAATGAGTGTCACTGGTCCTCGCTGCTCATACATCTGCTTAAAGGCGATTGGTAAAGTGTGCATGCCAGAGCCTCAGTAGGTGGTGCACACGGGCTCATGGGTGGTGGGTTGTGTTGTCAGGACTGTAGTAGCGGTGTCCACTTGACGGGAACCTCCGTTTGATTTCGGGGACCTGCTGGAAGGAGGGCAGGGAAGAAGCACCTCATAGCCTCGTGTAGCCGGCAGAGGTGCTGGGAGTTCTGAGGTGATGAGCAGAAGGTACGGGGTTGGACTCTGGTCTTTGGATGTTAGTGCAGCAAGAGACGCCTCCCCTCGGTCACTGAGGCACAGATGGGGTGGCCAGCAGTAGGGCTAGAGTCCTCTCCAGGCCAGGAGACACACATCCAGAGGTCTCCTTTGAGCCCTCCCTCCTGCAAGCCAGCAGTATCTCCAGCTCTCCTCCCTTCTCTGTGCTCACTGCTTTATTAGAGAGCCCAGGCACTGGAGTCGCCACAGCAGCGTCCCTCACCTCTCCCCGCCCTCTCTCCTCTACTCACCTCCTTGCCTGCTGATCAGAAATGGAATCTCCAGCCATGCACCATGGCTCCCAGTTTGTTAACATGCCTTGCACACAGTGGCTTACTGGGAAAGGGTGGTGTAACAGTGATGAGCTGGTTAAGTGGCTGCAGAGTGAACAGGGCCAGAGCATTGAGTTTAGGTGGGCTTAGGAATGAGCGTGGTTGGGCTGGGCGGTCGGACAGCACAGGGGAGGCGCTGTCCTCTTCTGGAGGGCAGAGAGTCAGAGGCCACATCCAAGAGCAGCAGCCCCGTCTGCGAGCGCACTTGATTAATGGAGTCTGCGGGAGAGCAGGTGCCAGGCGGAAGCACAGCTGGGGCAGAGTGCTGGGGCAAGTGGAGGGCAGAACGAGTGGAAGAACGAGCGTGGAGGGCACTGTCGTCCCCGCAGCCTCCTGCCCCCAGCCAGAGCAGAGCAGAGCATGACTTGACCAGGCGTCAGGGAGTAGCCAACCTAGAAGGCAGCACCAGCGTGAGTACTGTGGGTGCTTGGGGAGGCGGGGGCCAAGAAGAGTCTTTGGGTTTCAGTGACAGGGCTGTTGCTGTCTCAGTGATTCCACAGAGTAGGAACCCACTGTCTAGGTGTGGAGGAGCTTAAAACATAGGGTGCCTTGACCTGCCAGTGAACACTGTGTGCCCTGTCCGCCCTGCTCCCTGCCTGCATTCCTTTGCTGTTCTTTCTGGCCTCTTTACCTCTGGATTGGATCAGTGGCATTGCCGGGGTGTCCTGGATGGCTGAGGACCCCAGTGGTACCTGGTGGGGCCTCTATTCTCTCTTGGTTTTCTGTTTCTTAATTCAGCTGGAAATGTTCGCACTTGAGTCTTTAGGACTCTTGCAGTCAAGGCGAGGAAGAACGTCTACAGAGCTGTCCAGAGGTTTGGTCTGGGGTCTGGCCCACACACCCTGGGAGCACTGCCTGGCATGGTGGCTGTGTGGACTCAGTTGGGCAGCCGTCTTCAGAACCCTCCTTTCTCTGAAAGATTGCCTTTCTCCTCCCAGCTCTCTTCCGTAGGCCTCAGCCCACACCTCACCTTGTAATCCACTCCGTCATCTCTGTGGAGACCTAAACACTTCCTGAGCACTTGGGCCTTCCACCTCAGGGGCGTCCTGTAACCCCAGCTCTGAAGGAGCTTAGGCAGTGCTGCTTTACGAAGGGAGTGACTTTGGTCTCACAGATTTGGGTTTGATTCCCATCAGTTGCCTTCTTGGTAATAGTTTGGCCTCAAGTAAAACCTTGAATCTCTCTGCCCGGAATCTGTTCATCTTTAACTAGGGATGATCTCTGCACCCTTACAGAGTTATTCTCAGCACGTGACTCACAGAGGGAGCCCCCAATGCTGTGCTGACTGCTAATAATCCTCGACTGTGTTGACGCCATAAGACAGTGGGATTCACCAAAGGCCAAAGACTTTTCACTTCAAGCAGCCTGGAAGAGGGGATGTGGGAATCTTCAGAGGGGGCTTGTGGTGCCTGCTCTCTTGACTGCCAGAGAGAAGCTTTGTACCCTTTTTTATTAGCAGAAGTAAAACCAGATATTTGAAACAAAGCAAGTGGAACTCAGAGCATGGCAGGGCAGGGCAGGCTTCCCGGTATATCCCGAATGATCCTGCATCTGTAGGCTTCACCTCAGGGGTGTGGCATGGCAGAGCAGGCTTCCCAGCGTATCACCGAGGGTCCCACATGCTAGAGGCCGCACCTCAGGCATGGAGCCTGTGAAGGCCCTGAAGAGATTGAGACCAGCTTTGCATTCCTGGGTCCGAGAGGGCTTCTGAACCATAGTTCCTGAATCTGCCTCAGAAATGTTGAAATGGGCAGTCCCTTGATGCTTCCCTGGGAGCAGAGGGCGAGCTGTAAAGAGGGACATGGAAGCTCTCTGGGTCCTTCTGGGTAGGCTATTTCCTCAGGCTTCCTTTAACTTTGGTCAGTGGGCCCCAAGATTTTCCATCTTGGGAATGGATCGTAGTAAATACAAAGGCCGGGGAGGGAACCCGAGAGTTCCAAAGAAGGAAGGGTGCTCAGGAAAAGGAGCCAGCACCAGCATGAGTGGATGGAATTACAAAGTGGAAAAGGATCTTTAAGGAAAGATCGGTATAGTTTTTCTCAGTCTCAGATCACACAGAACCTCCTTGCAGTCAGCTAGTCCTCGGGTGAGCTTATGGATCTGCCGTCATGTTCCCAGCCCCACATGTTGCCTGCCCCTTCCCCAACTGTTTCTTTTATTCGGCTCTCCCTACTTTGAAAGTGTCTCTTTGATAATAGCTTTATTATGTAATGGTATCTCTGGGGAGTTGTGGCATGTACCTGTAACTCCTGCACTTGAGATGCTGAGGCAGAGGCTGGCTATCTTGGGCTATACAGTGAGACCTTATCACCAGTCAACCAACCCACAAACACAAAAAAGAGAAAGTGACCATCTGGTCCCTGGCATTCCTTTGTAAGCCACCCAGAGGCACCTCTGAGAGTCTTCCTACTCATGCCAGAGAGAATATTTGTTCCTGTGTTAACTGGCCATGTGGTAGATGAAGGCAGTAGGTACTTTAGGTCCGGCTAGTCCCTTTAGGGTGTCTCCGGCAGGCACAAGGGTGAGTCTCAGCATCCTTGTCGCTCGCTCTGAGGAGTCCTGGCCAGCTGGTTTACCTACTGAACTTAGAGTGGAACAGGACTGGAACAGCAGTTCTCAACCTGTGGGTCAACTTTCACAGGGGTCGCCTAAGACCATCTGCATATGAGATATTTGCATTACAATTCATAGCAGTAGCTAAATTACAATTACGAAGTAGCAATGAAAATAATTTTATGGATGGGGTCACCACAGCATGAGGTACTATATTAAAGGGTCGCAACACTAGGAAGGTCGAGAACCACTGCTATAACAGGAGCCAGAGGGAAGGCATTTCATGAGGGTCCTGTTCACATCTGACCCTTTAGCTTTTCTAGAGCAGCTTCATAGACAGAATTGCAGACTTGCTCCTTAACAGCAAGTTACTAGCTCATTTGTTGACTTGAATAATGCATCTCTAGCTGCTAGCATAGTCTCAGCCAAGTCCCTTCTGACCAGAGGGCGTCGGTGTCGGATGCTGTTCTCAGACTAACAGTACTTATGCACGTGTTGGTTTGGTGTGTCAATCCTTTTAGGGTGGTCCGTATCATGACATGTTGCACAGCATTCTGGGCGCTTACACTTGTTACCGGCCGGATGTGGGCTATGTAAGTGATGCTTTTCAGTTTTCTTACGATGTTACGTCTATAAAGAAAGTCAAAACATTGCCCAACTCTCATTGAATGCCATTGTGGCTTTCTGTGGAGACTGAAAAATCTTGAAATAAATGAGTTGATTCAGCTTCCTTGGACAAATTGGGCTGCCATGGCTGCTCTGTGGCCTCATCACATTTTAAGTGGATGTGATGTTTCCTTTTTGCATGTGATTTACCCCTGAAATTAAAAGAAAGGCTTTACCATTAACCATTTTTTGTGTGCTGCCAGTGTCCCTGTGGCTTAACAGGTGTGTATGTGTACATGGTCTTACTTAAGCCTGCTAAGCTCGTATGTCATATCACCACAACCCAAGGTGGCACATACCAGAAGGCAGAGTCTCAGATGCCAGAGGCCTAAGGTGGGGTTGGCTTATGGTTTTCTTTTAGAGAGGGTAGGGGATGGAGGGGAGAGAGCAGCTGTCTGATGGGCAGAGCTGTGACTCTGGGGAGGGTGGGTCTGGTCTGGCAGGGTTTATTTAGTTGGTGAGTGGGTAGCTGTGAGGGCCTTTTTAGTGGGAAAATGTTTTGGTTTCTCTTAATAACTAAAAGCTGCTCCGACCTCTGTGGCCACACGCGCTAACGTGACCTTTCTCTCCTTCCTCAGGTTCAGGGCATGTCCTTCATAGCTGCAGTGTTGATCTTGAACCTAGATACTGCAGATGCCTTTATTGCTTTTTCTAATCTTTTGAATAAACCCTGCCAAATGGCGTTTTTCCGAGTGGACCATGGCCTTGTGAGTATGCTCTGTGTATGTCCAGTCCCATGTCGCTATGCAGCAAGAACACCCAGTCATTCTGTCTTTTCAAGGTGGGAAACGTGTATTCCCTCTACAATGCGCTGTTTATAAGGAGGAGCGCTTGAACTTGTGTGGAGACGTGTGGGTATGAACAGTTCAGTGCCTTCTAGACAGACTGTGTCTGCAACACTACTCTTCACACGAGGGCGGGGGTGACTTCTGTGCCCTCCGTAGCTCTGCTGTGTGCGGCTGCTCACCGTCACGGTGGGGCTCTGCTCTGTGGAGCACGCTGGTGCACAAGGAAAGGAGATGCGCTGCAGGCTGTGCCCCCTCACCTGACAAGGCCGTGGCTTTGTGTGCTGTGTAGATGTCCTTTAGCATTGGTGGCCTTCACAGCTGAGTCCTGGGGGAGGGGGGAGGAGTGGCTTGTCTAAGGCACGGGTGAGCTGAGGTGTGAGTCCATTCCGGGTCCTAACCCTTGTTCTCACTGGAAGAAAACTCACCAATGGGGTGGTAAATGAAATCTGCCAAGCCCCCCAGTGCAGCAATGGTACCCCGCTGTGTAACTCCGTATAATAGTAGAGAATGCACCTCAAGAGCGGCAGCACTTACGGACAGGCGCTCCGTGATTCCATTTTGTTGCATATTTTGAGGTCTTACTGTGCAGTCCAGGTTGGCCTCAGACTCCGGGTCCTCCCGCCAGAGTGTCCCAGCTGCTGGGCTTCCCGGGTGCACCACGCCTGGCTCACAGCGCTTCCCGCCTTCTAAGTTCTCTCCTCTCAGCAGCTACAGGGATCCTCTCAGAAGCAGATAAGAACTTTCTTCTCCCCAAATAGCTTGTTGCTAACACACCAACCTTATATTTCCTTGCCATTAGTGCTAGGAAGCAGTTTCTGGATATAAATTTAAATTTGCTTTGTTTTGTCTGGAACAAGGCCTTACTTGCCTTACTCACCCGATAACCCAGCTGGCCTTGAATGCAGAAGCCTGCTGTTTCAGCCTCCTGACTGCTGGGGCATAGGTGTGCGCCACCACGACTAGCTTTAATTTTCTCATTCAACGTAGAGTAAGATGGTGCCTGTTTCTGCTGATTTTGAGGACCTCAGCTTTCTCTCGTGAATATGGAGTGAGGAAAGGGAGAAGCAGCATTATAATGTTGAGTGGGACCTTTGCTCTGGGCAGCACCGGCGACCTGTTGGCCAGATGACTGCTGTGGGGTTCCTGCTCACTGGAGGCCTCTGCACACTAATGCTCCCCTTCCCACAAGTGTCTCCAGACACCCCTTGGGTCTCTCCTTCTACAGTGCAGTCACTTCATGAAAATGAGTAAAAGAAGTCAGGGTTGGGTTCTGCCTCTGCACTCGGTGGGCAGCAGTGGATCCTCGCCACCCCCAGGTGTGACTGCTCCCATCCAGCATCGTTCCTTTAAATGGCTTCATGCTCCCCCACCTCTTTCTTTTCTTACACAGCTTTTAAGAACCTGGCCTGTTGCTGCTTCCTTCTTGTCATGTCTTCTTCGCTCACTGTGGTCAGAGGCCTGCACGTTCACGCTGGAGCTGTGCTGCCCTTTCCTTAGGTTCTGGTCTTGCCTCTCCACCTGGACGTGCTAGGCATGGGCAGCAGGCAGCCTTGCTTTTCCAGGTGTCTGACACAATGCGCCTGTAACCTTCATGGTGTTACAGGACGCGGTTCAAGCGCCAGCTCTACCCCGTACTGGTACTCTGCCCCTGGGTGGCAAGTTAAGCAACTGCTCTGGGTTTCAGTGTCTTCCCTGTAACTTGAAGAAACATGTTGAGATGTAAACGGAGCTGCTGTGGGAAGCTTACGTACAGTAGTATAGTGCTCATCTACATGTTACCCGGATAGCAATTATTAGATCTAAGCCTGCAAAGCTCTCGACTCTTGTGGATTGGAAACTCATGCTGATAATCAGTTTACTAGTGTATTTAACATTGTCTCCCTAGATGTTGACTTACTTTGCTGCATTTGAGGTATTCTTTGAAGAAAACTTGCCGAAATTGTTTGCACATTTCAAGAAAAACAACTTAACAGCAGATATCTACCTAATCGATTGGTAAGTGAGCACTTTCTCATCCCTTGCCTATTTTCCTCTTGTTACTGCCAGCTTCTTGGAGGGCAAGAAACTTGCTGAGCTTCCTCAACCCTGCTTCCCAGCTCCCCATTACCTTGAACACCTATTGTTTATTCTCCAGGCTCTTTGCCACAGTCTGCGACTTGACTGGCCTTCGAGGGTCCCTCAACAGACAATGTCTTAGACCTGTTTGTTTTTAAAACACTTGCCAAGTCATTAAATGAGATATCTCTGGGCAGCAAGTCTAGAAGTTTATGGGTGTGCCATGGGAGCTTGAGTAAGTGGCAGAGAGAAGCAGCACATGGACCTCAGGGCTTTGAACACTGCACTGCCCATCAGGAGAGACAGAGAGAAGGGGAGAGAGGAGGTAATGGACCCCAACCGAGGGTGATGGGGGCCTGGGAACAGCGTGTGTGGCTCCAGAATAAGCCCGAACATAGATGCTGGGCTGATGGTGTTGGGGGCCAACTGGAAGGCCAAAGATAAGGAGGAGGAGTTTGGGAAGCCAGAGCCTCTGGTTCTCAGAGGCCAGGCTGTAAGGCACTGGCAATGGTGACTGCTTGGCCTGTCATCAGCTCCTGCCTGACTGCAGGAGCTCCTGGGTGAGCTCAGACAAGGAATGCAGGGCTGGTGGGGATTAGGGGAGGAGCCATTGGCGGGTCCTGGGAATGAGTTGTGGACCTGCCAGGGGATCATGGTGCTGGTGCTGATGAGGGATTGATGTCAGCAGCTGACAGCTAAAATACAGAGAGGCCAGATTTGATTCTGAGCATGAGAATTGTGGGGGGCCTATGGGAATCTGATAGAGGCCTGAGAGTAGGAGGCTCCAGAACTGTTAGCCAGGGCAGTAGAACAGTTAAATCTTTGCACAGAGGTACTTGTGGTTGTGAGGAGAGGGTGGCTTTCACCCTCAAGCACAAGCCCCAGGTTAGGACGAGTGGGGAGACCTGAGCACTACAGGAAACAGTAGTCATGAGGTGGGAGAGTGTGCCTCGGGGACCCTGTTTCCCAGCCAGACATGGCAGAGTGCGTGACAGTCTGCAAGCGCCAAGGAACCTCTCTAACTGCTCCTGCAAAGACCTGAAAGTTGGCTCTTCAGAGCATTTCACGGGCTACTCCATCTTGGAAAAGGGGCTGTCGCTTGGCCAAAAGGCCCACCTGGACTGCAACTCTAACTCAGAGAGGTAAAATGAGCTCAGCCAGCCAGGACAGAGAGCTGCTGGTTTGGGTTTCCCCTCACTTTCTTCAGGAGGCAAAAGGACTTGTAGAAGTTACTGTCCAAGCCCAGACCAAACCAAACTTGTTAGAGCAGATCCATCGGCACCCTGGGGAGTGAGTGTCACAGCCCAGAGTGCTGCTTCTGTCTGGTGACTGTGACTGTTCCAGTCCTGCTGGCTGCCTGTGTGGTGGCTGGATCTGTAGCTGAAGCCACCAGAGCTGATGTAGAATGTAAACACCAGGCACAGACTGGCCACCGTTGGGAATGCTCTACCTGTGCTACATGAAGATGTTTGGGACCCTTGTAAAAGGGACCTTTGTTTAACAGGTGACCCCCTCCCTGTGAGCACTTATGTACAGGTGGCTCCTTCCCATCCTAGTTTCTGTATCTACATTTGACTCTGAACACCAGAGGCATTGGGAGACGGACCCCCCCCACACACACAGCCAAAAGCCTAGACATTGACTTGGCCTTGTTGAAGCCCTCCACAGGGGTCTTAGCTTTTAGCCTGGGGTTCAAATCTTTTGTCACTTTGGATTACAAAATGCCGCATGTCATGAGGTAACCCAGTAGACCATTAACTCGCGTATACTGGGACAGAGGCGCCGTGAGGTGGAACCATTGTGATGATGTACAGAGTGTTCTGAAAAGTTCTGATGGGCCACTCTCACTGATTTGGAGTCCGATGATGGCTGGCTGTGTCCTGAAAGTCATGGTCTGAAAGGCAGCTTTGTCTGTCGCCTCCCACAGTGCAGGTGACTGTGAGTCCAGGGTGTCCACAAGGAAAGAAAGTTCCATGGGTTTCGCTTCTGAGACCTTTCTGCCATGATGTGGTCTGGGGCCTTCTGAGTGCTTTGCTTCCCTGGGGCCTGCAGTGTGGCGTGTTCCCGCTGTAATGCTGCTGTTTTCTGCAGGAGGGCCAAGTAGGATGCCATCTGTGTGTGCAGTGCGGGGTAGACACATAGGGTGCGTGCAGTGCAGGGTAGTGCGGGGTACACATAGGGTGCGTGCAGTGCGGGGTAGGCACATAGTGTGCGTGCAGTGCAGGGTAGACACATAGGGTGCGTGCAGTGCGGGGTAGACACATAGGGTGCGTGCAGTGCGGGATAGGCACATGGGTGTGTGCAGTGCGGGATAGGCACATGGGTGTGTGCAGTGCACATGGGGTAGGCATAGGCACATGGGTGTGTGCAGTGCGGGATAGGCACATGGGTGTGTGCAGTGCGGGGTAGACACATGGGTGTGTGCAGTGCGGGATAGGCACATGGGTGTGTGCAGTGCGGGGTAGTGCGGGGTAGACACATGGGTGTGTGCAGTGCGGGGTAGACACATAGGAAGGCTCTGGAAGTGCTGTGCTGCAGTTGCACTGCATTCAGGGCTGCCTCCTGGTTGTCGCTACTGTTTCCTGATAGTCTGCAGTGAGCCTGCTCTTGATGGGCGCCGGTGTCAGGTGAGGCTCCCAAGTGATGAACAGGTGCTGCTTTGTCCCTCGCCCTCCAGGGTTTAGTGCGACTCCAGAGCCTTGCTCCTGTCCTGTCCTGCCACCTCCTCAAGCCATACCCACACCCAGAATGACTAGCCTGCCTTGAATCATGTTGCTGTGCCCTGCCAGGTGCACATGGCCTGTGAGAAGTGCCTGGCCCAGGGACCAAGTGGCTATTTAAGCCGCTTCCTCTTGTGTGTGGCTGCTCTTCTGTCTGCCCTCCTCTAGCACCACCCTTGCTCTCAAGGTGTCTGTTTTTTACAGTCCTCTCAGCGCCTCATGGGTCACTTCTGTATCCTCAAGGCCTGGCCCTCATTCTTGGCTTAGGTCCTGGAGATAAAGACATTTTTGTTTCCAAGGGTCCCTTTAGGTGCCAGTGCCCTGTAGCCCACTTGTCTACTTGTCCTGCTGCACAGGCCCCTCCCCTTCCAGCCCTGCAGGATGGAGCTTCACAAAGGAAGCTGACCAGGCCCTTGTTTAGCCGTGGGCTGTCTGCCTCTCTGCTGTAGACATGGAGTCAGAGCAAGGACCTGCAGCTGTCTTCCTTTCCTTTGGCCTTTTGGGTGTTCTGACTGCCAAGGATCCTGGTGCTGTGAGGAGCTGATGAAAGGTAGTCTAACTTCCCAAAAGATTTCTCCCCTGTGTCCAGTGGCAGAGTTATTTGGGGATGTTAGTGGGTTTCATAACAACAATCCCGAGCTAATCAGAAGACCTTGCAGAGTGCGCCATTTATGATGGCGCCTTAAGATGAAGAGCTGTCACTGTGGATTTTCTCCTTGTGGGGCAGGAAGTGGCTGTGAGTGATTTGGGTTTCCATTACATTCTGTACAAAGTTCATCTGTGGGTCTCAGCCCCCGGGCTGAGGATCTGCCCCAGGACACAGTGAGTTTAGGTGCCACATTATAGTCAGGGTTCTCTAGAGAGAGGAGCCTCCAGCACCCTCTGGAAGTGTGCTGGCCACCTAGGGCTTTGAGTGTGGTAGAAGGAACAAGACTGCAGAAGTACTGCCTGGTGGAGGGCCTGCCATCACCTCCTAGGGCCAGACCAGAAAGGGTGCTGACCCAGGGTAGGGCTGCAGGCAGCAGGAAGCACTTTTCTGACTGCTCTTAGGACCAGGAGTGTTTCTGGACTCAGTGCCTGAATTTGAACTGAGTCTAGGTGACCACCTTGTCTGCATGCAAGTCTACTCTGGGAGTTGACTGCCTCAGGCCGTGAGCTCTTAACCAGCACCCGAGTGCTACCTGTTCTTGGCTTTCTTAGAAACATAGGGAACCTGGGTAGGGTAGCAGCTGAGGGCATTCCTGAACTAGAGCTGGGTGAAAGGCTCATTTCTAGGAACCAATCAGATGGAGAAAGTTGGACATAGCTGGAAGTTGGTGCCAGGGCCTTTGGGTCCAAGTCTTCAGCCATAGGTTCTCTATGGGCAAGACTGTTTGGAGAGATTTCCCCACCATGAGCTGTGATCAGGCTTCCTACCAAGCCCTTTGTTTGCAGTATCGTCATCTGCAAAGTGGAGGGGAGACCACCTCCCCTTGGGGCTGCAGTAAGGAGGCATGCCCCGTGGGTGAGCAGGAGCGCCCCTGGGTTTCCATTTGCAGCCTGGGGCTGCTCACATGTAGCCCAGGGTCTCTCCATAAGGAGGACTAGCTCCTTGGGAGTCTGTCCAGAGCTGCAGATAGGGTAGAAGGGCTGCACTCCCTACACACGTCTCCCTAGAGCTTCAGTCCTTTTCATATCCAACCAAGGCAAACAGACAAGTGGTCGGGCTGGGTGCGGCCAGGTAAACTGACTCCGGAAGTTGTGAAGGCTCACAGTAAAGATGACCCCTTCTGCCCACCATGTTATGGAGAAGTGGTTGCTCACAGCCCTGGTGTTGCTGAGTTGAAAGCCCAGGGCAGGTGCAGTAGCACAGAAGTGCATTGCCTTGTAGTAGTCGGACTCAGACCTGAGTGTGCCTTACTTAACAGTCAGGTCAATATCTGCAGTGGCCTGCGGAGAGCACCAAGAAACATTTCTTCTTGAGTTCTGTTGTCCCACTGTGGTAGGAGCCCCAGAAGGGCCTGGGAAGGCCAAAGGACTTCACTGCCCGCCCCTCCCCCCCTGCACACTCACTAGCCAGGAGCAGGACAGAGCCTGAAGTCATAGGGAGGATGTGAATTTGGGCCTAAGATCAGGGGAGGGCTATATGCATCTGGCCTCCTACCCCATCCATTTCTGCAGGACCAAGGCCAGCCTGGCATCAGCTTCTGTGTGGCCGAGCTAAGTGGCTCACCAGCCCATGGAGATGCTGCCCAGCTCCTTTTCAGTGACTTTTGAGTCTGAATGTGGTTTGAAATCTTGCTAAGCATTTGCAAACTCCTGGTAATAAAGGGGAGAAGAGAGTGTGGGGACACCGCCTCCACGCATGAGAGCTGGGAGAAGGGAGTGTGAAGGGACTACTGAGAGCTGAAGTCTGAGCCCTTAGAGACACTCCAGAGCAGAGGATGGGAGGAGCATAGCTGGAGGTGGCCCCTGACGTGAGCAGAGGGCTTCGGGAAACCGGTTGCTGAGATGCCTGCTGCCATCTGCAAGGCCCTGACAATGTGAAGGTGCGCAAGGCACAGGGAGACAGCTGGGTATTAATGACTGAGCCCCTGCTTGCCAGCACTGACTGTCTCTGAAGAAACTGTGGCTGCTCTGATTGACAGATAGGAGAGGGTGCATGAGCTACAGTGTGAACATTGACAGAAATCACTTGGTTATGACCTGGTGAAGACACAAGGAGGAGCTGGCCTTCTACAGTCCAGGGAGAGAGGACTCAGGAGAAGCTGGGCATCACTGCTTACACCGCAGTCTCCTGAAGACACCAAATTCTGAGGAAATAAATGTTTGTATTTAAGCCCAAACAAGACAAAACAGAATGCTCCCTAACAAACAGGAAAAGACTCACCTATCCTGAGGGTCAGAAAAACAACCCCCCAAGGAAGCCACCAGGGCTGAGACTGAGGAGGGGGCATCTGCTGAGACAAGAAAGATTTTCTTTCCATGTAATACTCTTGAGTCACTGCACTTCCTTACAGAGCAAGCAGTAGGCGCTCACAGTGAGGTCAGTAGACTCTCTGTGTGCAGTGCAGGTGGGGAGCAGTGTGATCGCCTCCACTTTCTCATCCTCGTGGTCTTTTCTTGATTTGGTGCTTTCCATTCGGACTGCTCCCCAAGCTGTTACTGGCACAGAGCTGTCCTTTGAACCGCCAGTCAATGCATGTATTGCTTGAATGTCCGCCTTTCAGCACATAACATGTCTCAAACTCAGTATTAAATGACCGTTTCATCCTTCGGGTGGCTCAGCTGGTGACCCGATGTCTTGCGTGTCTCCTTTGCTTCCCCACAGCTGTCCTGCAGGAGCTGTCAGCATGCTGCTCCCTCGGCCCTCTCTGTTCACTCACAATGAAGTCCAAAGCCAGTAGGGCAGCCTAGCGGGCCCTCTTGTTCTGGACCCTGTCCTTCCCCATGCAGCCTTTTCTCCAGAGTCTGGTTTGCCTCATCCCCTGGCATGATTCATTGTCATGATGCCCTCAGACATGAAGCTGTGAACTCCTCCAAAGGTGTGGGAAGCATTCTTGGAGCTCCTCTCCTGGCCGCCTGCTATCTCTTCATCAAGTGTTCTTCCCTGATCACCTGGCGTAGAAGAGCATTCACCCTGTTCAGCCCTCCATGCCTGCATAGTGTACACCCTCGTGGCATTCCTTTTCCTATTCTTTTTTCTTTCTTTGGTTTTTATTTTTTTTATTTATTTATTTTTTCCAGGGCAGGGTTTCTCTCTGTAACTCTGGCTGTCCTGGAACTCACTCTGTAGACCAGGCTGGCCTTGACCTCAGAGATCTGCCTGCCTCTGCCTCCCAAGTGCTGACATTAAAGGCGTGTGCCACCCCCACTCCCATCCCAGGCTCCCCTTTCTGTTCTTAAACCTCATGTGTGTGTTTGTCCCTTCTGCTCCTGAGCTGTCTGTTTTGTTCAGTGCTTTGCATCTTCATCACCAACTGGCAGCAACTAGCATACAGCAGGTTTCAAGGAAGTATTTATGATCTAGGACTCTGAGACCTGACACAGGAGGATGGCGAGTTTGAGGCCATCCTGGTCTACTTGTTTCTTTTTAAAGATGCTCAGGGGGCTGGAGAGGTGGCTCAGTGGTTAAGAGCGCATACTACTCTTCCAGAGGACCCAGGTTCTGTTCGCAGCACCCACATAAGGTGGTTCTCAACCACTTGTAAGTCCAGCTCCAAGGGAACTCGATGCCTCTGGCTTCCCAGGTACCTATACTGTGCACATACCCACACATTTACACATAATTTAAAACATTAGAAATAAATCTCTGGAGAGGGGAAAAAAAAAAATACTTGGCCTGAGCTGTGTAGAGCCTGAAGGGATTAGAAGGGATCGGTGCACAGCTGTCCTCGGGGAGACGCAGCCTTGCCGTGCTAGCGCCAACTCGTTCCTGCCCAAAGAGGCTGACGGAGACCCACATGCAGATCTGAGTTCAGTAGTATGCTACAGGAGAAAAAGAAGAATCGAGTCAGTTCTTGGATCTGAGGTAAAAATATGTGGGGATACTTTTTGTTGCTTTTATTAGCCCAGTCAGTCTTTACGGAGACAGGAGACATGGTTCCCATTGTGGACTGGCGCCTGCGTGAAGGAGGTATGGATTAGGTTTCTGCATCTTCAGTTTTAGTCATGTTTATACAGCGTGCTGCAGCGTGCTGGCCTGAACTTGCCGTCCTCCTGCCTCAGCCTCCCCACGGCTGGGGTTACCATGTACATCACCATGCCCAGACTTCTCACTTTGTAATACTAATAGAGCACGTGTTCTGAACCCACCCGGTGATGTAGGCCCAACCAGGTTAGAAGTGCTTGGCCTGGGACACAGTTGATACTCCAGCAGTTGTTTGCTTGTGAGCGCACACACATGTGGACCAGGGGTCAGCTCCAGGGGTCAGCTCCAGCTCCTCAGAAGCCATTCACCTCATTTTTAAAGACAGGGATTCTCACTGGCCTGGAGTTCATCAAGTGGGCTGGCTACGCTGGCCAGTGAGCCCCAGGGCTGCCTGTCTTTGCCTCCCAAGCCCCGAGTTACAAATGCGTGCCGCTGCGCCCACTTCTGTGCGTCCAGCGCAGGTCCTTGCTGAGTCAGTTTACCAGCTCCCAATTAGCGTATTTTTAAGAGAACACCTTTCATCTGATGGTTTGCATTGTTAAAATATAAGGTCAGTGTTTAATAACCTACAGTCGGACTTACTGAGAAAGCCAGGCAGAGTGTACAGATTACACCTGTAATCCCATCACTCGGGGATTGTAACAGGAGAATGATGAATTCCAGGTCAGCCCCATCTGCTGTGTAACTAGATTCTGGCTCAAAAACCAAGCAATGACAACAGAAGAATTGACCTCGCTGCTTGCCGACTTCCACTGTGAGGATGAGGAACAACACTCTCCCTCCCTGTTCTTATTCCTGAGCTGACTCAAAGCTCTACTGAGATATATAGCCTGTCTTACTAGACCCGATATGCAGCACCTGTCTTAGCGAGCACATAGTAGGTGATTGATAGACCTCTCCTACAAGCAGGAGTGATCAATATCCACGATTCAGAAGCTGTGTCAGCGCTGCTTTGTGAAATGTAAATCAGCCTTCAGAGTGAACGTGGGCCAGTGTCCTACACACTGTGAGAAAGGCCCCGACTTGGGGTGTTGTGTGTGCCTTGTGTCATACCAAACCTGAACGCTCCATCTCTCCCCAGGATCTTCACCTTGTACAGTAAGTCCCTCCCCCTGGACCTGGCCTGCCGCATCTGGGACGTGTTCTGTCGAGATGGGGAAGAGTTTCTCTTCCGCACAGCTCTAGGCATCCTGAAGCTATTCGAGGATATCCTGACCAGAATGGACTTTATCCACAGTGCCCAGTTTCTGACCAGGCTGCCTGAGGACCTGCCAGCAGATGAGGTGTTCGCAGCCATCTCCACGGTCCAGATGCAGAGCCGGAACAAGAAGTGGGCACAGGTAAGCGAGTATGTGGTGCAGCCATGAGTCTGAAGCAGTGTGCCAGCTCAACGAGCCTTTTTAAGAGAAAGCTGTCTCTGGAAACGGTGCTCAGGCTGGAGGTGCATGGCCTGGCCCAGGTCTGAGATCCTGACAGCTGGGTGAGCTGTCACCCCTGTAGGACCCCACCAGAAAGCTCCCTCCTCCCTAACTTTTTTTTTTTTAACCTTTATTATTTTCTACGTGTGTGACTGTATGAGGGAGGGGTGGTGCGTGCGCCACCACAAGAGTGTGGGTGTCGGCAGACAAATCATGGGTTGTTCTCTCCTTCCTCCATTAAGTGCCAGGATTGAATTCAGGTCTCCAGGCTTGGTGGCAGGTGCTGTTACCCACCGAGCTGTTCTAACAGCCCGAGGCATTTGCTGAGGTGATGAAAATACTTTAAAGTTGACTTTCGGTGAGGTTTGCACATACTTTTGAAGATCTGGAAAAACCATTGGCTTGCATGCTTTATGTGAGTGAATTGCCTGTGAATAATAGTTCAGCAAAACATTTAAAAAAGGGCTCAGTTGAGGTGGGGCAGGACTGACTGTGCTGTCCTCGGGGATCCAGAGGCAGAGGACAGTGTGAAGATGCGTGGGGCCCTGGCTCTATAGGAACCACATAGCCTGAAGCCAAGGAGGGTTCCTTGGAGCTGGGTGGGGGCCTGTGAGGGTGCTTGCTGATAGTGGCTTTTTGAATCCAGATGGAAAGGCGACCCTGTCTCACAGGTAGCACTGCCCAGGCCCAACCACCTGCTCACAGCTGCAGCTCCAGTCTCCCATGGTGCCTCTGGAGATGGAAGGGGTTAGCCCTTGCCCTGCTGTTGCACATGCCCAGCATGAAGGAGGGATTGGGTCCAGGTTTTGCTTCTTGTGTTCTAGGGACTGGGTGAAACTAGGTCATGGGCTGTCTGACTAGTTTTCTCATTGGTTAGTGATAGCCGATAGTGGTGGGCACTGGTGAGCTCACGTGACTCGCTCTCATGGGCACTGTGGCCCATGCACATTTCTCTTCAGCTCTGGGTTGCAGCTTATGGTAGTGCAAGCTTTCCAAAACAAGAAAATATTTAGGCTTGGTAGGCAGTCCTGTTTTTGAAGCTGAAGGGTACTTTTGTCTGCCCCTGCTCCATTTGTGCGAGTTACTTGAAACCCATTTAGTAGGGTTTTGCTTCACGCCTGATCACTCCTGCCGTAAGATGAGTCCTGTGCTATTGAGCTTGCCGTGGCTTTGAAAGCGGATGCTAGCCCTTGTGAAATGCTAGCCCTTGTATGTACTTGACAGCAGCTCAGGCCCTCACCGGGGCACTACCCTTCCTGACTGCTGTCTCCTACGGTGCTCTGCAGTGGCATCAGCCTTTGGCTGTCACTGCTGCTGTTAGGCAGCAGTGCAGTAGGTGCCCTTAAAGGTTTCAGAGAGCTGGGAGAGCAGAGGAGGGAACAGTCTCCCAGGACTGTGTCACACCTCTGTCTGGCCAACTTCCTGTGAAATGGATTGGCTAAATGTGCATCATGGGGGTGGGGGCTTGTTAGTGGCCTTGGGGGAAGCCTGGGCCTCAGCGCTGTGCTGCGGGCTAGCAGGCGGCCCAGAGGACAGGCGTGCAGGGTTAGGGTTAGATGGCTCCTGTTTCCCTCTCTTTCTATGAGAGTCTCGGGCCAGTGTGGCCTGTGGTCTAACCTCAGCTGTCTTCTCTGTGATTCCAGGTGCTGTCTGCGCTGCAGAAAGACAGCCGGGAGATGGAGAAAGGAAGCCCATCCCTCAGACACTGAGGCTCAAGGGTGACCCCCACTTGTCACTGAAGCAGAGCTCCACATGGCGCCTGTTTGCTTTCAGACTGAAGCCTGGGAAAAGCGGGGGGTCTTTCCATGTTGGATTTCTGACGCTGGAGTTGGCCTTAGAACAAAACTGCTTTTAAAGAGTTACATCCAGGCTTAGCCTCAGGCAGCTCAGTGGACCGGTGCCCTGGCGCTGGTCATGGCCAGCCCCTGCATTTCCATGTGGGTTCAAGAAAGGGCAGGCCGTCTCCTTGCTCCTTTATTCCAGCAGCAGTTAATTCAATTGCGATGCTACTATGCCAACTACTGGAAGGAACATTACAGTCTTAGCCAAGATGCATGAGACCTCAGAGATGTTATTGGCTTGTATGTTGGATAAGAAAGGAGTTTCTTTCCAGAGATGAAGGGCGTGTTTTCAGTCTCCCTACCAAGAACAGCATAGGAAGATGGGCCCTTGTAGGGTGATTGCTGCTGAATGCTAAGAGGCCCCTGAAAACCTATGTGACCCCTGTGTTGGCACGTGATCCTGTTGCCTTGGTGTGGAGCGGGAAGGCTGAGGAGGGCTGAGTTCACGGGGGTCCTGCTCTTTAAAGCAGCACTCACCTCATCCTTGGTCCATGGCGGTGGGAGCAGGGAGCTATACAGACAGGCCTGTAAAGAAAGGGGCAGGAAGAGACTGCGAGTTTGTCCTCTCTTACCTGCTTGTTCTCGGGAGGCTGGGCATGGTGGCCTCTGAAACACCATTGTATGGGCGATGGCTTCCTTGCTTTAGCCAGAAGTCCCTTTTGCTGCTGTCACCTCAGTAGCTGGATCCATTCTAAGTGCCAGTGATTCCCCTGCCCCATCTGCTTCAGAAGGTAAGCTTCACACACTGCTGTGAGTCTCCCAGATGCTCAGTGACCTCAGCCTTCCCCATTCCAGCTGATTTCTCAGTTTATTGGTGAGGTGGTCATTCCAGCTTTTCCTTGACTTGAGAACTTTGTATAAGAAATTTGGTCATCCAAACTCACAGAATTGAATTCACAGATTTTGCACAGGACAGTCCAGTGTCTGTGGAAACTGGTTACCTCCTGGTAATCCACCGGCATTCTGCTTCCTGAGGGCACAGGGAGGCCAGCAAATGCCTGTGTGGTCTGTGGTCCACAGCCCTCTGCAGCCACCCCTGCCACCCCCAGGACACCCTCTCCATCGCTCTGGTCTCTACAGCCCTTGGGTAGCCCTTCCTTGACTGGCTACAGCACGTGGCGGGGAGACTCGGGTGGAGGGCAGCTCCGTGGCAGCGTGTCTGCATGGGCTCCCTTCATCGGCTGTGCCTACCGGTGACAGCTCAGGGCGGCAGCAGGCTGTCACGGTCATGCCGTTCACCACACGCCACCACTTTTCTTCTTCTCCTGGAGTCGCATTTGTGGTCTCCTGGCTTCTCCAGGGAGGCCGCAGAGCACCCTCGCACAGCTCTCTGCCTTAGTGTGAAAGGCTGATGTCTGACCTCTTGGAGGAGGATGTCTTCACCTGCCATCCAGTGGCCTCCAGATCCAGCCATTCTTGACATCAGACACTGAATGTAGCCCAGGCCCGGCTGGCCTGAGGAAACAGGCTACCCAGCCCCGTCTGCTGTCCTTCCTTGCAGATGTACTTAGTTTTGTTCCATGACACGTGCATCTGTTCTCTCAAGATGTATATATTTTCTTACTGTACATAAAGACATTCCTTAAGTCACACAGAAAGTGTTGACAGGGGGACCTGGGCACCTTGTTGTGAATGCCACCGTGGAACTGTGTTCACAACCCAGCTCTTAACTTGTGGGCAGGCATGAAGTTCTCAAACAAGACTCCTTGCTGCTGAGCACTGACTGCACCTCTAATCCAAACGAGGTTTTCATAGCCTGTTTGGGGCTTGTGCGGGCCTGACGTGCCCTCCTCAGAGGCTGTACAGTTCCAGGTTCCTCTACTCTGGAGGCATCTCACACTCCCTACTGTTTTGGCAAACTGGAAACTGACCCTGCAGAAGTCTGCACCTCCCAAATTTGAGGGTGCTCGGCAGCTCCCGCTCTAGAGGGAGCTTGCGGGAGAGGCTTCCGGTCAGCACGAGAGCAGTGCTCACTTCAAAGGTACTTCTAACTGCTCAGTTTGTGATGATTTTCAAACAGTTTGCCAATAGGAAACTCCGGATACCATTTGCTACATATCATGTTTTAATTGCTTGTACAGTTAACCTTTAATTTTATTTAGTAAAATGTATCAAACTAGGACTTTTTGAATTGTAAATATGTGGTTTTATTAAAATAAAGTCATGTAAAATTGTTACTTATGTTAACTGTGTACTTTGGTTTAAAGCTGACATTCTTGCTTTGAAGTATAGCAGAAAATACTTTTAAATGTACTCAGAGTTTGTGAGACACAAAGCAGGGCAGTTACTCTCCTCAGGGATTCCAGAGTTCAGCACATCTGCTGCCCCCCCCACAGCCCCCACAGCTGTGCTGCACTCCCTGTAGCTTGGGGGGCCTTGATCTCCCCATGGTAAGTCCACGTTCCCAGGAGATTAGGCAGCCACACTTACTCTGTCCAGCCACTGAGCCAAGGCTCTTCACAATCTGGAGTGTGCTCAGAGCCCATAAACCCCAGGAGAGTTTGGGGTGTGTGTGTCAGGGGTGAGCTCCTTCTGGTGAGCCACTTAGGAAAGTGGCTGTGCTACTTGGAACCAGACAGGACAAATGCTGGGCGTCACTGCCACCCACTGTGTCACCTCCAAGCTTCCCGAGACTGCTGGGAGTGTGGGGCTGCCCTGGAGCTAGGAGTGGGTCGAAGAGTGCTTGGACCCTGAGAGCAGAGGGCTTGTGGCGGTTCCCATTTTCTTAGCCCTGACAAAACCCAGCTAAGTTCTAAATGCTGCCTGCTTCAGAGCAGGTCATTGGCAAAGGAGTGTAGCCTGGTTGGTGCTTATCCGAACGCTGTATCTGGAAGCCCAGGGCTGAGCCCATTTTCTGATGAGGTGTCTTCCTCTTTCCCTGTAAGACCACAGCTTACACGAGAGAGTCTTTTCCAGGCCCTTCACCCTTAGACATGAGCACCACATGCAAATGGGGCCACTCCAGTATCCCTGTCTTAACCAGTGGCCCCTGTCCCTGCATACCAAGGACCCTCCCCTGCCTTTCTCCTATAAGTGTAACCACCTTTGCTTCAATTAAACGGAGATGTTCCACTGACAACATTCTAGGAATTCTGTACATTGGCTCACAGATCTCTGATCGAGGACCGTGGATCTGCAGGCTGTAGACCCACACCTCGAGGGACCTCGAAGCTGCTGTGGATTATTTAAACAACAGGGAGATTGCCCAATGTGTCACAGCCTCTGCAGGTACAGACACAGGGCCCACCTTCCCCTTTAAACCAATGGTTTCCTTCTCTGAGCCAGTGTTCTTCTCAGGCAGTAAGATGATAAGACTGTAGGGTTGCTGAGGGCCAGCTGGCTCTCCTAGCCACACCAGGCTCCCGGCCAAGGGTTCAGCATGGATTATTAATCTCCACAGCAGCCCCCATGGACGACAGTCATTGGTCCCCTTCCAAGAATATGCCACAAGACGCTTGCTCAGGCTCCTACAGTCGACTGGTCGCAGTGCCGGCATCCATGCCGCCCCTGAGAGAAGTGCTGGCTCCTGAATGCCTAGATGCCTCCAGTGTGGGGCCAGCAGTTCAGAAACCCTATCAACAGCCTGTCTGAAGTAGGGAGGGGCTGCTGCACTAGTGTCTGACATCAAGAGGAAAGTGACATTACTGAACCTTGAGCAGAGCTTTCTGGTGGACAAGGGCCTGCCTAGCAAAAGGCAGCCTTAAGAACCTAATGTCCTAGGTGGGACCTCATGGAGACCTGGAAGTACTTGGACTTGAACGGAAACAATTGCATATGCTTTGTGTGGGACTAAATATGCTATGGAAAATTGGGTGTTATTCCAGCCTGCTACCCAAGGGACATGGCCATGACATAGTTTCTGTGTATCTCTTCTGTTAGCATGGCCTGCAGCAGCCCCTCCCCTCTTTGCCCCCAGCTAGCTCATTCTGGAATGATGTGCTGCTCCCTGGTTTCCTTAGATCAGCTACCAAAAAGCCTCCCGCCTTCCAGGATTCCTGTGCCTTGTAGGGAGCTTTGGACTGGCTTATGAAGGACTAATAAACATGAGACTGAGCTAACTGTCCCTGAACCCATGAGCATTCCCTAGGCAGCTAGATCAGAGCCCGTAGCCTAGAAAGGTTTAGTTTTGTGTGTCTGTGAGAGAAGATGGGGAGGGAGGGAGAGGAAGATGTGGTCTCACTTTGTAGCTCATGATGCTGGATTTACGGGCGTGCACTAAGCTCAGCTTAAACTGCTGTGTGGCTGAGTGTTTTCCAGTTCAGTGCTGGGGAACAACTCAAGGCCTTGCTCATGCTAGACTAACTCTCTACCCCTGAGCTATGTCCCCAGGACTTATAGGATCTTTTACTTGTGAACTTAGGAATTTTAAAATGTTCCTTTGAATATTTTTATATTATATAAGTTATAGAAGATAGAAGATATAAGTATACTAGTATTTATATATATAAATAATATAAATACGTGTGTAAGATGTGGATGCAGAAAAGCACAAAGGAAAAAGATCCTAATTTTGCCACCTGTAGTGGTTTGAATGAAAATGGTCCCCATTTTCATTCAAGGCTCGTAGGGAGTGGCCTTGTTGGAGGAAGTGTGGCCCTGGGGTATTGCTGAGATACGCCTGACCTTGGTTTATTTGGAGGAATGTGGAGCCAAACGGGCCTTGCTATCCGGAGCCCGGGAGACGGTGGTGCTGACAGTGATGGAGCTGTCAGGGCCGGCTCCAGAGGGTTCCTAGAAGAAGAATAGTTATATGTGGCCTAGAGACCTTGCTTGTGATATTTTGACAAAGACCGTGGCTGTTTTCTGCCCTCGCCCAAAAGATCTGCCTGAAGCTAAATTGAAGAGTTATGGATTAATAGCTTTTACAGAGGACATTTCAAAGTAACCTAGTGTTGACTGTGTTGTGTGGCTATTAGTGGTCAGCCTATGCAGATCTGTAATGACAATGGCCAAGCTGGGCAAGGGAGATTACAAAATGTAGCCGAGGAGGAAAGGAGCACCAGGAAGTGTGAACAGATCAGAGAACAGCCTGGAGCTAAGTGGAAGAAAGGGAGTGGTGACCTCAGAGCAGACCCCTCCCTTCTGAGCTTCCACTGTGTAAAAGGAATTAAAGAAGAGTTTAGGGCTAGGGGTAGTGGGGCACAGCTTTAATCCCAGCACTGGAAGCCAGAGGCTGGTGGAGCTCTGAGTTCAAGGCCACTGTGGTCTACATATAGAGTTCCAGGTGGTGAAGGAAACCATTGAAAATAGGTGGACATTTTCCTCTAATAGCATCTGTGCCACTTGCACTCTGGAACCTTCTGAGTGGTGTGAGAGGCATTGGCTTCGATACTCTATGGACAGGCAGCTTGTACCAGTGGCAAAAGCCTGAATTATATCTGCAGCTGAGCTTACACAAACCTATTTTCACTGACATGATTTAAGAATCTGAATTGTGGCAAGTCACCAATATGAGGTTTCCTTTTCTAATACTTTGGGCTGTCCCTGAGTAGGTGGCTGAGTTTCAGACCCTCCTACACTTCTCATCCAAGCCAACTTAAAATACCAGGCAGACTGTGCAGTGCCTAAATGTTTTTCCCAGGCCCTCAACCACTTGAGATCTCATGCTCGGCACACATGCTGAATCTAATTAGAAGCACGTGGGGGAGGTGAGCAAATGAAAAGTGCCTGTAGTTAATTGTACCGCCTCCAGCATGAGGTGCTGTGATTGAGGGCTCAGTGGTGACTTACTATATGATTGTTACTTAGAACACATTTGCACCTTAAGGCATGCTAACCTTGGTACCATTCATGACCCACTGCTCACCATGTTCAAGGCTCACGAGGGAGCACTCAGTTGGGCAGCTGACGAGTAGAGATCAGCAGAAAGCACCTTTTCTGTCTACAGTGAGTTGGAACGCTGAAGGACACCATCAGTGTGAAAGCCTCCAATCTGTGGCATCGGGCACCTCTGCCGGCTTCACCTGGGAGCCCCACTAACTGCAGAAGCCTGTGGCTCTCTCTGCTCTTAGTTGGAGCCATGGAGACATTCCCAGTTGCAGTAATTTACTGCTTCACTTTGGCCTTAATGGACAGAGTAGCAACTAAGAGGGGAGATGGAAGAAGTCAGCTTTCTGCACTGTCCTTATTAACGAATGCATCTGTATGGCATGTATATAGTGTGCTCAAGCCATGGAAGTCAGAAGAGGGAATTTAACTTCCACTGATGTCAAAGCCAACACACTTTAGCAAACAAAAATTGTGTCATCTAAAGGAGGCAGGCTTACGTAGTGCCGACAGCCAGATTGCTGATGCGGGTTATGGTTCAGAGAGGGAAAGAGTACTCGTTTGAAAGCATGAGGATCTGAATTCAAATCCCTGGCACCCACAAAGAGAGCCAGGCTTGGCCTTGCATGACTGTAGTCCCAGTGTTGGGGGATAGACAGACAGATAGATCCCAGGATCGCCATGCTAGCTGGCCAGTCTGACCCAAACTACAAGCTCCCAGTTGAGTAAGAGACTGTCTCAAAAAACAAGGCGGAGAGCAAGAGATGCCCGAAGTGTTCCCTGGCCTCCACACGCCCTGACACACCCGCACAGAGAGATTAAGGGGCTTTGTGAGCTAACGGAGACAGTGCTTCAAGACCGTTCCATTTAATTAGTACAAAATGACTGGTCAGACCAGTGCACGAGGGTGTTCTGCACCCTGCACGGATGGAACCTTCAACCTCGCATATACACAAGGAACAGCTCTAACGCTCCTTTAGATTGTGGGACTGCTTGGCTATGAAGGCTTCTCATCAGGAGTCGATTTAATCACCTCACACTCTCTAGATATATTTTACTTAACCTCAGAACTGCTGCTAACCCGGATGTGTTCAGCAGGAATCTGGAATCTGGAAACAGACAAAAATAAAGTTGTATCCCAAGTCCCACAGAATGATAATCGGAGGGCAGGAGAGGGAGGGACAAAGTTTCTGGTGCCAGCTGCCCTGTCAAGGACTGTCAGGGGAGGAATGCTTTGGCTTCCCTGATCTTTTGCTTCACCCCTTTGCAGGACAAGGTGAGCCCCGCGTGGTGGCGCTTCAGGGATTCCAGGCGCCTGTTGAGCAGTTCCGTCTTCTCCACCTTTTCTTCCAAGTCTCGGAGGAGTGCCTCCTTACCCAGAAGCCCACACTTCTGATTCAGCTTGACGTTGTCGTTTCGCAGGCTGTCTCTGGCTTGCTTCGTCTTCGTCAGGAGGTCTCTTCCTAAGGCCACCTGGGACTCGACTTCCAAAAGCTGCGCCTTTTTGCATGTGTTCTCCGTGTCCAGGAAAGACAGCTTTTCCTTCACGTGGGTGATAATCTGCACATTGTTGGTCACCTTAGTGCGCAGTTTTAAAAGTTCCTCGTTCCGTTCCTCTACTTTCTCGTTGAAGGTCTGGTTCTCAATTTTGAGCTGTTCAAAGTCGATGAGGAGCAGCCCCTCGGCCAAGTCCTCCTGGGCCTTCATCCTGGTTTCAAAGTGCACCAGGCTCTGCTTCAGCTGCACGTTCTCCAGACGCAGTGCGCTCATCTCCTTTTCCTTCTTGTCCTCCATCGCCTGGATCTGTTCCATTTCTCGCAGAGCGGCCTGCCGCCCACCGTGCATGCGACAGCTGCCCATGACCTGCATCATCACCTGCTTCTTGAGGGCCTGGAAGCGCCGCCACTCCTTCTCTACCCTGGTCTGCTTCTCCTGGCACTGCTGCTTCAGCTCACGCACCTCCTCGCGGTACCACTCCAGGTCGTCCGTCTCCTGCTTCTTCAGTTCCTCCAGCATGGCCAGATAGCGCAAGTAGGCTTGCTCTTTCTCGGGGGAGTCCGGCTCCGAGCTCCTTTCCGGGGACTCCGCCGCCGCCGGTTCCAGGCCCTTCTTGCGCAGCGTCTCGTAGATCTTCTGCTGTAGGAACATATTGTAGCGCTGGTACCGGTTCCGCTCCATCAGCAGGTTGTGGTACTGGTCCACGAGCTCGCCGCGCAGCTGCTGCTCCTGCATCTTCCGCACGTCTGCCGACCACTCGAAGTCGTCGTACTCCGTTTCCCTGTCTTCCTCCTCGTCATCCTCCTCTCCGAAGTGAAGATGCTCATCTTTGGTTTTCTTGCGTCGCTCTCGCCCTGTCACCTGCACCTCCTCGGGGCCTTTCTTCTGCTCCGACTCCTTGGCTTTCTCTTTCTCGGCCCGTGGGACCACAGCAGCCGCCTCCTCGACGATCGTGGTCAGCGGCAGGGTCGGCAGGAACCGGGACTCCTTGCTCTCTCTCTTCGCCTTGCCCTTCCGCTTCCCCGACAGGTCGTGTTCTTCATCCTCGTCCTCATCTTTGTCTTCATCATCTTCGGACTCTTCCGACTCCTTGTGCTCCTGCTCGGGCTCCGGACGGGGCTGGGGCACCGGCACACTCTCTGGCTCTGGGGGCACGGCCTCGCCCGCGGTCTCTACTGCCTCGGCGGCCTCCTGACTTTCCAGGACCTCGGCTTGTTGGTGATCGCTCCCCGCCGAAGCCTCCGCTTCCGGCCCGTCCGCCACCGGCTGGGTCTCTGGCTCGGTCTCCGGCTTCGGCTCCGGCCCCGGCTCCGGCCCCGGCTCCGGCTCCGGCCCCGGCTCCGGCTCCGGCCCCGGCTCCGAACCCGGCCCAGGCCCCGGCTCCGGCTCCGGCCCCGGCCCCGGCTCCGAACCCGGCCCAGGCCCCGGCTCCGGCTCCGGCCCCGGCCCCGGCTCTGCAGGCTCGGCCGGGATCTGGGGTTCAGAGCTGGCCTGCCTGGGCAGGGCTTCCTCGGCTCCGCCGTCGCCCTCGGCTTCTCGGTCGTGGCTGTCCATGCTCAACCTGCTGTCCCGGGTCTGAGGACCGCGGCTGCTTGCTGTTAGGTTTCCCGGGGCAACCAGGGCGCGCGCGGTGGGCCCCGCGATTGGTCGCCCGCCTTCCCTTTCTCGCCGCCTCCCGGCAATATTAAGCCAATGAAGGGCCGCGAACAGGTGAAGAGAGGCGCTGATTGGACACTGTCTCGCGAGAGGCGTGGCAGACACGCTCGACTTCCGGTCCGCGCCCGGCCGGCTGTCAGGCTCAGGACGGGACCTCGCGGCTGCGCGAGCCGCTGAGACAGCGGGAGGCGGCGGCGCGCAGGCGCAGGACGGAGGCTCGGCTGCCCACCAGGGGGCGCGCACGGGGCGCCTGCGCGATGCGTCGGGGAGACGGCGGCGGCTGCGGCGGCGGCGGCCGGGCCGGGCCGGAGGGCGCCTGCGTGCTGAGGCGGGACTCGGCCCGCCTGGCCGGCTCCGGCGGCGCCTGGGCGGGGGCGGCCGTGGCAGCGGCCGGCAGCGGCGCGGACGCGACGGGCCCGGCGGGCGGCGGGGCGCTGACGGCCGGGGGCGCGGCGGCGGCGGCGGCGGCGGCGGCGGGCCGGGCGACGGGCGAGCGGGGGAAGATGGCGGAGCTGGGCAAGAAGTACTGCGTGTACTGCCTGGCCGAGGTGAGCCCTCTGCGCTTCCGCTGCACCGAGTGCCAGGACATCGAGCTGTGCCCCGAGTGCTTCTCGGCCGGCGCGGAGATCGGCCACCACCGCCGCTACCACGGCTACCAGCTGGTAGACGGCGGACGGTTCACACTCTGGGGGCCCGAGGCGGAGGGCGGCTGGACCAGCCGCGAGGAGCAGCTGCTGCTAGACGCCATCGAGCAGTTCGGCTTCGGCAACTGGGTGAGCGGCGGGCCCCGGCTAGGGGGAGGACGTGGCTGGCCGGCGCGGTGCATGCGGCGGAGGGCCGCAGGTGGCCGGGCGGGACAGCCCGCAGAGTGTTGGGAGCCGCACAGCTGATAGAGCGGGGCCTTGATCCGTGGCCCCGACCCGGAGCTGTCTGCCCTTCACACTCGTCCTCAGGAGCTGTGCCTTGAACGCGGGCGGAGGGCAGGCCCTGTGCCTTGCCAGGCTTCTCCTCGAGCCGGGTGGCAGCAGGCTAGACCCCACTGTCCCTGCCGAGTTCCGCGGTTGTGTTGGGTTCTCCTGGGCACAGTGGCGGGGAAGGCCAGAAGCCCGGATTGCCCATCCCTCGTGTACTTAGTCTGCTTTCAGTGCTGTCTGTGGGTGTCAGCATGTGCGCTGGGCTGGGCTTCTCTCTGGGTTGCAGTGTCTTGTTTAATTCTTGGTTTCCACAGCATCCAGGACGCAGTGTGATGGGTGGTCAGTCAGGAATGAACAAAGGCATCTTTGCGAGGAGGCATGGACCCTGGGATCTGCTTTCTTGGCTTCAGCTTTCTGTAGAGGTGGCTTGCTGGTGTCAAGAGCCTTCATGTGCGATAGCCAGAGAGAGTGCGTGGCCCCTCTTGCTCCCTGGGGTCTCTAAGGAGCTCTCCTTCTGTTTCTCACCCATGTTGGGGAAAAGCTCTGGCTTCATTCCCACCGATACAGCCAGGCATATGGAGCATCTTCTAGCTTTCTGCCCTGTCCAGACTCTTCCCCAATAGGTTAGGGTCCTGGTTCTCTGTGCCTTCCCTACTCTAGCCATACTGCCCTCCTGTTCCAGTTCATCATGCATTGAGTGCCCCGATGGCCAACACAGTGACTCCTGCTCCTGCAAACATGTGTTTGCTTTGTCTATAAGTGGCATTTGTTGGTGTGTATTGAGCATCTGTTTTGTACAGATCAGGGTAAAGGACCCTGAAAAAGAACCCTCCGTGCTGAAAGGGTTGCATTCATTTGCTCTGTTACTGGAGCTTGTCTCTTCTGATGACATCATCCCTTTCTACCTGATTGCCCATGGTGACCCAGCCTCACTTTGTCCTCAGCTACACAGAGCCAGCCTAAAGCGTTCATCCACATCCAGTTGGCCAGCGGTCACCTGTTTAAAAACTGTGCAGAGGTAGCTGCTGATTCTGGCCTCAACACATTCTGGCGAGTCCTTCCTGCTGTGACTACTTCTAATGGCTTACCTGCTTCCTTCTTGTGTTCTGTAGCCCTTCTCATACACCAACAGGGCTTTTAACACAGGAGCTGCATCTCTTTAGCCCTCAGCAACTTCAGTTCTGCTCAGGTTACACTCCAGTGCCTGTAAGGACTGACAGTGCCATTGGTTCCCTGTGATCTCCTGCCTACTCCCTTGACCACTGTCCTTTTCTTCTGCACCAGTGTCTGCCCCGTTCCTGCAGTACAGGGAACAGCACAGGATATCCAGGAACTAAAACATGTAACATGTTGGTGAATGCATAGGCTGGGCGGGAAAGGCCTCTTCTGAACAGCGCTTTCAGTCTTCAAGGCTAGAGGAGCTTGAGTTAAGATGCAGGCTCTCGTGAGGCCCAGGCTCGGCGTTGGAAGGAGTGAAGCCCAAGAGGGAGGGTCTTGGGCTTGGCTGCCTGTGTGCAGTGCGTGGATTGCCGGCTCCCTGCTGAAGCAGCGGGTCTCAGAGCCAGTCTGAGAGTCAGCCGCTGATCCTCATACAGGACTAGGAGGCTCCGCGACCCCTGGGCCTGTGCTCTTAGGTCAGCTGCTTTACTTCTCTGAGCCTTGGCTTTCTTCACCAGAGGCACCACAGCTTAAGATGTGTGGTCCTTTCCGGAGCTTGTATCCTGATACACAGAAGTATGTCCCAGTTTGGACCTGTATAGAGCCTGTGTGACTTGCACAAGCAGCACTGAGAGGGTGAATTTAGGTTCTTAGTTTGCAGTTGAAAGACAGCAACTGTGAGAATCTAAGTTACTTGCCAAGAATTCCAGAGCTTTGCCCGTGATAGCCAGGTGTGGTTAAAGTCTGGGCCCTCACTATAGATAGCACAAACACGAAGTAGTGGGGCTGGAAGCTTACTGGTGCAGCTGGAGGTGTGGTTCCACCCGATGGCTTTATGCAGGGCCCGACTGGGACTTGGACCACAGAAGGGATGGTAGCGGAGTAGGGGGGCTGACTGAGGGAAGAGGTGGCCGCCATGACACACATGGGTCAGGCCTGCCAGGGTGCCCAGGTCTCCAGACAGCTGCTCTGTGCTAGACTCTGCTGGTTGAATGATGTGGGACCTTTGCAATGTGTGAACACAAACACAGACATGTCGAGGTTCAGAGAGACCTGCCTGAACCTTTGGTACAGGAGCCGCCAAGTTTGTCACTTGGCTCTAAAGGCGATAGACTGTCACAGAGGAGGCAGTTTGAGAGGACCAGCTGCTCTACAGGGCATCCAGCAGGGGAAGTGGCTCAGGCTAGCTTGTGTGGTTTTGAATGTAGTCAGAGCCAAGGGAGAAGGTTCTGTTCCAGGGGCAGGGGGAGCAGCCTGGGTAGCACATCTTCCTTCTTTAGACGGCAGTTGACATCCACAGGCGCAATCATGTCCGAGCGCGGATTGCTGCGCTGTGAGTGTTCCCCCTATCCCTGGCATGAACTCACTCAGCAGTCTTCTGTGTGATAGCCCCTTCGTAGACGCTGCTGGAATGGCTGTAACCATGCAGGGCTGAGTAGGGCTCCATGTCCAGTGACGAGAAGGGCAAGAGCAGGCTGGGTAGGTGGGAAAGTAGTATTGGGGGTAGGGAGTATTTTGTGTTTTGGGAGTTGGTGGTATCTGGGCTAAGCAGAAGCTATGTGCCTGAAGTGGAAAGCTGAATTTGAGTGTTCTTCTTGTGAGGTAGTCGACAGATGCAGATGAGCTTGTATAGTCATGAGTAGAAGATGCTCCCCAGACAGTTGTGGTTGGGGTCTTAAAAGCTGACTTCCTCTCCTTCGTGCCTGGTGCCAGACAGGGTCTTGATGGGGGTGTTAAGGCTGATGCCCATTCCCGGGTGCCAGACCTCAGGCAGGTGTGCCCTGCTCCCTCGCAGCTGGAATCTGGGTGCAGGTCTTCGTGGTCCATGCCTCGCTGGATCACAGACACTATAGCACAGGCCTGCTGGTGCCAGGTACCAGCGCAGACACTGACTTGTCATCTCTAGGGTCTTGGAACTCTCAGTCTGAAGACCGTTGCCCAGGGCAGAAGACTGTCAGGGTTAGAGAAAGAATGTGTCACCAGCCTGTGCATCTGATAGAAGGGTTGGTAGAGATGGTACCGACTAGAGGAAAGATAGGTAGGGTAGGGAAGCAGAGGTTGTGCAGGGCACTGGCTCCCAAATGTTGGCTGAATCAGAACAACCAGGGGAGTGCACTCAACTCAGAAGAGAAGCAGTGCCCAAGGGACTGGGTCTCAGGGTTGTGCAATACCCCAGGAGAGTAGTGTGAATTGGCAGTCTCTGGGGCTAGCTGTGCCCTGCAAGGCAGGAAGAAATGTCACATCTAGTGTCCTTTTGCATAACTGGCTGAGCTAGCCGGCCAGCCCAGGGAGCTAGTGGTTGCCTGGGCTGCCTTTTCCCGCCCACCTTGTCCTGCTGCCTTTCTCAGGACTCTTGGAAGGTCTGATCTGAGGTAGCAGGTACAGTGGTGACTTAGCTGTGCAAGCGCTTGGCGGGCTTGGGAGGCTGACCTCGTGTGTGTGTGTGTGTGTGTGTGTGTGTGTGTGTGTGTGTGTGTGCGCACGCGCGCGCGCACCCTGGAACACTTGCAGGACACTACGTGATCAGTGCTTTTGTGCCTGCCCGCCCCGGGTGGCCTCAGAATGCTTTCAGGTGGGCTCAGTCTCCTGTTTCCTCCTGGCCCTAGAGGTGCTGCCTGCTTCCTGGCAGCCCCTTACCATACCTCCCCAGGAAATGGGGCTGCCTTTGGCATTTGCCCTTTAGAGTCTCCTTCATTTGATGGGAGAAAAAAAAAAGTCCCTCTAGACCCTGGGCACATGTTCCCACCCCAAAATCTGGTCCAAAACCTTTTAGGAAAGAAAGCCCAGCCCCTGGTCATGACCAACCTAAGCCTGATTGTGCCTCAAAATCCAGTTGCTGGGAGAAGACCACAGTGGAGGTAAGTGCCAGCTGGGCTGTGGCGGGGTTGTCTGCTGAAGAGGAAGGGCAGGAAGGAAACTGTGAGGCCCGCGTGACTCAGGGGTGCCTGCCCCAGTCAAGGTGCTAGGGCATCAGAAGCTGTGGGCATAGTGTCCTTGGGCCAGTCAGTCAGGACCTGTCGTCCTCTGGAGCTTCCTTGAGAGCTGGCTGAGCCAGGAAGAAGCAGCGGCCTGCAGTCCAGCCGTGCCCTGTGTGCTGTGTGCTGCGCAGACTCCTCGGCACGTGGTGCACTGACAGGCACGGGAGGCCGGGGTGACCAAAGTGTGGAGACAGGCTGTGCGCCTCGCCACACTGCTGAGTTCGCACAATGTTGACTGGCCGTTTGCCCTATGGAGCTCAACCAAGGCTGTTGACTTGGGATTATGGTCAGCGAGAGCACTGGGCGCAGCCGTGAGGTCTCAGTGAGGTATATGTAGGCACACTGCCTGTATGTCTGTGTGAGGGTGTCAAATCCTCTGGAACTGGAGTTACAGACAGTTGTGAGGTGCCGTGTGGGTGCTGGGAATTGAACCTGGGTCCTCTGGAAGAGCAACCAGTGCTCTTAACCGCTGAGCCATCTCTCTGGCCCTTGCCTCTTATTTTTAATTGAACTCCAACAAAACTTGTAAGAAGAGGGACCACAGACTGGGCAGCAGCAGATGTGACGGGAACAGAAGAGGTGGGGCCAGAAGGAAAGCCTGGGAAGAATGTGGACTTGGAAAATGCACACACAGGCAGGCACCACACACACACACACACACACACACACACACACACACACACACACACACACACACACACTTCAAGTGAACCTAATAGTTGGAGTAGCCCGGCTGGTGATGCAGGTCTCAGACTGCCTTCCCTGTGCTGTGCTTGTGCCATTCAGTGCGTCTGGCTCTCCCAGTGCCCTACGGATAGACCGTCAGCTGAGGAGCTCAGATCATTGGGCTCAGTGGTCAGCCAATCCAGCTGAGTTGGTGACCTCTAGACTCTGTAAGAGACCGAAAAAAAAGTGGAGAGTGGTTAAGGAGCCTCTGGCCTCTGCACCATCTGCACTTACGTATGTGTGTGCAAATCTGCACGTAGGAGTCCTCGCAGGTGCTCCTGGAACTCTTCACCAAGGCCTGGAGGAGCCTCTCCAAGGAAACCAGACCCTACTGGCCTAAGTGTGGTTGATTCTGTGAGGACCAGCAGCAGCCAGGCATAGTCAGGCCTCGGTGTTTTGGGATGCTTCCTGAGAGAGACAATAGGGTGAGGCTAATGGTGATATTTAAAGTTGAAGTCATGAAATTCATCCCCAGAAGACCAGAATCTAGTCCTTGCTTACTCTTCATTTTTCTCCTTAGGAGAAACCTCTGGAGAGACCTTAGGAGAACTGGTACCCTGTCCCAGAACTGCGTTCTCCATTCTGCTTTAAGGTTAGCCTACAGTGTCTCGGGCCAGTGAGGAGGATCCCAGCGCTGTGCTCCAGGCACGTCCCAGAAAGGGCCCAGATGGAGGGCCGCTCTGCTGAATTGGGGCTCTTTATCTCCCACAGCATCTAGCTTAGAGTCAGGACAGCCGTCAGCTCCGGCTGGCCTTCAGGGGAACAGAGACCAGGTTAGGCATGACGTTTGGGGTTCAAAGCATCTTGCCTCTCACTGAGCTGTGTATAGCCTGCAGCTCAAGGAGGTACTGCTGGTTCTGGGACTGGTGTTGAGAATAGCAGCCGGGAAGTGAGTGTGCATTTTGAGCAATTTCTGAAGTGGCTTTAGTGGTTGACTTTAAGGAAGAGGCCTCTTGGCAAAAGGAAAAGATTGAGGGAGCCATTCAGTTTCCTCTCTTGCAGGAGTGGAGAATTTTCAGCAGTGGTGGCACTGCAGTGGCTGTAGTAGTATGTTGCTGCTGGGGCGGTTCAGCAGGAGACAGGGAGGCATTTCATACGTGGAAACCCTGCCAGGCCTCAGCAAGGGAACCACCATCATGGCCAGTGCCGTACTCACAGTGGAAACTCGAGCGTCTTGAGCTCAGGTGTTTTTATTGATTCAGAACTCAAGTATTCTACTGCCAGCACATGTAGATCATTAGCAATCAAACGTCCCCCACAGAAACCCAACACCTGCAGACAATACAAAATGCCAAGGCCTAGGAGCCCCTCACCCAACAGTGCACAAAACTATTTTATATATAACTATAAATTTTTTCAACAATTCACCTTTTCTGTATTAAAAAAATTGCTTTACCTTTACATCACAATTTAACACTACACCAGCGTAACCATTTACAAGAGGAACAATTATGAGGCTTCTAATGCACAGGACCAAATGAAACCAAACATCTATCAAGCTTTTCACAAGCTTTTCGTTAGTCAGCAGAAAAAAACATTATCAATGTCCAGTTATCTGGAATTCACTCACGATCTTCTGGGCTCCTCCAAGGGCTTGGGTCACTTCTGCCTCTGCAGCACACAGCTAGTCCTCCAGGCTCTGGCTGGCTCCACTCTACAGCTGCTGCTGTTCTTAGTGGTTGTTCCATGGATACTGTCATCTTCAGAACACTGGGGTGTTCTGCTGCATCTGGGCTGCACATTCACCAATAGTCTCTCTTGGGCTCTCATGATGCCAAGCCTCAACTTATCTGCATGATCCCTTTAAACTGGGTCTTCAACTACTACTAAGGCTGTACTTTTACCAGTGGCCTCTTAAACTGGTCAGTTTAACTAAGTGGCTTTTTGGCTCTTAACCATGACTTCCACAACAGCAGGGAGTCCTGGGCCAGTGGAAGACTCTCCAGTTGAAACATCTCAGTAGTTTGGCATTCTTTCTCACCACCACTATCACTATGGGTTAACATACACCCTTCTTCATAGACCCAAACACAAGACCCACTTGGGCTTCATGCACACAAAACACCATCAACAAATTCAGTTTATACAGTAGTACACTGTGGTTTCCATTTCCCGTGCCCTGGCTGCCAGTGAGCATCAGCACCATGATCAGGAAAAGCTATTGAAACCTTACTTCCCTGCTCCCAGCTGAACTATGTTTTTACCATGAAAACTCACTCAAAACATTTGTCCAAAACATGGCTCTTACCTAGGAGCTTCTTCCTCATTTACAACTCTCTCTTATAGAGCTTTCCTTTTATTAACACCTTAATCTCTGTCCTCTGGTAGCTTCCTTGAGCATACTTTATCGGACTTTGTGAGGTCTGGAGTTTCTTTCTAGTTCTTCCTTGTCTCCACTTTGGATTAACTAGTGTGATGTCGTGCCCCACGTTGGTACGTTGCTGCTGGGGCGGCTCAGCAAGGAATCAAGGAGGCGTTTTTATGCATGAAAACCCTGCCAGACCTCAGCAGAGGTAACCACCATCATGGCCAGCGCCATACAGTATAAACTCGAGCGTCTGAGCTCAGATGTTTTTATTCTTTCAGAACTCCTCCAGTATGCTACTGATAGCACATGCAGACATTAGCAATCAAACATCCCCACAGAGATCTAACACCTGCAGACAATACAGAATGTCAAGACCTGCAACCCCTCACCCAGCAGTGCACAAAGCAATCATTTTATACATACCTAAAAATAAACTTGGACAGCAAGTGGCACTGCTGTCCTTCTACAGCCACCTAAGAGGGGCAAGCTTAAGTTCCAGAACCCCAGGCTGGGACAGTGCTAAAGGAGTCCTAGATAGCAGCAAGGAACAGTCCCTTTGTAGTCAAGCTGCGTGGACTGGCTTTGCCCTGGGGCAAGTTGGCAGGCCTGCTTCTAGCCTGAGTGAGGACTGTCCTCCGACCCAGGCTGTCTTCAGGTGTTCCTCAGGGCTTGTGGTGGGGAAAACGCCCAATAGCAACGGCTTGGGTTTTCTTTATGAAGCAGAGAATGGAAGGTGGTGGCAGGGTGGTGGCAGAGCTGGACATGGCTTCTGCTTCTGCCTCCGCTCCAGTCGCCTCTGGCTCCTCACGAATCTGGAGAAGATATGCCGGCATCTGGTCTGGTGGGGAAACTTGAAGGACTAGAAGTGGTTGGAGAGATTCAGTGGTGCTGACAGATCTAGAAAGTCGCCTGGCTGTGAGTAAAGAGAGGAAAGACGGAGGAGCGGACCGGGTGGGCGCCGTGCGGCCCACAGTGTGGGGGAAGCCCACCAGGAGAGGCGACTAAGATGGTGGGAGCACAGCCTTGTGGTGGATGAGTGGGCGGGCTTGGGACACTGAAGGGGCTGGCCCTTCGCCACCCACTGGGCAGGTGGAGGAAATGAGCTGGAAGAGGAGACTGAAATGGCAGAATGGACAGCAAGCAGTGAGAGACAGACGCGCTATGTGGAGAGACATGCCCGCTAGGCTGGTGCCAGTGAGCCTGGCCCGCAGCATAGAGCCGCCTCCGCCGCCTCCCGCCGCCACCACTGCTGCTCTCGCCGCTCTCGCCTCTGCCACCGCCTCCGCTGCTTGCTTTGCTGGACCTGCTGTGGAGGGGAGCGTGGGGTCTCAGGAGCTCATGCAGGATATACTGCTCAGCCACAGGATCACCCTGATTCTGAGCAGCAGAAGAACCGAGCTGAAGATTGGTTCATTTTCTGGGTTAAGTCTCCTCGGAAGACTGCTGTGATTCATGCTGCCACCAGAAACCATGTGGATGGCTGTGATCCATGCTGGTAGATGTTGGCAGAAAAGCTTCTTTTGCGCTGGTATTGATGACTTCAGATTCATAACTGAGAATGAGAGACCTTGAAGGTTTCTTTGTCAACTTCCCTGCAAAAAAACAGAAGAGACAGTCCAGCCGTGAATCTGTTGAAGAGAGCCCTTGGCGAGATGCTGAGTGTAGCTCTTCACCATTGACGATTGGGGCCTGGGGGGGGGGGTGGGGGAGAGTCAGCTCTCTTTAAGGGTCTGGCCACTGGGAGTCTGACCATGCTCCGAGTAGATGGCCACACAATTAGACTTTGTTTTTTAAAGGAGGGCACAAAGGTAGACCTGGAGGAGTGGGAAGTGGGTGTGGTCAGGACACATTGTATGGAGTTCTCAAATAACTAATAAAAAGATGCTAGAGAACAGTGACTTTAGGGGTTCTCATCCTGGCTCTGTCGCCCGTTCTCACACGGCCGTGAACGAGTCTGTGACTCTGTGTCTTCCCTCAGGCACATCTGTGTAGTTCCTTCAGGGCGATCTGGATGGGACGCAGTCTGAACCCCTGTGGGGATGACGGGTGAGGGAGGGGCCAGGTAAAGCTCTGTGAGAACGAGGAGTCTGAGTGAGGTGGCTGATGGTCTGGCTTTTGTCGTTACAGGAAGACATGGCTGCGCACGTGGGTGCCTCGCGGACTCCGCAGGAGGTGATGGAGCACTATGTGAGCATGTACATCCATGGGAACTTGGGCAAGGCCTGCATCCCCGACAGCATCCCCAACCGGGTGACAGACCACACCTGCCCCAGCGGGGGCCCGCTCTCGCCCAGCCTCACCACCCCTCTGCCGCCCCTGGACATCTCGGTGGCCGAGCAGCAGCAGCTGGGCTACATGCCGCTGCGCGACGACTACGAGGTCGAGTACGACCAGGACGCCGAGACGCTCATCAGCGGGCTCTCCGTGAACTACGACGACGACGACGTGGAGATCGAGCTCAAGCGAGCCCACGTGGACATGTATGTGCGCAAGCTGAGGGAGAGGCAGCGCCGCAAGAACATCGCGCGGGACTATAACCTGGTGCCGGCCTTCCTGGGCAGGGACAGGAAGGAGAAGGAGCGGGCGCTGAGGCGCAAGGTCACCAAGGAGGAGAAGGAGCTGCGGCTGAAGCTGCGGCCGCTCTACCAGTTCATGTCCTGCAAAGAGTTCGACGACTTGTTTGAAAACATGCACAAAGAGAAGATGCTTCGCGCCAAGATCAGAGAGCTGCAGCGGTACCGGCGCAACGGCATCACGAAGATGGAAGAGTCGGCCGAGTATGAGGCCGCCAGACACAAGCGGGAGAGGAGGAAGGAGAACAAAAGCCTGGCCAGCTCCAAAAGGGGGAAGGAGGATGGCAAGGACGGCGAGTTTGCGGCCATCGAGAACCTTCCCGGGTTTGAGCTGCTGTCAGATCGGGAGAAGGTTCTCTGTAGCTCTTTGAACTTGAGTCCGGCGCGCTACGTGACTGTGAAGACTATTATAATTAAAGACCACCTCCAGAAGAGGCAAGGGATCCCTTCTAAAAGCCGCCTTCCCAGTTATCTGGACAAGGTCCTAAAGAAACGGATTTTAAACTTCCTCACAGAGAGTGGGTGGATATCCAGGGACGCGTCCTGAAGCCGGCGGGGCTGCAGCAGCTCGGGAGCCGAGGCGCGGCCTCGGTGCTGTTGCCCTTTTAAACAAATTGAGTTCTCTTTTCAAGGCTTAAATTTTTTTCATGACCCTCTGGAAGAAGCAATAGTAGCAATCTTAAATTGACTCATGGGGGAGACCAGTGTGTGTCTTTTTCACTTAGTCCTAAGGTAGTCCTTTCAGAAGACAGCTTGCCTCTGTGTTCCTCTGAAGACTGTGCCCACCTTGGACGAGTCCCCGTTACTTCATGAGCCTTTCCCCCTTTGGGTTCAGAAGCTGTTGTGCTGTGGGAGCCAGGAGCTGTATGTCCCTGCCATCAGCGTTTCCCTGGTCACACAAGCTTTACTCAGGTGGGCTGTTGTTGGCACCCTCCGCCGGGCCCGCTGCTGCCCCCAGCCGACACCCAGGCACAGCCCCGGCACACCGCACTTTACCAGGAGGCAGGCTGTGCACAGAGCCCTCTGCTGTGGAGGCCAGAGATCACCACCAGGCCGCTCCCTGTTGAGCCACTTAAGATGAGCCCCTTATTTGCACACGGTGACATGAGCTTCCGCTTACCTGACAACAGCCGTTCCAGGCCCTCAACATCGTAGCCTGGCCTGCCTGGGCAGGCTCTCTTGGCCCATTCTTGTCCCTGTGACTGGGAACGCAGTTAATGGGAAGGCCGCAGGGTCAGGTGGGATCTGCCTTCCGCTGCCGTGAGCCCCTACAGTGCAGCTGACTTTGCAAGACCCTCTGAGTGTCAGTGCCGAGTGGGGCAGCGGCTGCTCGGGACTTCTACCGCCACTGCAGACTCCCGTCACCACACAGGACGTGCTGGCTAGCCTGGCTCAGTGAGCTGACTAGGGTGTGGCCGGGTCCCTCCAGCCGGGCAGAGCCACAGGACCAGCTGGCGGGGGCCCTGGGGCGTGCAGTGCGTCCCGCCTGTGCCTTGGAGCATGTGCGCTGCTTTTGTTTGTGGTCTCGAACACGCTCAGCAACGGCTCCTTCCAGCCCTACTGAAGAGCTTGTTTCTGGGGCCCAAGGATTCGCACGGTACCTTCCTTCTAAACTTGAGGAAGGCGTTTGTCTTCCGGCTGCTCAGGGTTCACACGCCCAGCCTGCTTTAACGTCCTGGAGTGACCACAGCCCTGTCCCTGTCCCTGAGGTACAAGAGCCTGATTACCTCATAGAGTGTTTGGGCTCAGAAGTGAAGGTGAAGTTACTTTGAAGAAAAACAACCCATTTCCAAGGACAAGTCAATGATGTGCCTTTTCATTTTACATCCTCTGCCCCCAAGGGTAAGTTTTTCAGCATTAAATAAAGCATTTCAAATATACTGTATATGGCTTTAGTTGTAAAGTGCATTGTGGGCTAGCAGGGAAGAGCCCTGAGCCAGGCCTGGATTTCTCTTGACGCCAGAAGATGCTGAGCAGTGGTGTCAAAGGACCAGCTCCACACTGCCCCCTGCAGGTGAACAGCAGTGGGGTGGTGCTCAGTGCCTAGTTAAGCCAGTGGCTCTCAAAGTGGGGTTCCTGGGCACTTGTCAGAATACAGAGTCACACCCCATGCAGCTCTCTTGAGGCAGAGCTGTGGGGCTTCATTAACAGGGACTAGCAGGGTGTTTTTCAAACCCTCCAGGTGGCTGTGGTGCGAGCTCAAGTTCGAGAACCACTCTTTGTCCTGGTGTCTCCAGCACCAGAGCCCAGCTTGGTGAGGTTTGAAGTTTCAGTGTCTTCTACAAAAGGACAGCCAGACCTATGTTAGCTCGAGAAGCAGAGGACCCGTCAGTGTGTGGCCGGGGCTGTCGGACGAAGCGCTGTGCTTAAGCAGGCGTACGGTGTGCGCGTCTTTGGATGATAAGAATTTATTTGGGCGTGACTGTTTTAAAACACCATGATGAATGTATAATTAATTTATGTTCAAGTATTAATATTGTTACAAGGGAAACGTAATATTAGGTTTGTTTGCTCTCCTGTCTGCCCAGCTGTTTCTGTCACATTACTGTTAGCTCAGACCCTGACATGTTTGTATTTAATCCTCTTGATAAATTAGCTACCACAACCCCATGGAACCAAGTCTTTTCAAATTTAAACAAACTGTCTTTGAGTCAGAAAAGTTAGATAATCTTCAACTGTTTAAAATAATGCTCTCTGGGAGGCCAACATTCCAAGAATGTAATAAGAACCGCAACCCTACCATTTTTATTATTCTTTTACATTAAACTGTTGAGAACAGAGTCGTGTCTGCTTCTTCCTGACCCTAACCCTCACAGCAGGCCCTTTGCCGTCACCCAAGGTAGAAAGCCAAGGCCGTGCAGCTGGTGTAGAGACACCAGCCAGGCCAAAGGTGATGTGCAGGCAGCAGGGCCCATTCCACACACCCTTCCCAGCCTCCACCACGCAGCTTCCAGTTACTGGGCTTGCGTGTGGCTGAGCAGGACTTGAATTTCCAGGGAAAATGTGTGCATGTTGCCTGTTAGTGCTGAATGATAGACTTGCAAACATCTCCACGTTTAGGCTGTAGTTGTTCCTGATTGGCTCTAGGACCCTCCCTCCCAGAATACCAAAAATAGGTGCGCAAGTGGCTTATTCAGAACACCGGGCAGTGCGCTTGGAGACTTGGGAAAAATCCTATTTATCTTCGCTGTCAACCGTTCAACTTTATTATTGTTGTCTGTGTGCAGGTAGAGGCCAGAGGTCAACCTTTGGGAAAGCTCTCCCTTCATGGGGGTTCTGGAGATGAACTCACGTTGTCAGGCTTGGCAGCAGGCGCCTTTACTGAGTCACCTGGCCTTGAACAGTGTTTCCTGGAGTCTGACATGGAACCTGTGAACAAGGCTGACTAGACCTTGTAGGTTGAGCTTTGTGCTGTTCAGCAGCCTTAGCTGAAAAGGGCAGACTACACATCCACAGTGAGCCTGTGGAATATGCTCAGATATGCAGCATAAAGGCAAATTGCCTCTGGTGTGTCAGGCTTTTATTTAGTCAAAATAGTTCAAGGACGCTGAAAGGAGGAAACTCTACAGGGAAGACAAAGCCTTGAACTTCGGGAAGATTAGTTGTGTCTTTCAAATTTAACAGCAGAACAGACTCTTCCGCCTCCTGCACACACAACCCTTTGTGCATTTACCTGTTCTGCCCTGGTGTCTGCACTTGCCCTGGGATGGCTTCCTCTTAGATCACCATTTCTTCAGCTTTTGTTTCTGAGCTCTCTATGGAGATGGGAAGTGGGCTTTTTGGCTGGTGGGAGCCTGGAGTCAGCATCTGTCATGTGTTGTGGCTTTGGCTCCTTGGCTTTCTGAGATCTATATTAACTATCTGTAAGGCCAAGGTGTACAGTACAGGCCAATGCAGCGGCTGCTGTTGCATTCCCACTGCTCTGAGCCAGAAGACTATAAGCAGGTGTCCTCCTCAGCTCAGCTCCTCAGCTTTGCCAGGGCTCCACCAGATGACAAAATTAAATACCAGAAATTAGGAAGAAAACCATATAACCTGAAAAGTATAAATGTCTGAAGCAGGCAGCCATTCAGCTTCACATTGAAATGGTCTGTCTCGATAGCTGTGATGTCTTCTGCAGCTCGTTAGCTATTTGAATATTGAGAAGACTGTGAACAGGGAAAAGGCAGGTATGTTCAAGTTCATGTGCTCGTTCCCAGTTCTAAGGCTGCTATACCTTGAAGGACCTCATATTCTTCAAAGTCTCAGCTTTGCCGGCAAGAACAGTGTCCCCCTCTGGCCTTCCCTGCAAGGGAACCCCACTATGCTGAGTGATACCAGTCCCATGGCACTCAGAGGCAGACTGCAGCACAGATGTAGCCAAAGACCTTTTATTTGTGTAAATAATTATCAATCACCAGGCTGAACAGGTACAGACAGCGTTAGTCACCATACTTCGGAGGCCCTGCTGGCCTTCTTCTGAAGTAGGTGGCGCTAAACTCCGTGACCAGGCTCCCAGCGTCCCTGACAGTGAAGCAGCTTCACTCTCTGCTTAGCTTATTTAAGATTTCCAACAAGGCCGGGCAAGGGTCAGACGAGAAATTACAGGCCTGCCTTTCAGAGGTCTAGCATGTGACCTACCAAGTCCAGAGCCCCAAGGGAGGCAGCTAGCTAGGCTTCCTTGACCACCCCAACCAGAGCTGGCCTCAGGGTGCGCCCATGCAGCTTGTAGCCCACCTTACTAACCAGTGCCACAGTGCCTGGCTCTTTCCCCTCTACAGGGGTGTGGAACAAGGCCTCATGTTCATAAGGGTCGAACTTGGCCCCGATGGGGTCGAGCCTGAGCAAGCCGTGTTTCGTGAACACCTTCTGAATCTGGACTTCCGTCATCACAAGACCCTCATACAGGCTCTTCAGGTGAGGGTTGCTGTTGCTGATCTCCTCCTTCGGGACACTCTGGGTTGCTTTCTCCAGGATGTCTGCGACCTCCAACAAGTCCTTGCAGAAGCCCTGGATGCCTGCGTGGAGGGAGAGAGGTAGCCTCAGTTGGTATCAAGGGGTGGGCCCCTCACACAAGACCGTTGTGATGCCGTCAAATCGGGTGCCGCAGAACCACAGAACTATAGTGACTTAAAACGGCAAAGGAGCCTTTTCTGGGTAAGAGCATGCTAAGGATGAGGAGGAACGAGGGAGCACAGGTAGAGAGGGAAATGAGCCGAAGTGCCGAGGCTCCTGAGCCAAGGTGTTAGGTGCTGACCAGGCAGGCCCTGTCAGCTGTGGGCAGGAGCTGAGCAGCAGGTGAGCAACACGGGAGGCAGCAGGGCTCCATAACCATCTAGATGCCAGTCACAGCTGCATCCTGCTCTCCCTCAGAGACCACGATGTCTGCTTACCATACAACTTGGCCTCCTCCACCAGCTTCTGGCTTCTCTGCCGTAGATTCTCAGTATCTGCCAAAGCTCGTTTGTATTTTTCCTAGAGAAAAAAATTTTAGATTATTTTCATTACAAATGTGTGAAAAAGCCATTCTGATTTTGAAGATTATATAACAAATTCCAAATCAGAACATAAATAAAACCTGTCATTGAGATTTTGGATAAAACCAGGACAGTTTAATTTATACCCATGTTGGTGTCTCTAGCAAGCAGGGACCGTGAGGAGACTCCTACCCAAGGCACGTAATGGGGATGGGCCAGAGGGTCCCCATTATGTGCCGATGTCACCGCTCCGGCAACAATGCTACTTCCCTGTCCACCATCAGCAGGGGTCACCCATCTCGATCCCCTGCCTCCCAGCAGGAAGGAAGTTCAGCTCACATGCCCAGGCAAATTACTACTGTGGCAGAGATGGGCCTGCCTGTCTCCTGCCCCTGGAGCTGCCCGTTCCTGACCGTCTCTGGTTTGATGCCCACTGGTGGCTCCAGAGGGCTCTACAACACCTCTGACTCGGTTTTCAGGCAACCATGAAGCAAGGCTCTGAGACAGCTGGTCCTGGTCTAGCCTTGGTGACTCGGGAAGTTCCGCTGCTTTCCAGTGTTGCAGTTCCCTCATTTACAAGGGCACCGTGGGAAGGATTAACAGTTCAGCATGGTGCTGGTCGTGTAATCGGTGCTACCAATCGCTCACACTTAGAGAACTTGACTGGTGCTTGCTTTTCCACATGCAGTGATGATTGCTATCATTGGTTCCCTCACTCAACTCCCGTGTATAGAATTTTCTGGTTCCCTTTCTAAATCCCAGCGTAATCACATCAAGTATTCCTCATCCCTATAAAGACCCTGTGGTCTTAACATAATACGGCAGACACAGACTTCTCAGAGGGTTTGGGTTCCAGTGCCTGTTTGGCAGTTGGTTGTCAGCTGGGCCCACAGCAGACAAATGAGTAAATGCCTCTGGCTCTGTGAACGCAGAAGCTGGCGCGTGGACCACTCGGGCAGCCAGCCGATGGTGGGAACGCCCTGAGCCTCACCATGGTCTCCCTCAGCTGCTCTTCCAGCTTCACCTTCTCTTCCTGGAGGGTCTTGTCTGCAGACTGCGGACCTGTCTTTGGCTCACAATGACCCAAGTCCTCGTCCAGGTTCTGGCCATTGTTCTTCTGTTTTGTAGCTGTGCACAACAAGCGAGGAGAAGGCCTAAGGGAAAGCCCACACGTAAGTGAAGACAGCGTCTCGGTATGCTACAGACAGAAGAGCTTAGAGATCTGGCCTGCGAGATGGCTCGGTGGGTAAGGCCCTGGCTACCAAGCCTGACAACCAGAGTTCCAGTCCCAGGGGCCCACGTGGCGGAGAGCCAGTTCCCCACAAGTTGCCCCATGTCCACACACGCGCTGTGGGATGCCAACACTCTTCCCCTAACAGAGCAAATGTAAAAAAAAAAATGAGAAATTTGGGTAATTTAAAACTATTCGCTAGAAAAGACTTATCTCAGACTGAACAAAGGCAGAGGCAACACACACAAGCATGGGCTGTGGGACTGGGGAGGTGGCTCAGCGGGCGGGGCCCCTGCAGTGCAAGCACAAAGACCGAGTCTGGACCCCTACAACCACATAAGACAGCTGAGCCTGGGGCCAACTAAGCCCTAGTCCTCAGGTGGCAGGGACAGCAGATCCTAGCCCACTGAGCAGCCACCCCAGTCGAATCATGAGCTGTAGTCTGGCTCACTGGGCCAGTCATGACGGAGTTCAATCCCCAGAACCTGTGGTAGGAGGCGGGAACTACTCTCTGCAAGTTGTCCTCTGACCTCCACACATCTGCAGCAGCTGACCCCAACAAAGAAATAAGTGCAGGCGGGCTGCGGATGCTGGCCCCGGCCCTTCCCATGTGCTCACACTGCACACACTGTGTCTGCGTGAGTGTGTGCCACAGGCGCGCAGTGCCCCAGGAGGCTACAAGAGGGCGTCCAATCCCCTGGAGCTGGAGTTACAGGTGGTTGTGAACTGTCCAACTGAGTTCAAGGAACTGAACTTGGGTCCTGTGGAAAAGAAGCAAGCCCTCTTAACTACTGAGCCATCTCTCTGGCCCTGCCTGGATCCTATGAGCCTTTAATTAGCATCACATGGCGTAGGTGGGCGTCCTGCTAGGCTGCGTAAACGCACTCTGACACGACAATCACAGAAAGCAGCCCTGTCAGGTGGCATGTGACGATGTATGATCTGCAATCCTGACCTGGCAGTGTCCCCTGGCCCCCGCCTCATGTATTCTTAGGTGTCTCCTTGAGTCCAAGCAGCAGAACCCTCCCAGTAAACACTCAAAAGACAACGACCCGCGGCTTCAGTGATGACTGGAGCCATGGCTGCAGGAGGCCCAGGGCACTGTTTCTCTTTTCTGAGCTAGGATCTCACTGACTGGCTCGGAATTCACTATGTAGAACAAGCTGGCCCCAAACTCACAGAGCTCTAACTGCCTACGCCTCAAAAGTGCTGAGATTAAAGGGACGGACCACCATGCCCAGCAAGCTGATTGTATTTCTATTATATTTAATTATGTGTGTGTATGTCTCTCTGTGTGTCTTGTATGTGTATCTGTGTAATGCACACGAATGAGCATGCCCACGAAAGCCAAAGCCACCGGATACTTTGGAGCTGCAATTACAGGCAGCTGTGATCTATCCAGTGTGGGCACTGGGACTGAACTCTGGTCCTCTGCAAGAGCAGCAAGCGCTCTTAACTGAGGCTTCGCTCCAGCCCCTGGTTTTCCTTCTGATGTATTTATTCAGAGACTGGGGCTGGCAGTAAACCTGCAATCTTCTCCAGCCTCAGCCTCGGCCTCCCAAGTGCCGAGTGCTGGGATTGCAGTGTGTGCCATGATGGGTGCTGGGAACCAAGCTCTGGTTCTCCACAACAGCTGCCAGTGCACCCTCTCTGGCCCCAGCAGTGGTCTTTTAATTTTATTTTTACTTTCATGCTTTAAAAAAAGAGGCTAAGAATCTGGGCTGGAGAGTTGGCTCAGTGGTTGAGAGCACGTCACTCTTGCAGAGGACCTGAGTTTGATTCCCAGCACCAACATGGCAGCTAACAACCATCTAACTGTAACTTCAGTTCCAGGACATCTGACACTCTCTTCTGAACCTGAGGGCAGCAGGCACACATACAGTGCATGGACACACATGCAGGCAAAGTACCCATACACATATATTTAAAAAGTCAGAAACTAATTCTGAAAAATACAATTGAAAGGCTAAGAATATAAGAACCTATAAAATGTGAAGCCTGCTTTGAATTATGAATTGTTTACATCCTTGGGAGTGACAGTCACAGCCTCTGGGTGGGTCAGCTTCGCTGCACAGATCTTTTCATGTAAGCCTTCATGTAAGGGATTCCTGGGGCTGTGTCCCCGAGGAAGAGGGACGCCAGGCCTGGATGCTATGGACGCGCTGACTAGCACCCATATAGCTCTCTGGGCTCCTTACTGGAGTATCTTTCTTCAAAACCCCAATTTCAGGGACAGACATGAGCCAAGCTGCGGGGTGGGGGTGTCTTTCTGTCAGTTAACTCCAAATACAGCACCCCAAGTGAGAACTGCCTCCACAGGAATATTCTAGGGGGCTGCTCTGCTCCCAGCTCTTCCTGAATGTGAGCCTGTTTTCATCTCTCCGGCACCCGTAAGGGAGAGTTCATCACCTGCCTGCTCTCACCAGGTGAAAAGACCAGCTGCCATTCTGCCCAGTTTCCACAAGATTCAGGCAAGGCCCCTTTTCACTACCCAATAACTTGGCCCTAGCAGGGAACGAGGTAAAGACATAAGTATTTGCCTAGCTCTGGAGATGCGATTCAAAAACCTGAAGCCACAGGTTAAGGTAAAGACGGCGAAAGACGCGCATTTGTCTAAATAAACTGCGCACACACTGGCCCTGTGGATCCTTGGACCTCACCTTCCGGAGGACAGAGGAATGTGAGGGAGTCCAGTGGAAAAAGTCAGGGCACCGGGCGGCTCTCGTTCCGGTCTGGAGCCTGCCCGAGCGGCCCGGCCCGAGCTGCGCGCCGCGGCTCCGGGGCTCCGGCCCGGCGGCCTGACCTTGGGCAAGCCTCGGGCTCCTGGGGCTGACTTTTGCAATACCGGGAGGGGTGGTGCCCCGTGCCCACGAGCGCGCAGCGTCGCCAGACAAGCGAGCGGCGGAACTTCCCACCTGCCGCAGCGCTGCGGAGCCCGGATCCTCGCGCGCATCTCCGCCCGGTTCCCGCAGCGCCGCACAGCAGACCCCGGGACGCCCGCGCGGAGAGGCCGGGCATGGGGCCGGCTGCGCGGACGAGGCTCCCGGGCGCGCCGGCAGCTGCGGGGACCGGACCCGCCGCCACGCCGCTACGCCGCCGCCGGGGCTCTCGGCCGCGAGCGGAGCCCTCTTACCTGAGCGACAGCGCCAACGCCGGGAGGCTGCGCCGCGCCAGCCGCACGCACCGACTCGCCATGATTACCCCCGCGATCGCGTCACGGCTCCCACAACTGAGCATGCGCGGAAGCTCTAACCCCCGTCTTCCCCACCCACCGCTGTTTCTTAGCTAATCCGTGACCGCTGTTGTCGTGATGGACAGACCACGTCCACCAATAATTGCGAGTCATGACGGAGTCCCGCCCTAACCTCCCTGCACCCCCCCCCGTGGGCGGGGACAGAGGCTTCCGGGAGCCCCGGAAGGTGAGGAGGTGAAAGGTCAAGGGAGCGAGGGCGGGGCCTCTGTGGGCGGGGCACGGTGGAGCAGCCAATGAGGAGGAAGAGCGCGGGGCGGAGCGCGTGGCGACCCGCGTGCGGCTGGGACCGCGGCGCCTCGCTCGGAGCTCCCTCCCGCCGCCTTCCCGCGTGGCAGCGCCGGGGGCCGGGAAGGCGTGCTGACCGTCTCCGCCGTGTCAGCAGCGCTGGGAGTTGCGGGAGGACGCCTCCCGCCCGGCCGGTCCCTGCGGCTGCTCCGTCCTCCCCAGCCGGGTCCGTGCGCACTCGGAGGGGACCAGACCTTTCTCGAGCTTCGCTCCTGTTTGCCAGGGATGGAGACGGCGCGCCAGAGCACCGGAGCCAGCTGTGAGGGACCCTGGCCCCGAACCCCGAGCCCGTGCTCCAGCGTGCAGACAGTTTGCGGGCGTCTGTGGAGTGGCAGAACGCGGAAAGCCACGAGTGGTGGACGCAGCACGTTAGGCGATTGCAGCGAAGCAGAGGAATCTCAGGTGTAGGCCCGATGCTACCTGACAGCACTCTTAGCCTTTTGATGGCCGGAGAATAAGATTTTGTTACTGCATTACCAAGATTTTAATCTGTTTATTGAGATGTTAGGTCATACGCAGTGGGGCAAGGAACGGCCATGTACTGGACTAAAGATGGCCCAAGATAAACTGTAATTACGCCCTGGACCCGCAGTGTTCCAGCCTCTCCCCGCCGTCCTTGAGGTTTTAGTCAGCCTTTGAAGACAGTTCTTTCCAGGAATTCTGATTCTTAGGAGTTTTATAGGACAAGCGTCCTGATTTACTAATTCATTAGGGAAGAGAGAGAGAGAGAGAGAGAGAGAGAGAGAGAAGAGAGAACGGAAAGGGGATAAAGAGAGGCAGGGGCTGTTAGAGCACCAATGAAATCAGAAGACACAATTGGATCCAGCGTATGGCACTTGGTTCTGATGGAACAGACCAGATATGAAAGGGCAGAGTACCATGGTTGGGGGCTTGGGCTTGGCGGCCCTTTGGTTAGGGAGGGGTATGGCCTGATAGTCAGGATGTTGAATGGGAATGTCTAGAGGAAATTGCCATCTTGTTTGGGAATAGCTTTAAACATACTCCGGTTTTAGAGAGTGAGGCTAATGATGGGTTCCGTGGGGGTCCCACTATTTTCTTTTGAAATTTAACGGAATGACGCTAGAAACTTAGAGCATCCTGTGGTTTTCCCTCGGAGTAACCAGGTCACCAAATTGCTCCCATCCTGAATCTTGGGTCTTGAGGCTTCTTTGAAATGACAGTGTCCACTTCCTTTCTTGTTGGGGTTCAGGGGTGACTCACACATCCATTTGCAGAGACAGATGAAGACCCCCCCCTCCGCACCCTGAGGGATGCAGCCTGTGGGGTTCTCCTGCCAGGAGGCCTGCCTGCCTGTGTTGCCACCTGGTGACCCACTTAGGAACTACTTGGTGGGAGCCGCCTCCAGAAGCTACCATCTCAGGTGATTAATTCTGGGTTCCCCTGAGGTCCTGAACTCCACCGCCTACAGGTCTGTAGTCTGCAGTGAGATGAAGCCGCTGGAGAAGACACTTGGGTCAGCTGCCTGAGTCTCATTCAGCCGTGGTCACGGCAGCCCAGCGGGTGCAGCGGTGCAGGGAGATCAAACGGAAACGAGCTGTGGCCCCAGAGGATGGAGTGGTGTTTCCACGGCGGCCTGGCAGCAACTGTCGAGATGTTCATTACAGCAGAACTCCTGTCACGTGCCGGGCGCCTTAAGATGTCCTCTTGTGGGAGAGGAAGGGCTGGCGGGTAGCTCACACAGCTGGGAGAGGCGGAGCTCTTGAACATTTCTCCACACTGACCCAGCGGGCCTCGGGGTGGGAAGCAAAACCCACACCAATCTCCCAGCCGTGTCTGTCGCTGCCTTCAGCTGCATGGCGCTGCCTCAGTTGGTGAGCGGCTCTCCATCACCTCGGGCAACTAGGAGGTCAGACCGTTTGGAAAGGCCTGGGCTTGATGGATGTGGGTTTATCACCTGACTGGATTTGGAATCGCCTAGGAGACACCTTAGGGCGTGTCTGTGCTAGTGTCTCCAGAGAGGTTTAACTGAGGGAAAATACAATAAACGTGAGTGGAACTATCCCGGGGCCGCAGGCCAAGGCTGGGGAAAAAAATAAATACAAATTTTTAAAAAAGGAGAAAGAGCACCAGCAGCCTTCCTCTGTCTCCCTGTCCCCCTCTCTCCCCTTCCTGGTCTGTGGAACCATGAGCAGGCGGCCTCAAGCTCCTGCTGTGTGGCGTGTCTTCCATCCAGGATGGATCACAGCCCTCTGGACCTGAAATAAACCCCTCTTCCCTCGTGGTGCCTCTTGTCAGGTGTTTTGTTACAGCAGTGAAAAAGGCAGCTGGTGTGGAAGGAGTAGCGGGCAGATCTGATGAACTCCCACACCGTGTCCGCCACTCAGACACTCTAGGTGCCCCTGCCAGGAGCCTGCGCCTAGCCCATCCATGTCCCCAGTCTGCTGTTCTTGAGGTACAGATTAACTTGTAAATTTGGTGTTTTGAGGCCTTTAAAAACAGCAGAAAGTGAAGTCCAGGCAAAGTCAAAAGAAAGGCCAGAATCCCCATTGCTGGCTGGAAGAGAGGGAGCAAGGAGGCGCTGCCCCCTCCCCCCCAACTGAAGCCAGTCAGAACGTGAGCACTTCAAACCTGCAGCCTCGAAGAGTAGAAATTATGGTCCACTGGGCTGAAAGTGGGCCCTCCTCCGGAGCCCCGAGTCAGCTTCCTGGCAAGCCTGGAAGAGGAGATCTGGTTCATCTCACGGGAGCCGCAGCTCTGCCCCATGAGGCTGATTTGCTGCCTGCTCCCCACTTCTCCCCCACTTCGCTGTGTCCTTACTGAGGACTTTGATGCATACAGTGGAGATAGATGTACCCTAAACCTCGGTTCCTAGATCCCCCACGACCTCTGACCCGTAGAAGCTTGGCTTCCTCCACCCCCACCCCAGGCACATGGACTCCAAGTGGAAAGAGACGCTCTTTGAAGGAAAAAATACCAGTGGGCAGGGGGGCTGTGGGTGGTCAGGATGAGGTCACCTGCAGAGACGTCCTGGGAGACGAGCAAACACAAAGTTAACCTCCATTTCCCTGGGAACAGTTTGGCAATAATGCAGCTAAATGAGACTGGTAGTGTCAGGTTCCCGACACCTCCAGAGAAGTCCCAGGGGTGGGGTCAGGTGGCCTTAGCTGGTCCAAAGCAGAGTTGGAGGTACTGAAGTCCTAGGATCCTGACGGCTACATCTTCTGAAGCTGGCATGTGAGAGAAGGGTTGACTACAGAACTGGGTGGGTCTGAAGCCGTGCGCACGCACTCTCCCGTGTTACCGTCAGTCAGGGAGAAAAATGTCAGAACTGGGACAGTGCCACGAGCACACTGAAGTGGGGGGTCTTCTGTATAGTGGGCGCATACCGTGGGGTCATTTGAGAATAAGCTTCCCCCTTGTGGGTCCCCTCTCATTGGCCCCAGCTTGCTCGCCATTGCAGTCCTCCCACCGTGAGGGAGACACAGGCTATGAAAGAGCTGCCTTTTCTCCCTCAGTTGTGGGAAGCAGAGGTCTAGAGTCAGCCTCCCTGGGCTGGAGCCAGGGTGTGGCAGAGCAGCCTCTCCCTGGGGCCCCTGGAGCCCCAGGGACCGGGTGCATGAGGCCTTCTTGGCTTCGAGCTACCCTTGTATCTCCCGGCACCATCTCCCTGCCCTCCTCTGTGGCTTCCTCTGACCTCCTGGCCCCTCTCATAAGAGCCCTGCGGTTGCACTGAGCCCTCAGGGATCCGGATGGGCCCCTGTCTCAGGTCTTTAATTTAATCCCCTTTGCACAGTTCCATGCCCGCAGGCCAAGAGCTTAGGACACGGGCACGTTTGGGTGCCATCGTTTAGCTCTGAGGCATTACAGCACCAGAGTTTGCCTCTGCTGTCTCCCAAAGTGCGTGTTGAAGGCTTGGTTCCCAATGCAGTGGAGTCCAGAGACGGGGCCTGTGGAAGGTGATTGGGCCACGAGGGCTCTAACCTGTCAGTGTGGAAATACATCCATGTACTCAGGCTGATGGGATTGGGGGACAGGAACTTCGTTGTTGGGGAAATTTATTTCCAATTATGCTCATGTAACTTTAAAACAATTGTTTTGCACACTGTTGGGGGAAGGGCTAAGCCTTGGCAGTTTGTTTTAGCTGCAGGTGTTGGCTTTATGTAAATCTGTTGTTCAGATGGTTGCTTCCTCATGACCTGCACCTGCTCACTGCTCTCAGGCAGAGCCATTTCGGTTCACTGAGATCTCCGTGTGAGGAGCAAAGTTGCTGTGGAGGAATTCTTGTAGCTCCTTTCTCACAGTGTCAGGCAATACTCAGAGAACACTCCCCTTGGGCCTTGAGCTCCCCAACTATAAAGGTGACACAGCTCAGCTGCTAAAGGATTGTGGGATGAGACTGAGCTACAGATTTCCTTCATCATGCAAATAGGCCTTTGGATGAGTGGGGAGAGTTTTTGTATCAATAAAACACCTGAGGTCAGACAACCGGGGTTCAGCCTGCCACGATATGCTGTTCCCTTTGTTAAGATGCAGGCTTTGCAGCTATGTAAATGTCTCCTTGTCTTTCTGTTGAGCTCACACAGTAGCTATGGGCTACACTTTGCTATAAAAGCCCGCCACCTCTCTGCTTCCCGACGGCTGCTGGTGAACAGCTGTCCCCCCCCCACCCCCACCCCCGGCCACACTCTCTGCCATGAGGTCTTGCATGCCATAGGCCACAATCAATCAGCCAAGTGGCGGGGGTGAGAGCTCGGAGATCACATGCACATGCCAGAATAGACCCTTCCTTTCCATTTGGTTGTCTCGGGCATATTATCACAGCTGTGGAACGCGGACAACGCTCGGGGCCTCCAACCAAACCACAGATGAATCCTACTCCTCAGTGCTTTACGGAGAAGATTCTGAAAGATGTAATGCGAGAAGCAGGGTTCCCACCAGCCCAGGGCTAGGGGGCTCAATGGACCAGCTCTGCCTGTGCAGGGGCTGGACCTCTGACCTCTCTGCTTCCCGAGGGGTCACCCCTCCTCACCCCTCCTGCGCTTGCCTGCCCCTCTGCATGCCACCCTCTCTCTCCTGAATGGGCACGAAGCCTGCTACAGGGTAGAACCTTCTTTTCCCTTGTGTGAGACAGGCTCTCATGATGTAGATGTAGTCGCAACTGGGCTAAAACTCTGCCTCCAAAGTGCTGAGATTAAAAGCATGTGCCACCACACCGGTGGAATCAATGTTTGAAGATTAAACCTGGCCATCTGAGTTTGATTCCAGGGTCCTACAGTGGACCATAAGCACTCACATCATGACAATACATTTAAAATAAGTCTAAAAAATAAACACATTCCTAGAACTATTTCTTTGTGTAATTACGTAGCTCTTCACTTCCTGGACCTGACAAGATCGGCTTAATAGCCCCTGCGTGCTACTGCCACCTTGTGGCCACATCTTGTGCCATTTTTCTCTTGGCCTTCAATTGTGTTGAATATTGTTTGTTGCCACTTAAAATTGTTTTCGGCTGTGCGTGTGTGTGCACACACAGGTATGCTCATGCTCACAGGCGTGTGCATGCTCATGTGGTGCAGGTGCCTTGTGTGTGTGACCCGGGGCTTGCTGGTTAGGCCAGTTGTACCTCCCCAGTGCTGGTACTATAATCTTGGTGCTGCTTCCAGATTTTTATATGGATTCTGATCAAACTCCTGACCTCACACGCGTGCGGAGCCATGTCCCCAGTCCCCACTAATGTATTTTGAAGCAGCTGCTCGATCAGCTCTGTCCTCTACACAGAGGCCTTCTGGGACTTACTCTCACTTCATTTTCTTGTCTTATTGCACTTGCCTTGATTTAATGTTGATTTTTTTTTTAAAAATTTATTTTTATTTTGTGTTCATTGGTGTTTTGTCTGCATGGATCTGTGCAAGAGAGTCAGATCTCCTGGAACTGGAGTCACAGACAGATGTGAGCTGCCGTGTGGGTGCTGGGAACTGAACCCGGGTCCTCAGGAAGGATAGCCAGTGCTCTTAACCACTGAGCCATCTCTCCAGCCCCGAGGGATTTTTCTTAGTTAAATTTGAAGTGGGAACTGGGAAGTGGGAAGACCCACTTCTAATCTGGATCTTTGAGGTGGGAAGATCCACCTTTAATCTGGGCCACGCCTTCTGCTGGCACCTGTATACAGGACGTGGACGAAGGAAGCTTGTTCTCGTTGCCTGCTTTCTCACCAGCAAGTCTGCTTCTTCACTAGCGTCAGAGCCCACTTCTCTGGGAACTGAGCTTGGGGCTTCTGCAAGAGCAGTATGTTCTCTTAAGCACGGAGTCATGTCTCCAGCTCACTGGAACTCAGGTTTTGAGAGTTGACTGATATTTTCTATTCAGATATAGTGCAGAGCCAGGCAAGGCAGGGCACACTGCCGTCCTAGCACTGGGAGGCTACACAGCAGGACCATGAGTCTGAGGCCAGCCTGGGCTACATAGCGAGACATGGCTTTTATAAAAGCCAAAGAGCGTTGAAAGCATTGAAGTTCTTGGTGAACTTTTTATTTAACTGAATGTCTTCCCAGTGGCTCTGATCCCCAGGGTCCTTGGCGGAGGCCCACTCTGCTTTGATCTGCGGATTTCTTCCTAGCCCCAGAGAGCTCTGCCCCCCCTCCCCTGTCAGTGCTTCTGGGAAGCTGCCCTGCCCTGTGCTGCATGCCAAGCAGGAAAGACAATCCGTGCGAGAAAATGCTCCCAAGCAAATGCACACGAGCATGTCACAGAGACGGAGCCTGACCTTTAAAACCAATTATCTGCACAGGCGCAGAGGCTGAACTGTAGCTGCTACCCGTGGGACACACTGTGCGCGCTTTGGAGGCTGATGCTGCCCTTTGCATGCCCAAACCCTGCTGTGCCCCTGGAGTCTTCCACCTGGGACCCAATTCATCTCCACGACCCTGCCCACAGATGACGTGTCTGTCGGTGAAGAGCCCCAGCAGCAAGCACAGGAACCGGCTTGTCCCGGATGTCCCTGGGCCGAGCGTTAAAGAGTGGGAAACTTCTGCTCTGACAGCCATCCCAGCAGGCTCAGTCGAGGGGTGATTCTGGCCAGCTTGAGGCAGCCCCCAGGAGGAGGGTCATGGCACAGGGGGGTGCCGTGGCCCCTGCCATGGCCCATGCCTGCAGTGTAGCAGCCACCACAACCATCTCTGTGGTGCCCACAGCCTGGCAGGACCAGCTTGCATTGGCCAGCCTTCCCAGCATGCTGGAGAGGACACTGCTGCTCAGTGTCAGCCCAGGCCAGGCCAGAGGGTATTTCCTTCTGTGTGTGAAGTTGAGGCTCTGTCCCCAGGTCGCCCAGGAGTCCAGGTGTGTACAGGATCTACCATGTGAACAGGTGACCTCCAAGAAGAGGAATGTACCTCAGAAGGGGCCCGAGTTGCCACACCCAGTCATGGAGGAAGTCTAGGACTATCCCCCCGAGCTACATGCCAGGCTCCTGCTAGCAAAAGGGGGTGCTATGGCTTGTTCTCCTCAGCCTTGGGGTCCCGCCCAGCAGAGATGCCCTCAGGATCCCCTCAGGGAGATTGGCTTGTGGCCGAGCGGGAAGAGACCAGCAGCTGGATACCCAGGTGCAGTCAGCCAGGGATGCCAGGGTGTGTGTGTCAGTGAGTGTGAGTGTGAGAGAGTGTGTGAGTGTGAGAGAGAGCGTGAGAAAGAGTGTGTGTGTGTACATGTTTTAGGTATTAGTCACTTTTCTCACGGATACAACAAATGCTGGGCAGAAGAAACTCTCAGGAGGTGCTGTTTTGCCTGATCGTTTGAGGTTCATCATGGTGGGAAAGCGTGGTAGCAGGATGCAGCTGGTTACCTGTGTTCACAGTCAGCGTGAGGCACTGGTTACCTGTGTCCACGGTCAGTGTGACGCGCTGGTTACCTGTGTCCACGGTCAGTGTGACACGCTGGTTACCTGTGTCCACGGTCAGCGTGACACGCTGGTTACCTGTGTCCACGGTCAGCGTGACACGCTGGTTACCTGTGTCCACGGTCAGCGTGAGGCACTGGTTACCTGTGTCCACGGTCAGCGTGACATGCTGGTTTCCTGTGTCCTGTCAGGAAGCAGAGCCAGCTGGTGCTTAGCTCCCGTTCTCCTTTGCATTCGATCTGTGACTTCAGCCCACGGAAGGTGCCACTCTCACAGACAGGCCCCGGGCACCTCCTAAGTGATTTTTGAATCAAGTCAGGCCGACAGAGTTCACCACCGCAGGTGTCCCCAGAATCAGCAAGCCGGGCCTCGTGGAATTCCACTGGAGAAAGGAGCGAGTAGCTTCCAGAGCAGTTGGCACTTTGCGTCCTCTTCAGCAACCCCCTCGTCCTTGCGCATGCGTTCCACTGTCTCCTCTCGGTTCCGAGCTGTGGTTCTCTGCTGGCTAGCGAGCCCAGCGTCTCCTCACAGGCCTTACACACCTGCCGGCCGGCCGCCTGTTTGTGATTCTGTTGCAGGCTGCTTTATGCGCTCTGATATAATCTCTCGGCAGATGTGTGGTTGAAAGTATTCTCTCATAGTGGCTCGTCTTTCTCCTCCCTGAGCGTGCCCTCTGGTGAGCAGTGTTTCTGGGTTTGATGAATCTCCCCTGCCCATCATCTTCTTGTCGCTGCTCCTGTTGTCTCCTGGTTGATGCTCCATTTGAGACTATGACAGTGCAGCCCGGTGCCCTCTCTCTGCGTGAGTGCCCTGGCCGGGAGCCTGCGGGTTCAGCCAGGCTGGCTAGCCAGCGAGCCCCAGTGCTGAAATCACGGATGTGCCGCCACTCCTGGCTTCTCTGCGTGGGCTCCAGGGATCAACCTCGGTCCTCATGGGTGAGCAGCACGTGCTTTAGTGACTGAGCCGCCTCCCCAGCTCCCGCCCTCTGTCTCCTAAGGGTCATAGCGTCTTCTCCAGGCTAGCCCTCTGATCCTCTGCGAGGAAGCCCAGAGCTTCAGCCTGGAACAGAGGCAGGGTCCGTCCCCTTCTCCAACTTGCAGAGCTGTCAGGGGCCCTGGGACAGAGCTGGTCAGCGTTGGCGTGTGCTCAGTGAGGCAGAGCCTAGTCAGTTCCAACAGTCTGGAGGCTTTGAAGGGCAGCTGACAGGCCGGCCACAGGGCCCCCTCAGGGGCCTGCGAGAGGACAGGAGTAGGCAGGGAGGGGCTGAAGGAGGAAGGTCTTCTGTCTTGTGGAGGCTAGGCAGGAACTCTCAGAACTGGAATCAGAACTAGCTCCAAGCCTTCCAAGCTCCCCACCCCACCTCCCCCCCTCGGCCCCACATAGGGAAGAGCTGCAGCAGGCTGGGGAGAGGTCCTGGAAGTCAGATTATGGCCCAATTCCCAGCTGTTGAATCTCCTGGACCACCCTTTGTTTGCTCTGAGATCCTACCCCCAGGCTCCCTTTGCCTGGCTAGTAGCCATCTCTCTATGGGGCCCCAATCCGGCTGTCGCCTCCTTCAGGCAGCACTCCAGGACTTCCTGCTCCAGTTTCCATGCCCCTACCCCTCTGTGCCACCCCCCTGCCTTGGGCACACCAGGGGATCTGCAGCTGCCTAGGGCTCTGATTGACCCATTTGCCCTTCTGTCCTCCCTCATTCCTGCTTCCTTGCTGGGAGCGTTCACCTCTGTGCTCTGCTGATTCCCCCACGCTGGGATAATGGCAGAGCTGGCAGAGGGCTGGCAGAGCCCGGCGCCCCATTGAGTCCAGCCTCCTGGGCGCCTCCTTGTCCTCGGTCCTCCAAGCCATCCTGATTTACTGGGCCCACTGGGCCTATTTGCCAGGTGCCTGGTCCTATCTGGAAGCAAGTGGTTGGCCTGGAGGTGGTAAACGGGGTTCAGTGGGGCTCAGCCTGGAGCCGGGGGTGTGTGTGAGCAGTGCAGTGGGGCTCAGCCTGGAACCAGGGGGAAGGGGGGAGTGGGGGGGTGAACGGTGCACACGGGCCTCTTCTGCCCCTACTGCAGACTTCGGCCAGGAGAGCATTTACACGCTCTGGCCCTGATTTCTCTTTGTTCCTGGAGCACTCTTCACGCTACTTATGTTTTGAAAAATCAGTGCAACAAATTATGTCCAATATGCCCTTTAGCTGGAAAGAGGAGACTCAGTTTGTACTCCTCCCATGAGGCAAAGGAGGTGACTGTGGCATGGGGCATGTCCTCCCAGGGCTCAGGAGGAGCACCCGTGCCGCCCTCGGAGGGTGCCCTTGGCTCACAAGTACTCTGAGAGATTAACATGGCTCCCTGTGGCCTTGCTGGGGCTCACACCGAGCTGAGCTGTTGAAGATCCGCCAACATGTTGCTAGCTGAAGGAGAACCCGCCCAACCCTTTCTTGCTGCTCTGCGCCGGCACCCAAGGCTGGCGAGGGGGTTGATCAGGACCATGTGTGGCCAGCCAAGGGAGGCAGAGGAAGGCGAGGGTTAGATATTCCCAGGTGCTGAACCCCCTTTCGTTGTTCCAGCTCCCCGGCTCCTCTCTTCTGGGGCACTGGGTAAGATGGCCTCAACCTCCTCAGCCTTGGCCAATGCCCTGTGCTGAGCAAGCTAGTGCTCCCCACCTGCCGTTTGGTGTGCAGGCCCCTTCCACGTGCCTGTGTCTGTGTGCATACATGTGAGTGCATACATGTTTGTTTTCTGTGTGCATGTGTGCGAGGGCATGCATGTACTCTGTGGGCATATGAGCAGAGAAGTTCATATGTGTGTTCTGTGCAGACATGTGTGTGAAGGCACTCATGTGTATGCACATGTGTGAGACCACTTACTCGTGTATCCTGTACATGCAAATGTGAAGGGTGGAATCTTATGGCTTAAAAGTGATGTTGGAGTGTCCATTTGACAGGATGGAGTGGTGACGGGCAGGGTTAGCATTACCGGTGAACTTGACAGACTCCAGAACCACTAGGGAGATGGGCTCTGGGCGTGTCTGTCGGGGTTAGGCCGGAAGACCCACTCACGTGGACAGCACCATTCCCTGGCTAGGGGCCTGGACTGTGTATGTGGTGCTGAGCAGTGGCGTGCATTCCCTCTCTCTGCTTCCCACCCGTGGGTGTGGTGAGCAGCTGCTCAGGCTGCTGCCTGGACCCCTGGCCACGGCAGACTGCAACTGGACCTGCGAGCTGAAACAAGCCCTGTCTCCCTTGGCTTGCTTTTGTCACAGGGACAGGAAAAAACCAGTTAAGGTGCTGCCCCTCTGCCCAGGCTGCAGCGTGGTCCTCGGCGTATGAGACTGCTGGGTGCAAGGCGGAGGGGACTTGGGGTCTGGGCTGCCTGGTTCAAGCCTTGCGTCTGCCACTGCAGGCAAACAAACCTTCAGAGTTCAGAACACCTCTGTCCTCCAGCTTCTTCTTCTGTTTAAAGGGACCCCTTCACCCCTACAGCCCAAGGGAAAGCCTATGGGATGAAGCAAGGCAGACAGGCACAGGGTGGTTCAGTGTCCAAGCAGACAGGTCCACAGGGATCCACTCTCTGTGATTGGAGCCCAGGCCGAGCTGGCCACCGGGGCCCCTCACCATCTCTCTCAGCCTTGTAGTTTGTCCTGCAGGAACTCCCAAGAAGCCTGGTCCCTGCATTTTTTTCCCACACTGCCTCACGGCCTGGGCTGGAGCCATAGCCACATGCTGGGCAAGTGGCAAACTGTTGACATCCCCGCTCCTGGTCCATTGGATGGAGGTGCTCCTAAGCTTGTCCACTGGACCGCTGGGAACCAGGGGCAGGTTAACCAAGGGAGATTCCTCCCTGGACTCGGGGCCCGGCAGTCACCTTCTGACCTTCCCTTCTCCCTCCTTTGCTTCCTGCCCTCTTCCCTTGAGCCCCCTCGACATCCTTCCAAGCCCCTGGTGTGAGATCTGCTGTGGCCTCTCACGGGGAGCCAGTCTCTCCATTCATGTCTGTGTGCGAAGGGAGCGGGGAGGGGAGGAGTGGGGGGAGGCGGCGGCTCGCACGGTCAGGAAGAGGCCCAGTGCCCATCAGCTCCTCATTTTCTAGCGGGATTGTGGCGTCTTCTCGCCCACACCTGCTCCCCTCTAAATTGGGCTCACACGCCCTTTACAGCGCTGCTGAAGGCCAAATGCAGTCTTGGCTGCCTGAGATCTGTGGAAAGAGCACAGAGCTCTTTGGATTTCTGCTTCATCGAATGCGTCTCATGCAAACAACGTGTTCCTGTTTAAACATTAAGAGCAAAACCCAAAAAAGCCCACCAAACTAAAACTCACGCACTGAGAAAAGTTGAATCGCATGCAGATCTACAAAACGCAGTCTCTTACTGAATCTCAAGGGCTGCCGCTGCTTGCGGTAGGCTGGCCATGGCTGTAGAGGCAGAGAAAGAGGAGGGAGCCTCTGGCCAGGAGGCGCATAGCTGTGAGCTCTGCGCAAGTCATCCAGCCCTAGGCTCTCCATGTTCATGCCTGCTGCACCCCCACCACCGCGGCACCCCCTGCTGGGCGGGTGACCACGCTGCCTCACTCGGGGGTTCACAGCGGAGAGGACTCCTCTCGGGATTCCAGGGGCCATTTTCACGGCAAGTGGGCTTCCCCTCTTGGTTTGCTAAAAGCATCTAATGTGAGCCATTCTGTGTTTTTCAAGTCATCTGTCCAGAGACTTTTAAAAACTGTAATAAAATACACATAGCATAAAAATTTCCATCATAAGGCTTTCAGATGTCGGTTCAGTGGCATTAATTACATTCATATTGCCGTGTGACCATCACCCCATCTGTCTCCAGAACGTTTTTATTTTTCTGTGTCTCCCCCGCCTCTCTGTTCCCTTGAGACAAGGTCTCGTATACCCTAGTCTGGCCTCAAACTCAGGATGTGGCTGAGGGTGACACTGAACTCCTGATTCTCGTGTGCGTCTGGCTCTCCAGAGCATCGCGCCTCACTGGCTCTTCTTTACACAGGCTGCCCATCCACCCCCTCTGAGGTCTTGGCACCCTCGTCCCACTGAACCGTCACGCTGACCAGATGTGTCCTCTGAGCTGGGAGCAGATTGTTCAGGGTGCTGGTCTTTCTAGATGGGGAAACTGAGTCATGGGAGGCCACACTATTCACCATGGGAGCACGGGACTCAGGCCTCTGGAGCCCTGGTCCCTGATCTGCTCCTGACAGCTGCCTTGGCAGTGACTTTCTACCCAGGTGCCAGGAAGGGGGCTCACACTCTCAGTGCTCAGTGCTCTGATGGCTCCTGTCACAGCCTGGCACTGGGCTCTGCTGAGCTGGGCTGGGCTCTGCCTCTCTTGCAGACAAGCGGTGTGTGGCAATGCTTCCCAGCAGGCCAAGCTCTGGGGTTCCTGAAACTCAGATCGCAGAGCCGGCAAGCTCCCCGACCCTTGTGGTTCATGTACAGAAGTAGGGAGGTGGTTTGGGACAAATAGCAGTCATATAGCCAGGGGACCCACATGAGGGCAGAGAAGCAGGCTGGGCAGGGCAGGAGAGAGCAGAGGCTTGGGAGAGGGTGGGGCACGGGCTGGATCTGCTGTGGATGGCAGAGGCCCCGACGTGTCGTGTTTCATCTGCTAACTGATTGAAGTAGAAGCAGCTCCCCTGTGAGGAACACTGTGACGTCCACCCATGAAGGACTTTCCTGCACGGAGGCCTCTGGTGTCCACAGTGCGGTAGTTTATCCGGGCTTCACAGCACAGGCAGCCTTCTGCCTGCTCCTCAGCACGGAGGGCGCTCCCAGGCCTCAACAATGTATCTCCCACAGGCTAAAAGCTATGCTTGTCCCAGCAGTCATGGGGCCTGGGGCGTGCACGCAGCCCAGAACCAGAGGCCTGGTTGGGGTTCGGTTCTGTGCCAGGCTCTTGGCTTGTGATTTGTAAGTGGCCCCCACAGCTGGGGATATGCATGGAGTGTCATGTTGTGGAAGTTTATTTTTAGTTATGTATAAAATAATTGCTTTGTGCACTGTTGGGTGAGGGGCTGCCTAGATTTTTGGTGTTTTGTATTGTCTGCAGGTGTTGGATTTCTGTGGGGAAGTTTGATTGCTTATGATCTGTACATGGTATCAGTAGGAACCTAAGGAGTTCTGAATAAATAAAAACACCTGAGCTCAGAGTTCGGGGTTCCACTGTTGATCAAGTACGCCATTGTCCAGGATGGCTCTTGCCATGATGGTGGTCCCCTCTACTGAGATCTGGCAGGGCTTCCACATATGAAAATGCCTCTGGGTCTTCCACTGAGCAACCACAGCAGCTAACAACTACAGTGTATTAAATAGCTCGCTGCAGAAAAGCACGAATTGGAATATCTATGGAACACTTTACAGGTTGGATTTGGGGGGTGTCCCTCACTGCTCGTCTCCTTTTACTTCACCTGGGGTGTCAGGACCCTGACACTCCACAGGCTTTCAGGGCTTCTTTGAAATTCTGAGCCCACGGACACCCAAGACCAGATGAACCAGGCAGTGACAGTTGTGACAGGGGGCAGTTTCATTTGGAGATGGGAGTCTGAACTGTGGGTGGCTTCCATGTGTGAGCCGGGAGGGGTGCTGGTATCATGCAGGGATCTCTCGAGCTGGCAACGCCTGTGCTGAGGTCTGTGGAGACAGAGAGCCAGTATGGAGGAGGGAACATGGCTGCCCCAGCAGGAGTGCCAGGCAAGGCAAAGCCAGTCGCAGCGGGCTGGGCAGACACACAGGCTGGCATTGGAACTACAGCACTCTGGGATGTCGAAGCTTCTAGGAGCTAGATGGGGCATAAGGTCTTATGGACTTTTAATTTTAGTCTTTTTATTGAGATGTGTTTCTTATACACTGTGCTTCACCCACGGAGCGTGTGCGGCTCAGTGGTCGGCAGTGTTCACAGTCCTGAGTGTCTTCATTATTGTGAAGAAACTGGTTCTCGCTCCTAGTTTTGAGTTCCCAACCAATGGCAACTATGAATCTGTCTGTCTATAGGTTTGCCTGCTGTGGGCATATCATGGAGAATGGTCCTCTGGGCATGTCACACAGGGTATGTCACAGTGTGCTCCTCCCCTGGGCGTGTCGCACAGTGTGGTCTTTCCTGGGCGTGTCACACAGTGTGCTTCTCCCCTGGGCGTGTCACACAGTGTGCTCCTCCCCTGGGCGTGTCACACAGTGTGCTCCTTTCCTGGAGTGAGTTTTGTGACTGGCTCCCTGAACATCATGTTACTATGGTCAGTCCAGGCTGTGGCGGGTGCTAGAGCTTCAGTCCTCTCTAGGCTGGCTGTCATCCTAATATTTTTAAGGCTGTGTCAAGGAGGAACATGAGATTGAGGGCACAGTGGGCAGGGGGCAGGATCACAAAGGAAAGGAAGAGAAAGGCAGATGCGGTGGGCTCGTGGGTTGGAGAGCTGAGCCCCTGAGTTCATTTACTGTCCACAGCCACTTTAGAAGCACTGAGCACTGACTGGTCTCCTCTAATGCTGTGTTGAGCCTTGTTTCTAGAATAATCATCTAAAGGCTGAATAGATAATGTCTGTGCCTGATACAGAGCTTGAAACAAAGGAGAACTCCGAGAGGCCACCGTCCTTCTCAGGCTGACCCTGGTCACCAAGACTGCTTTCCTTCAGACGTCTGTGGCTAGCTCAGGGCCTCGTGCAATCTTGTCACCAGCCCAGTGACCCTCAGCTGGAAAGGGTGTTTCCATTCGGTCTGTGGCTCACCAGGCAGAGACTGTTCCACAGCACCTAGTGTCTTTCAGTGCAGGCAGACCTTGACCTGCGAGGAGGTGGCGTCCTGAAGAACCTGTCTGCATGGCCAGCTTTGCAGGAGCTGTGTATGAAGTGTTCATTTTGGCTTATGTTTCTGGAGGGTAAAGTGTGTGAGTCCCCATGGGCTTGGGCATGTTGTGAGCTAGCACGGTGTGTGTAGAGAGATGTCGGCCCAGAGAGGAGAGGCATTCCATATTCTCTAATGACCTGAGGACCGCCCACTGGGTCCCTCCTCCTGAAGGCCCTCAGTACCTCCCAGTGCCTCCATCCTGGGGTTCCAAGCCTTTGCCTATAGTCCTTTGAGAGACAGCCACCCAAGGCTGAGCACCATCAGGTCGCAAATGTAAGCTGGAAGAACGCTTACCACACCCTACCTATGGAATGTCCTGGGTTCGAAGCGCAGGGCTGTAGAGCTTTGATCATTTCTCCTCAGGATCTCAGGGCCCCTGGGGGCTGCCGTAGCTCAGGAATGTGGCAAATGTGAGCCATTGTAAACCAGGGACTGTGATGGTTGAGGTTGTCAGGGAGGAGGGCCTGGATGAGGGGAGGCCTGCATCAGGCAGGCCCGCGCACGTCTGTGGGATCGTCTTGATCTCCCACCGAGGTGGGAAGACCCACCCTGAATGCGAGTGACGCCGTGGACTGGGCCCTGAACTGTGTAAGCGTGAAGCAAGCAAGCCATGAGCGAGCAAGCAAGGATCCCTGCCTCCCTCAGCTCCTCTGGGCTGCTGTCCAGGTTTCTTGTGTAGCCCCATTTCCAGGGAGAGAGTGGGGCACCACCCCTTCCCCTCAAGGCCCCCTGCTTACCTGCTACTGCCTTCGCAGCAGCTGGCTCTGCCCACGCAGGGAATGTCTCCTCTCAGCAGCTTGTCTTATTGGCCAGGGTTAGTGCCTCAGAGCTGAATATATATAAATACAAGGAGCAAACCTTGATGGGGAAATCAGTGGCAGAAGTGGACATTCATTTTAAAGGACGCACAGAGGCACCCACACATAGACACCTTTTTACCTTATCAGTGCTGGCTGGTCGCAAGGTGGAGCAAGGGGTTGGGTGTTTTTATTTATATATTTTTATATGTGTACATGCCTGCTGCCTGCTTGAATTTATGTGCATTTCATGTTCAAAGGAGCCCACAGAGGCCGGAAGAGGGCGTCAGATCCCCTGGAACTGGAGTCACAGATGGTGGTGTGCTTTCTGTGGATGCTCCAAACTGAACCTAGGTCCTCTGCAAGAGTGGCGTTCTCCCCTGCCGAGCCGTCGTCTTCCCAGCCCCCGGAGCTGGGGTCTGAAGGCAATCAGTGCTCAGTCAGGGTTTCTGTTGTGTGATGAAACGCTCTGACCAAGGTAACTTGGGGAGGAAGGGTTTATTCAGCTTACACTTCCAGGAGACAGGCCATCACTGAGAGAAGTCAAGACAGGAGCTCCAACAGGGCAGGAACCTGGAGGCAGGGGCTGATGCAGGGGCCATGGAGGGGTGCTGCTTACTGACTTGCTCTCCATGGCTTGCTCAGTCTGTTTTCTTATAGAACCCAGGACCTCCAGCCCAGGGATGGCACCACCCACGATGGGCTGAGCCCTCCCCCACCAATCACTAATTAAGATCACTATAGGCTTACTTGCAGCCCGGATCTTACTGCATTTTCTTAATCGAGGTTCCCTCTCTCAGATGGCTTTAGCTTGCATCAAGTTGACATAAGCTATTCAGCACAATTAGCTTGCACAGTTTTGCATGTAGGCCACCAAACCGGCATGTGGAAAAATACGTGGGTGGTGTTGGCACTACGTAGGAGCTTTAGTGATGCTGGCCAGCTGAAAGTTGAAGCAGTTATTTGAAGAACCCATCTCTTGATAAAAGCACCTTCCAGTTCGGGCCACTAAGTGGGTCTGCATGGAAGTGTGTGTACAGTGCCAGCACACAGTGGGAGCTTTATATTGCTGGATAGTTAAAAGGGAAAGCTGAGATATAGAGCCTTATCATCTCCAGGGAGTGTTGAGTATGGGATCCCAGGGCAGAGTGCTCAGGTGGGGCTTGCACACAGTAGGTACTCAGTGGTACTTCTTGGCCTGTAGGGTCTCCCTCTGCCTTGGCCCCTCCCACCAGTGCTTCCCCTTTCTTTCCCCTTGCTCTGCCTTTCTTCAAGAGTGTCATGCCCATCCCCCAGTGACAAGGGACTGTGAGCAGAGAATGTGGCTAGGCTGCCAAAAAAATGCAGGCTCAAAACCAGAGATGGCTTTAGAAGAAAAAGAATTCTAAAAACTTGAGAGCTTTTTCCAAGAGAGTCAGTCAGCTGCAGCGTTCCTTGGCTTTTCTGTATCGGCTGTTCCCCAGAACCCGCATCTGCGGCGCTGTCTCTCTTTGCCTTTGGCTGGAGCTCACACTTTAGCTCAGGCAGGCCTCGGACTTGCGGTGGCCCTGTGCCTCAGTCTTCCCGGAGTGTGGGCTGAACAGCATGGTGTGCCACCATGCCCAGATCCATTTGCTTTCTAGTTTCTTAACAGACTTCCCTTCAGATTTGGGTTGTGCAAGATTGATCAGCAAGCGAGGAAGTCCACATAGGCTCTGCCTGTCCCACACGCATGCGCAGCCTTCCTTAGCCCCGCCGCTCTGACAGACGCCCTGCCACGTCTCCCCCCCCCCCCCCCCCCCCCCCCCCGTCCCCCACATTCTCAGCCTCCCTCAGCCCGGCCCGCTCTGCCACCCGCATTATACTAGTGGCTCTACATTGCTGTAATTGTCAGAAGTTGACCTCAGGGCCACCACCTTCTGCCTGCTGACCCTGCCTCTCCACTGGCCTTTCATGCAGAATCATCTGCACCCTGAGCACCCTCTGCGCCCTGCCCAGAATTCTTTTTGCCAGCATTTATGGGCTGCTGTGGACAGGCCTTGTGGAAATGATCTAAAATACTGTGGCTGAGGGACTCAGGATAGATCTCTTTGCTGCCCAGACCGGCTGTGAAACACAGCTCCTGTCCTTCCTCCGGGGTTCAACGCTCAACTCAACAGCAGACGCAGTTGGCTCCTCCCACTGCTGCCTTGGCGAGCGGCAGCTTGTGGCTTGGGGAAGAACCTGTTAGCAGGGTTCAGGTCCAAGTCTAGACTCCTCCTGCTGCAGTGGCTGGAGCAAGGCCAGTGTCCCTGGGACTCAGTTTCCCCGCTGTCCAGTGCTCAGGGCAGCACTCACTCACGAATTCCTCACCCTCTACCCCCCAATGTGCCTGGGACCCTTCTCTGCAGGTGCCTGCAAAAGCAGGGCCGCGTGGGCTTGCCTCAGCCTGCTGGGCCTCCTGGGAGAGACCCAGTGACCTCCTTGGCTCTGCAGCACGCAAGCACTGCGCATCTCGGGCGGTGGCCATGCGTTTTCTCCGGCTGGACTCACCGCCAGGCTGTAGGGGTCCAGGACAGACTCTGGGTGGGCACCAAAAGCAGGGAATGCTTGAGAGTACAGTCTTCCCTTAGCTTTCGCATGAGAAAGAGCAGGCTGCAGAGCAGAGCAAAATGAAGGGAGACCCCTCAACTGGAGGGGCTCCCCAGGCAGGTATTCTGGGAGAAGGCTGGTCCAGGAATACAGAGGAGTTTGAGACTTTCCAACCCCGAATACAGGGCCCCGGGTGCACCTGCTTTCCTGCCTCAGCCCAAAGCTCGCAGCCCATCTTCACACACTGGCTTCTGTAGACAGTCCCCTGGGGGCCCATGCAGCTGGCGTTGATTGACAGCCTTAGGAGATAGGCTGCAGTCAGTCTGAACCAACATAGGACCTAATTTGAAATTCAAATTCTGATAAACAGAAAATTAATATGAATCTCATGTTTTCTTTTTACACGCCCAGCTGTGCCTCTGCCAGCCAGCATGGTGGCCCCATGCAGTCCTGTGGCCCCCAGCACAGCCCCCACCCACTCAGACTATCTGCTAGGTGAGGAGGAAGGGTCTCCCTTCTGTGGTCTTGTCCTGCAAGTAAGAAGAGCTCCAATTTGGAACCCCAGTACAGCCAACCTCAACCCAGAACCCCAACACAGCCAGCCTCAACCCAGAACCCCCACACGGCCAACCTCAACCCAGAACCCCAACACAGCCAGCCTCAACCCAGAACCCCAACACAGCCAGCCTCAACCCAGAACCCCAACACAGCCAGCCTCAACCCAGAACCCCAACACAGCCAGCCTCAACCCAGAACTCCCACAGCCAACCTCAACCCAGAACCCCTCCACAGCCAACCTCAACCCAGAACCCTACACAGCCAACCTCAACCCAGAACCCTACACAGCCAACCTCAACCCAGAACTCCAACACAGCCAGCCTCAACCCAGAACCCCTCCACAGCCAACCTCAACCCAGAACCCCAACACAGCCAGCCTCAACCCAGAACCCCCACACGGCCAACCTCAACCCAGAACCCCAACACAGCCAGCCTCAACCCAGAACCCCCACACGGCCAACCTCAACCCAGAACCCCCACACGGCCAACCTCAACCCAGCACCCTCCACAGCCAACCTCAACCCAGAACTCCCACACAGCCAACCTCAACCCAGAACCCTACACAGCCAACCTCAACCCAGAACCCCAACACAGCCAGCCTCAACCCAGAACCCCAACACAGCCAGCCTCAACCCAGAACCCCCAAATGGCCAACCTCAACCCGAACTCCAACACAGCCAACCTCAACCCAGAACTCCCACAGCCAGCCTCAACCCAGAACTCCCACAGCCAGCCTCAACCCAGAACTCCAACACAGCCAACCTCAACCCAGAACCCCCACACGGCCAACCTCAACCCGAACTCCAACACAGCCAACCTCAACCCAGAACTCCCACAGCCAACCTCAAACCAGAACCCCAACACAGCCAACCTCAACCCAGAACCCCAACACAGCCAGCCTCAACCCAGAACCCCTACACAGCCAACCTCAACCCAGAACTCCCACAGCCAGCCTCAACCCAGAACCCCAACACGGCCAACCTCAACCCAGAACTCCCACACAGCCAACCTCAACCCAGAACCCTCCACAGCCAACCTCAACCCAGAACCCCAACACAGCCAGCCTCAACCCAGAACCCCAACACAGCCAGCCTCAACCCAGAACCCCTACACAGCCAGCCGCAACCCAGAACCCCCACACAGCCAGCCGCAACCCAGAACCCCCACACAGCCAACCTCAACCCAGAACCCCCACACGGCCAACCTCAACCCAGAACTCCAACATAGCCAACCTCAACCCAGAACCCCCACACAGCCAACCTCAACCCAGAACTCCCACACAGCCAACCTCAACCCAGAACCCTCCACAGCCAACCTCAACCCAGAACCCTCCACAGCCAACCTCAACCCAGAACCCCAACACAGCCAGCCTCAGCCCCAGAACCCCCACACAGCCAGCCTCAACCCAGAACCCCCACACAGCCAGCCTCAACCCAGAACCCCCACACAGCCAACCTCCACCCAGAACCCCAACACAGCCAACTCAGAAGAGGTACAGAAATGGCGTTTAGAGACAGGCCCTTGGGTGTGCTCTGCAAGAGCCTAGGATTTGGAGCAGCCAGGGATGGAGCCCCCAGGATGGCCGAGCAGGTCTGCTCTGTGGACGGAGGGAGGCTTGGAGGTCCTGGCCAGGTCTGAGAGCAGAGCTGAGGAGTCCCTGCTAGTGTGCTAGGCTCCTGCAGAAGGCAGGAGCCTCCTCTCTGTCACAGATTTACCGTCGTCAGGGTGCGTCCCTGCTGTCCCTGCTGTCCCACACCTTATCTCTGAGGGACAGTGCCAGCTTGCAACCTCTGGTCTAATTGGCCATCTCCTCTCCACTCAGCCCCTTTCAGGACACCACAGCCACGCCCATCCTCAGTAACCCTCAGTGGCTCTCTATCGTCTGAGAGGCAAGATGGCGTCATAATGGTGCGCATGGACTGTGGGCTCAGGTCTCGACTCAGCCATTTCGTTAGCAGAGCCACCGGGGCTGAGTGTCACAGGTGACTTGAACTTGTTTCCTAACGGGTGAGGTGGGGTTTGGAGCCCCCCTTGCAGGGCTGTTGGGATCAGTTGTGGCGGGATGTGGGAGGCACTGGAGACGCTGCGTATGACAAACTCCGCTTCTTTTGCAGTTTGTCGACGACCTGAGGCCTTGCACCCAACACAGGGGCGAGGACCCAACCCTGGCACGCTGTCCTCCTAGCTGGAGCTGCTATGCTTGGCTTCCAGAGTTCTCCTGGGAAGGACACGTCCCCACCGACACTTGTGTCCCTCCCCAGTGAGGCTCCTCGAGGACGGGGCCGCTTTACTGTGGTCACTGCCTCGAGCCGGGACGGGGAACCTTGGGTTAGGTCCTCTAGACTGAGTTTTTGTTTTTGTTCCTTCTAGCCTGTCTTCAGAGGTCCCTGGAGACAGATGCTCAAATCCTAGCTTCCCGGGCCCTGCTGTATCCCAGGCCCTAAAGGAGGGTTTGGTCTGGGAACCCTAGGTATCGCCAGCCAGGGCTGGGGCGATGTGTTCGGGGCTTGGACGCCGTGCTGGTGTCTGTTGTCCTTGGCCCTCTTGGTGCAGGTGAGAACTGGTCGGAAGCAGTGTCTGTCTGACTTGGTGGTTTTGAAAAGTGGGGTTTAGGGACGGGGTCTCCCCCTCTGCCTGTCCCCAGGGAAGCTCTGCACCTGGCAGGGCTCAGTGATGAGCAGGGGACAGGTCAGCCATGTCGCTCAGGACCCTCCCTCCCCGCCCCTCACCTGTGAAGGTTGGAACGCGACAGCTCGGGGTCTGGGTGGGTGTAGCGGGACACTTGGAAGAAGTCTGTTATTTTGGTTTCTTTAATGGCCTTTGGATTAGGTTTGTGTTCCCAGCTGTGGTAGAGTCGTTTACGAGTTGGGTTTGGAATGCTTGATGCAGGTGGCTATGATTTGGTCGGGTGCAGTCGTTCTGGCACCTGTAGCTTGTTTTTTGGGATTGGGTGCCACAGAGGTTTATGGGAACTTTTGGTTTAGGGCATAAAAGGTCTGAAGCCTGGAGAGTCAGGGTGGGTGTTGGTTGGGATACTGTTGTTAGTGTGATAATTTCTAAAAGAACAAAGGTTGGAGAGGTTGAGTTTACAGACCGTGAGCTGAGACGCTAGTCTAACTCTCTGTTAGCTAGTCCTCTTTGAGCTTAGGACAGCCTGAAAGAGGCTGTGGAGATTTCTACCTTTCTCTCCTTCTATATCAAGGCCTCTTGTAAAATTGGGTGAAGATTTCTTTCTATCCTTCCTTTCTCCTTCCTTAAGTTGAGGGTAAAAGACTGTACTGTAGAGCCACAGGTGTGGCAGGGGTACCAGGCATCAACCAGTGTGCCGACTTCTCGCCTTGGTCCTCCACAGAGGGAATGTGTCTACCGTTCCCACCGGTGGCCAGGTCCTTGCTAGCGACTCTGCGTCCGTGCTCACTCTGGATGTGGACCGTCCTTGCATTCTGTGGATTCTCGGTCATCAGGTACGCGCTCCTTTTTGTGTACAGAGCTGGAATCTGCTCGCTGGAGCTTTGTTTAGGCCTTTCCCACCTTCGTCCACATGTGAACTGGGCTGTGCGTTTCCGTTCTTGTGATTTGGTCTTCACACTGGCAACGAAAGTGGTTGCAGTTTGTCCCCAGTGATTTACTTCTTGGGAAGCCGCTCCCAGGTGGCGATGTCAAGAGGTGGTAGGACCTTTAAGGGACCTAGTGGGAGACAGTTTACTGGGGGTGTGCCTTTGGAAGAGATTAATGTAGTTCTGGAGGGGCCTTGAGCGAAGGCTGGCCGTCTCTGCTCTTCGGCTTCCTGTCCTGCTATGAATGCTCCCTCTCCTGCACGAGCTTCTGCCTCGTGACACCATGAGGCTGCCACCAGAGGTCAACCCAATAGCCACTTAACCTTGGGCTTTCTGAAATAAACCTCCTTTGCTTATACTTAATTCGGCCCGAGGTATTTTGTTATAGCAATAGAAAATAGATGGATCCAAAGTTACGCTAGAGTCGGGGTGTGGAGCAGGGGGTGGGGGGGGAGGGGTGGGGGCGGGGGGCGGGGAGGGGTACTCGCAACGGGCATTTTCATTAACCCGAGATTCCATGGGTTTAAAAAATAAATGTGCTGTTCTCTGATCCGTGTTGAACTTTGTTGTCTGGAAGAGGGAAACCAGGGGAGCGCCGCTGGAAGAGCTGTAACACGGCTCCTGGAAAGGCCATTTAGCGGCCTCGGAGAAGGGGCTTCCGTTTAGTTTCCCTTTGATGTTTTAGTCTGAATTAATGCAATTTTAGGGAAAGGAGCACATGGCAGAACTCCGCTTTATATGTTCGCAAGCACTCTGGAAACACAGAATTACTCTCGGCTCTCTTTAGGGATTCCTAAGTAGGGAAAGTGAGGTCATAGGGGAGGGGGAGGGGCTGTCAGCAGCCACCCTGCAGTGGTGCTGGAGGGGGGACACGGCTGGGCTCCGAGCTGCTGTCTGTCAAGCAGCTGTGAGAGGAAGAGTTGGGGCTGCCAAGCTGGCTCAGAGGGCAAGGGGCTTGCCACCCACCAGGCTCCAGCCTGCATGTCCAGCACCCACAGAAGGCTGGGCCTGGCAGCCCCCTGCTGTAATAAAAGGCCAGGGAGGGGGAGTCCTGAGGCTCTCTGCAGCTTGCCGGCCAGTCAGGCTAGCTTAATCAGCTCCAGGTTTAGTGAGAGACCCTGTTTCAAAAAACACAGGGTAAGGGCTGGAGAGATGGCTCAGTGGTTAGAGCACCAGCTGCTGCTCCACAGGACCTGGGTTCGATTCTGAACACCCACACGTTGGCTCACAACCAGCTGTAACTCCAGTTCCAGGGGCTCTGACGCCCTCTTCTGGCCTCCACAGGCACTGTATGCGCACGGTACCGAGACATTCATGCGGGCAAAACTCTCAGACACAGAAAAGTAAAAAAAAGGTAACGTACAGAGTAACGGACGAAGTGACCCACCATGGCCTCGGACATCCATCTGCACATGCGCACTCAGGCACACGCGTGTACACACATGTACACACGTGTGACACACAGGGAAAAGACACCATGAGCTCGTGCTGATGGTCGAGTCCCATGCACACGTGGGGCCCACAGCTGTGTCGGGGAAATACAGAAATTAGAGCCAAGACTGGAACCCTTGAAATACCACCCAGAGCTATGGGGCCGCCACAGCTTTAGGCGGCTGTGTCCCAGAGCTTCCGGAAGGGAGCTGCTGCTGTGTCTTGGACATCTACTCTGGGGAGCCGAGGGAAGGAGGGGAGTCGGGAGGGCGTTTACCGGAATCACAGGGGTGAGTGTGACGGGTGTATTCTCATAGGCTGCGTGGAGGATGAGCCTCTGTTTCCATAAACGTGGCGGTGATGAGAACTCTAGGGAGATCGTGACGGCAAGAACACAGACGGGGACGTGTCCGCGTTATGCGATACAGGTACAAACGATTCAAATTAAAACGTCTCCAGGAGAAGTCCAGAAGACTGCTCCGGTGTCCGCTGGTGCTGGGAACAGCCGGAATGTCTCCACAGCCAGTATCTGTGTCTCACTGAAGAGAAGAGACGGGCTGTCTCCCCAGCACCCTTGATATTGCTGATGCACAGACGTGAGTCCCAGGTAGTGAATCTGGGGGAAGGGATGCGTTCTCAGGGGAGCGACTTGTCTTTCTCTGTGACAGGCCAGCAGAGGGTTAGGGTGCGCACCTGACGCCTATCTACTGGTCAGATGCCGGGCCACTTCCTTCACCCCCGAGCCCTGCTTTGCCTATCTGTAAAATGGGCTTTGAGTGTCTGAGTGGGCTCTCGGATTGTTGCAAAGTGCTGGCAGGCAGCGAGCACGCCTGGCAGTGCTTTAGGTCGGTCTGTTTGCAGACAGAGACAGAACACTTTTGACCACGCTCACCAGGAGATGGGGTCAGGAGAGGGTTCCCTGCAAGGCCCAGCTCCAGAGAGCTCCTTGCTGCCTCCTGCGCTGACTCTCCTGAGGGCTCACTTGAGCGGAAGCTCTTCTTCCCCTCGCAGAGCTCAGTCAACAGCCTGAAGGGGGGAGACCGGCCATCCCTGGGGAGGGAGCTCTGTCAGCTGCGGCCTTAGGATCTGGGCCACGGCTTTTCCCTGACTCCAACCACCCCGTGCGTCTCAGAGTATACGCTCTGCAGCCTTCAGGATGTGTGGGCCAGCTCCTTCCAGGGAGTCTCCACAGTCTGTCTCCCTGGTCTTTCCACGAGATCTGCACACCATCCTCCAGGGTGTCCATGGAGAACTCCAGGACCGGAGGACCCCGGGGCAGTGTGGGTTCTTTATGACAGGGGTGTGGCATTTGCACAGGCTGTGATGTCATCCTCCCACAACGTGATGTCATCTCCAGAGGACACAAACCGTGCGGCAATGTGAGCGCTTTACAGATATTTGCCACACTGCCTTGTGCTGGGAACCATGAGCAGAAAGACGTCTGGATGGGCACGCTTGCAGTAGATGCAGTTTGTTTTCTACATGTGTTTAGTGTGTGTGTGTGTGTGCACATGCATGTGTGCGTGTGTGAACATGCATGTGGCAGCCAGAGCATGACTTGTTAGACTCAGTTCTTCAGCTCTGTCCTTCTACCATGTAAGTTCCAAGAATTAAACTTGTGTCAGGCTTGGCAGCCAGCGCCTACCGGCTGAGCCCTCTCTGGTCTCATTTTTTCCCTTATTATTTTAGATCTTCTGTTGATTACATGGATTTGGGCTCACTGGATGCAGAAGGGACAACTGTGTACATACACACAACACATATCACAAACACATTACACACAAACATACTACACATGCACACATACATACCACACACGTTACACACATACATACTACACATAGCATACACACGTTAAACACACACACACAACACATACCACACACACATTGCACACATACATACTACATACGCACACACACCACACACATGTTATACACATACATACTACACATGCACATACACCACACATATATACAGTACACACAGAACACATACCACACACACATTGCACACATACATACTACACATGCACACACACATATCACACATAGCATGCACATGTTATACACATACACTACATACACACAGACAGAACACATACTACATACAAATACCACACATATCCTACACACATGTACACATGACACACACGGCACACACAAATATATATACACACCACACACACCACACACTAAACACATATACAACACACACATATACTATGCACACTATGTACACAATACACTATGCATACCACACACACATTAAACATGTGCACACATGTGTTCACATACAATACACACGCTATGAACACACACACACACTATATACCACACACTAGGCACACACACCCCACGTGGGTATGGAGGGACTGACAAGTGGGTAGCACACACAGTGTGGACACTCTGGGTGAAGGGACGGATCGTCTCATGGTAGGACAGAGCAGGAACTCTTGAGTTCTTATCCTGCCACTCAGAGCAGGGCGTAAAATAACATTATAGATGTTTAATTCTGGAAATTTCTGGTTAATGTTTGGACCAAGGATGACAGAAGGTGACTGAGGTGTAGAAGTGGAGCTGTAGCTAAGAAGAGATTTCAGCACACGCCCCATGGAGAGGCCTGATCAAAGCCACCCGTGCTAGAGAAGCACCACAGAGTCCCTAGTCTCTTCCCCCGGGATCCAAGGCCTGGCTTCCCCGCTGCCGGCACATGGGCGTCTGTTTGTCAGGCCCTTAAATCCCATGCTGGGGCTGGAAAGCCGTGTCTTACATTCCAACCACGTGTGTTTATGAGCCTCTCTCCCAGCTTTGTCCCATAGACCAGTGCTGTCACAGAATTTCTCCACTCTCTGTCCCTCCCACGCGTTCCGCCCAGTTCCTCTAGCTGCTCAGATCTGCTTTTCCTAAGCTCTGCTCATAAATCATGGCCCAGCCATTAATCATGCTGCCTCTCAGAGCAATCTCCCTGCTTCCTCCTTCGAGTAACTACACAGACCCCCCTTCCTGTCTCCACATGGAGATAGAGTCTCTGCCCATGGGTGTGGGTAGAGTGGCCATGCCCTGTGCTCACCCTTGGTAGGGGAGGAAGCCTCTCCTGCAGCCTTCCTTGCACAGCCTTGAGCAGGCACAGCTAGAATGGCGACCCGGGGCAGGGGAGGCCCCAGTCCTTGCCTGTATAATAGATGGCGCTGTGCCCCACACCTACTGTGTGACCTGGGCTCAAGTCATCTTCCTTTCTGCTGGCTCACATACCCTTCACAGTTTAGTGAGAATAACCGAGTATCAGGCAGATCTGACCTGCCTGACCTGTGTGCAGACAGTGCTGAGGACGAGGTCCCCAAGCCTGGCCTGACCCCGGGAGGCTGCCTGCCGCGCTTTACATTCTTGGTCCAGTCAGATCTAGCCCCGTGACCCCGGTGTGGTGTCCTACCCTCTGGCCTCAGAGCTCACGTGGGCTGAGCCCTTTTTCAGGTCTCAGTGCAGCCTAAAATTAATGTCAGCAATGATGATGACAATCTTGCTGCTTCGCCTCTTCCCGAAGCCTGGCACACGTGACAGTCACCATCATGGGGACCCTCTCTATAGCCTCTGAGGACCTCTGTGCACCCCCTGCCCCATTTTTAGATGGGAACACAGAGGTACAGAGGGTCTGTGGATGGACTGAGGTCTTACAGCTAGTGCCAGCGGGAGCTCAGGTCTGATGTGTCCCATTACGAAGCTGAGGCTGGATTTGAACTCTCGATTCTGTCAAATCCTGGGGTTACAGGCCTGTGCCACCATTCCTGGCCTGGGAGCTGAGCCGTGTTCCCACAGCACCCCGGTGTGTGGCAGTCACACATGCATTCCGAGAGCACGGACTCAGCAGGGCCAGGAAGAGTCTCCCTGCGTCACCTGCTGTGATAGGGAACCCGTGTACCTGAGCCAGCCTGCGGGGCACCAGCCACGAGCTCCTACCATAGCCTGTGAGTTTACTGAGGGGGTATGTGTTCCCTCCACGCACCCGGTTCCACCCAACGGTATCTGCCTCTGGGACCTTGGTTGGGGTCTTGAGGTTTTGTGTGTGTGTGGCTGGACTACATTATACACCATCCATGTCTCCATGCAGAGCGAGCATGACCTGGTATTTTCCCCCAATTCTTCCCTCTTGCTGTATGAGAGGCCTTTGTTTTCTGCATTTACTCGTGGTCCAGGGTCTTCCGGTCATCCCCTCTCTGACCCTCTGCCTATGCTGTTGCCGAGGATATTCTGTCTCCCGGTCTTCAGCTCCCCATTGTGATGCTGTCGCGGGCCTGCCAGTCTCTAGGTGTGGATTTGCTAGGTTGTTGGAGTGGAGTCTTTAAAGCTTCTGCAGAGATCGTGAAAGTACCTCCTGGAGGCCATGCCAGTCAGGAACAGGCTGTGAAGGTTCTCATGTCTCCATCTGGATGGTGCTGAGTGTTAGCAGCTGTGAAACTCCCAGCTGCTGAGTGCAGGGACTCCTCGACAGTACACAAGCCCTGTCAGGCCTGGCGCTGCTTCTGTAGAGGGCTCTCCTTGACTCTCAGGTCCCAGAGCGCCGGAGGAGCAGAGAGCCCGGAGGGTGGGTCTCTGACGCCCTCTAGTCCGGAGAAATCTGGGAGGGAGGAGTGGCCAAGTGGCACAGTGAGGTGCCTAAAGCCCAAGGGCAGACCTCAGACGGCTTTGCTGATGTGGTTTGGTGCCCAGGAGCTGGGACTGCCCTTGGGGCTCTTGCTCTGACCCTGGTCCCCTGCCCTGCCCTCTACTCTTCTGCAGAGGCTGCCTGACTCCCTTTGCTCCTTGATCCTGATACCAAGGTTGGGGTAGCCTGGGCCATTCTCCCCACTCTTGGGATCAGAGACAAGGAGGGCAGTGGACTTGGTTGACTCGGGTTCCCCTAGATACTGTCCCTCGGGACCATCTCTGCACCTAGTGACCATGTGCCAATGGTTGTCATTTGGGCCATCACTCCACGCACTGACCACACACCAGTCGATACCAGTTCCTCTTCTCAGTTCTCAATGGTCCAGAATCGGGGTGGGAAAGTTAGGTTCTGTTTAACGGTCCCCCAGCATCCAACAGCTCCCAGAACATGCTCTGAGTTAGACCTGACCCCAAAGGTCATAGAAAGAAGGCATCAAAAAACATCCCCGGCCAGATGCAGTGATGCACACCTTTAACCCCAACACTGTACAGACTGAGACAAATGGATCTCTGTGAGTTCAAGGTCAACCTGGTCTACATAGTGAACTAGGGGCCAGCCTTGTCTACATAGTGAGTTTGGGGCCACTCAGAGCTACACAATGAGACCCTGCCTCAAAGCAAATGAACAAGCAACCAAACAAAATCCTTCTCCTGACAACCTGCAGTTTTATGGTAAGACATCAAAATCCTACGGACAGGTTGAAAGACTAGCGCAGTGTGCTGGTAAGACGCTCAGCGGGTGAGGCACAAGCCTGGTGACCTGCGTTCAATCTCTGGGTGAAGGTGAGGGCAGAGCTGATCCCAAGAAGCTGTCCATGCGCCTCCCCCCCCCCCCACCTTGCTGAACACTTAGAGTCAGATGAAGCCATCTCATGCCATTCGCATGGCCACAGCTGGTCACCTAACTCTCTAGACGGAGAGGACCTTGGGTGTGTAGACATGTCGGGGAGATCTATTATGAGGTGCTGACTCCCACAGGCACGGAGGCACGAGTCTACACCCACAGGAGAGAGAGCTGAGGGGCAGATAAGTCTGCTGGGAACCCCGCCCCTGCTCAGGGATCAGGTTTTCTCCTTCTGTTAAGGCTTTTGCCTAATTGGACCAGGCCCACCCACATTGTGGAGAGCGACCTCCTTTTCCCAGAATCCCTCAGTTTAGGCATAATCTCACCCAGCCCACTTTCTCTCTCGACACGGAGGGTCAACAGGCGCCATGCTCAACAATTGTTAACATAGACATGGTCTTGCTGTCTTAAAATGTCTGCTTTCTTCAGATTTCTGAAGCATGACTAGAGATCCAAAAGCAACTCAGGAGAGAAGGTGCTCATCTGGCTCACAGTCCTGGGTTGTAGTCCATCATTACAGGGAAGTCAAGGTGCAGGGCCGTGAAGCAGCAGGTCCACGCTCAGTCGAGAACAGAGAAGGAATGCCTGCAGTGCTCAGCTCCCTTTAGATATACACTCTTACACAGCTCAGAATCTCCTTCCTAGGGAATGGTGCCACCCACAATGGGCTAAGCCTTTCTGCATCAACTAATGTCATTAACATAATGTCCCACAGACATGCTTAGTAAACCGCCTGGCTAGGCGGGATAGTGTCCAGGGGTAGTGCTGTCTTTGGGAAGGTCATGGGGTAGTAGAGGCTAGGAACTGATGCCAAGTAGAGATAGGCTGCCCAAATACTACCCCCCCTAAAAAAATATCTGGAGGTGGTCTGTTCCCAGTTGTACCCAGAGTCTGCAAAGATACTGAGCTTGCAGGTGGGCACCAGCCAGACCCCTCTGAACTTAGTTCTACAAGACCTGCCTTGCTCTCTGTGTGACCACAAAGTGGGAGCAGCAGCTTGCAGAGCCAGATAAACACGTACTCAGGGACAGCAGAGTGACAGGACTTGTGTGAGGCTGCAGCAGAAATGGGGTGCAGTTGTTAGTGGCTGCTGGGACGGCACAGAAAGAGAGACAAGGAGGCAGTTTCATAACTGCAAACCCTGTCAGACCTCAGCAGAGGGAACCACTGTCATGGCCAGTGCTGTATTCGGACAGTGGAACTCCAAGCATCTGAGCTCAGGTGTTTTATTGATGCAGAACTCCTCAGGTGCAGATCATTAGCAATCAAACTTCCCCCACAGAAATCCAGTATCTGCAGACAATACAGAATGCCAAGGCCTATGCATCCCTTTTTCCAACAGTGCACAAAAACAATTATTTTAAATATAACTAAACTTCCACAACAGTGGGGAGCACCACCTTTGAGACAGTGGTATCAGGGAGGACTTCCTGGAAGAATGAGCATCAGTTTTAAGAGATGAACAGGAAGGAACAGGGCTAAGGAAGCACAAAAGTGGGCATTGCCCAAGAACCAAGGTGGGATGCAGGGTGGTCTGAGCCAGTTTTGTCCCTTCTTTTGACCCACGGGACTTACCGGAGATCAGTCCAGGGAAAGGGCAGTGCTCTCCTGTTGAGCAACAGCTTCCCATGCTGATGGCGACTGGCATAATTTATTGCTACCGGTGGGGGCTTAAGAAGCAGCATCTGCTTCTCAGTGCTCCAGAGGCTGAGGGTTGAGAGCAGGGAACCACAGCAGGTTGGTACTGGCAAAGACTCTTGAGCTTACAGATGCCTTCAGGGAGAGATGAAGAGAGAAAAGGGAGAGAGAAGAAGGAGAGAGAGGAAGGAGGGAGGGGAGAAGGGATGGGGAGAGGCAGACAGTGTGAGAGAGGACGATCTTCAGTGTCTCTTAGATTTTAAAACTTCTGTGTATGTGTGTGTGTCTGTGTCTGAGTGTCTGAGTCTGTGTGTGTCCGTGTTTGTGTCTCTGTGTGTGTGTGTGTATCTGTGTTTGTGTCTCTGTGTGTGTGTCTGTGTGTGTGTATGTATCTGTGTCTGTGTGTCTGTGTGTGTCTGTGTTTGTGTGTCTGTGTGTGTGTGTGTGTATCTGTGTCTGTGTGTCTGTGTGTGTCTGTGTTTGGGTCTCTGTGTCTGTGTGTGTATCTGTGTGTGTGTGTGTCTGTGTTTGTGTGTGTGTATCTGTGTGTGTGTGTGTGTCTGTGTGTGTGTGTGTATCTGTGTCTGTGTGTCTGTGTGTGTCTGTGTTTGGGTCTCTGTGTCTGTGTATCTGTGTGTGTGTGTGTCTGTGTTTGTGTGTGTGTCTCTGTGTGTGTGTCTGTGTGTGTGTGTGTATCTGTGTCTGTGTGTGTCTGTGTTTGTGTCTCTGTGTCTGTGTGTGTATCTGTGTGTGTGTCTGTGTGTCTGTGTATGTCTGTGTGTCTGTGTGTGTGTGTGTGTGTGTGTCTGTGTGTGTGTCTGTCTGTGTCTGTGAGTGCAGGTGCCCACAGAGGCCAGAGGTGGAGCTGGGGTTACAGGACATTGTGAGCCGCCCAATATGGGTGCTGGGAATTGAAACCTGGTCCTCTGGAAGAGCTGTGTGTGCTCTGGACTGCCGAAGCGTCTCTCCTGCATTGTGTCTTTTTCTTACAAGGGAGCTAATGCTGATTCCACGACAGGGACCCACCCTCGTGAGCGCATCTAACTCTCTTCTCAACAGCCCTGCCTCTAAATGCCATCGCCCTAGGGGTTAGGGCTTCCGTGGGTGAGTCAGGAGACATCTCTCAGTCTGCAGCAGAGGAAGACCCTTCTGGCCTGCTTGTCTCTCAGTCTCTGAAAGCATGTGGAATCAGCTTCCTTTCATACTTGAAAAACGTGCTGATTTTGCTGGCTGCGGGCAGCCTCTGGGGACCCGAGACCGCGCCCCTCCCTGGCCGGACCCTGCTCACCAGCATGGATGAGGGGAATCGTACCGCACGGAAGACCTGTGCTCTGGAGAGGGTAAACCGCCCTCTAAATGCACATTATCGTTATTTATATTGTAGGCATCAGAGCGAAACCACTGGTTCAAAAGAGCTAATTTAGTTAGATCAGGAATAAGAGCTACTTGAGTTGAAAACTCATTCTCCTTGGTGACATTTTCTTCGGGTATAAATCAAGAGAAGGACTTTTAAAATATTTTTAGTACAAACGTATTTCAGTCACCCGGTCAGTCACCTCTTAGCACGGTTACCGAGCAGGGGCTCCTGGGAAGAGGAAACTGGCTGGCCATGGAGTTCTGCAATCCTTCCTTCCTTCTGCACCATATTTGATTTCAGTGATCTGAAAAGGGAGCAAGGGAAATTACCCGTGCCTCTGTATGGCAAATCAGCGTTCTGCGAGTTGTAGAGAGTTCTGTGGCAGACCTGACCTCAACCTGGAGTTGGAAATCATTCTGGTGGAATCAGGCGGGGACTCGATGAAAGTTCCAGCATCCAGCATGGCCTGGTCTAGCCTTGCGTTAAGGTCAAGTGTCCGTGGGAGGCTAAGCACCTTAAGTCACGATGGGTAACCGTCCCACATGGCTGTTGATGGTCCTGAGCCATGGCAAGTGTTGCTAATCAATCAGGCACAGTTTCCCAATAAGCCTTGATCTCAACTGGGAGCTCCCAGCAGATTCCCAGTGGACCAACCTTTGGGACAGTCGATCCTGGTTGTCAACTTGATCGGACTGTGATCTTGAGACATGTGGGGGTGGGGGGGACGGTGAAGCACGTTTTTTGGATGCTCCTGTAAAGATGTCTCCGAGATGGGCCTGGTGGCGCACACCTTTAATCCCAACACTCCCCAGGCTGAGGTGGGCAGATCCCTGTGAGTTTGAGGCCAGCTAGAGCTACACAGTGTGACCTTGTCTTTATAAAAACCAAAACCAAAACCAAACTGAAAATGACTTCAACATCTGAGCAGGTTATTGGAGGAGTGAGGATTGTGGAAGGCCAGGCCTGGTTGGAGGAAGTGGGTACCTAGGGCATGTCTTTGTGGGTGTGTCTTCCCCTGGCCCCTTCCTGTTTTTCCCGTGTTTCCTGATGCCAGGAGGCGAGCTTCTCTGCTTCTCTGTACCGATGCTTCTTCCAGCTGTGATGTATTTTCTCCCTGTGGGCCCAAGGGATGGGGCCAACAGCCATGGGCTAGACCTCTGAAACCAAGGTGTGGAACAAACTCATCCTCCCCTGAGCTGTTGCCCGACACACTCTTCCAGCCTGGAGACATGCTGGCGCTGGAGGAAGAGTTCTGAAGGCTGTCAGCAGTCCACGGAAAGGGTGGTTGGGCATCGTGGCATCTGGGCCACTGAGTCAGGATGAGTGTGAATTCTGGGCCACCCTGGGCTACATGGTGAGACTACTTCACACAAACAAGAAACAAAACCAAATATTATAGCTAAAATATACACGTCATAAAACTTGCCATCCAGCCGTATTCCAGCAAGTGGTCCATTGTCATCAAACACGTTCACAGCACTGTGACATCACCGCCTTCTGTCTCCAGGAGTCCTGAGCCCTGTGTGATGCCAGCTCCCCAGCTCCTGCCACCCACCGTTTTCTATGTCTGGCTTTGTCTCCTCTGAGGGAAATCCGCAGGAGTCGGCCTTTGGTGACTGGCTGACGCCCCGGAGTTCAGGGTCTCCAGGCTTCACCCTTGCACAGTTTGCACCCTTCCTTTTCAAGGCTGACAACCACAGCGTACGCAGAACACATTTGGTCCATATTCACCTGTTGGCAGGCACGGGGTTGCTCTATGACTCTTCATTGTTTGTCCCCTACCCTCCCCCCCCACCAAGTTGCATTCCGGTAAAGCATTTTAAGCAGCACGAGGAGTAAAGACAATGGTTTTGATGTCTCTGAGCAATGGGGACCAGAGACATCTGCTCTGGCCTGCCTGGTGTGTCGTGGCCTACGGGTCCTGCGGGACGAGCCTGCGCTTCCCTAAGAATAATCCAAGGAGGGAGCTCCCCAGTCACTGATGTGTGAGACAGTGTCCACCAGAGAAGCACAACAGGTCACATCTGTCTGTCCATCCATCCATTCGTCTGTCCGTCCTTCTGTCCATCCGTCCACCCATCCATCCATCCGTCTGCCAGACTATCCATCTACCTGCCACTCACCTGTTTGTCATTTGTCTACCATCTTCATCATCATCTATCAATTTATCTACCTATTATCTATGTATCATTTATCATCTATTTGTCACCTATCAATTGATTATCAACTATCATCTATCTATCTATCTATCTATCTATCTATCTATCATCTACCTATCATCTACCTACCTATTTATCATCTACCTAGCTACCTACCTACCTATCATCTACCTGTCTACCTACCTACCTATCTGCCAATCGTCTCTCTACCTACCTGCTTTGAGAATGGTATTTATTACGGGAATCTGCTCATGCAGTTACAGAGGCCGCATAGCCCCATGATGTGCCATCAGCAAGCAGGAGTGCTGGAAGGACCCATGAAGCGTGTGACTTCCTGAGAGCAGGGACTGGCTCTGAGACCCCGGTCTGGGTCTGAAGACCTGAATGACGGGAGTGCCAAGGGCAGAAGGTCACACCCTAACCAAGCAGGTGGTACGGATGATCTGCCCTTCCTGCTCCTACCCCTCTATCTAGACCCCCATCCCTGGGGTGCAGTCCCACGCTGGAGCACGTGTGGCTGTAACCAGTCCACCCATTCACCTGTGATTCCCACCCAGAATCGCCATGCTAATAATGGACTAAACCTCTGAAACTGCAAGCCAGCATTTAAGCCAGCCCCAATTAAACAGGTCCTTTATAAGAGTTGCTGAGTCATGGTGTCTCTCTCCACAGCAAGAGAACACTAAGACAGAGCACTAGGGTTACAGACACGTGCTTCCACATTGGGCTTCGTGTATGTCCTGGGGATTCAAACTCAGGTCTGCGTGTCTGTCTTTTCTTGTGTGTGAATGAGTGTGTGTGTGTGTGTGTGTGTGAGAGAGAGAGAGAGGAGAGAGAGAGAGTGAGTTGGGGGGAAGGGAGAGGGCGAGAGGGAGGGAGGTAATGCTGGCTGTCCTGGCATTTGCTATGCAGACCAGACTGGCCTTGAACTCACCTGCCTCTGCCTCCTGAGTGCTGGGATTATAGGCATGTACTGTCATGTCTAACTGGGCTCATGTTTTCTTGGTGAAATATCCATTCGAATTCCATTCTTTTCTCAGGTTTAATTTTAAAATTACGTTTAATGTGCTTATGTGTGGTGCGTTCCAGGAGTTAGTTCTCTGTTTCCACTGTGTGGATCTAAGGATTGAACTCTGTTGTCAGGCTTGGTGGCAGGTCCCTTTACCCAGTGAGCCAGCTCACTGGCCAGAGGTGGCTTCTCCTCCTTCTTCTTCTCCTTCTCCTCCTTCTCTTCTTCTCCTTCTTCTCATCTCCTCCTTTCTCTTCTTCTTCTCCATCCTCTCCTTCTTCCTTTTCTTTTTTACCTCCTTCCTCCTCCCCCCTTCCTTCCCCTTCCTCCCCCCCTTCCTTCTCTCTCCTCTAATTTAGGAGTTTTCTGTGGCGTCAGATACATTTGGTCCTTTCTCCAGGGAGTTGTTTTGGCCTTTGCCAGGAGTCAGTTCCCTCAAAACATTTGTAAGGGTTGATTTCTAATCTCTTAATTCTGTTCCAATGGCCACAGACCTGCCGTTCAGAATGCCTGCTGTCCTGACCGTTGAGTGTGGGCAGTAGCTTAGAAGCCAGGAGGTACTGGCTTTCCAATTTTTCTTTTAAAGATTGTTTTGACAACTCTAGGTTTTTGTTTTTGTTTTTTTTTTAAATTCAAGACCAGCTAACCAATTTCTATTAAAGAGCCTAATGAAACTTTGATAAAGATTGGATTCAATTTACATATCAGTCTCTGGAAATTGCTGTTTTGACGATACTGATGTGTCTAACCCAGGAGCAAAGACTGCCAATCATCTCTGATTTCTCTCAGTGGTGACTGTAGATGTCTGTGCAGTTCCTGTCATTCTTCTGCTAAATTTCCTCCTGAGTTGTTTATTCTAATTCTGTTTTATTACCCCTAAGTACTCTATCTGCATGTTCACCTGCATGCCATAAGAGGGCATCAGATCCCATTATAGACGGTTGTGAGCCACAATGTGTTTTCTGGAAATTGAACTCAGGACCTCTGGAAGAGCAACTGCTGAGCCATCTCTCCAACCGCTTGATTCTGTTTTAAGGAAAAGAATACCCAGCCAGGTGGTGGCAGCATACACCTTTAATCCCAGCACTGGGGAGGCAGAGGCAGGCGGATCTCTGTGAGTTTGAGGCCAGCCTGGTCTACAGAGTGAATTCCAGGACAGCCTTACAACAGAGAAACCCTGTCTTGAAAAAAACTATACACACACACACACACACACACACACACACATCTGCACAGTAGCTTGTTTGGGCTCTTTTCTCTAAAAGTATGATTGGTTTTTATATATCGCTCTTATATTATGCACCCTTACTGTATTAATTATTTTTTCATTGCTGTGATAAAAAAAAAAACCCACAACCAAGGCAGCTTATAAAAGAAAGCATTATCTAGACTTCCAGAGGGTTAGGTAGAAGGGAGCAGCAGGTGGCAGATCTGGGGCTGGAGCAGCAGCTGCGAGCTCTTACCTTGAACCACAGGGAGCAGAGAGAGTGAACTGGGAATGCTGTCTGTCTCTTGAAACTTAAATGACCACCCCAGTGCCTTCCTCCAGCAAGGCACACCTAAACCTACCCAAACGTTCAGATGCCCCAGGTGATGGGGCCTCTTCGTTACTAGTCTTGTTTGATAGTTCTCTTTTTTTTTTTTTTTAAGTGATGCTCTTAGGATTTTTCATATGAAAGGTCCACTTAGCTGTGAGAAAACAGTTTAATTTCTTAGTGAATATTTATTTTATTGTCAGGTTGGACTTCTGGTGGTTCGTTGACTTAGAGCTGGTGGACAGGACACACAGCCCGCTTCACACGTGGCGGTGAAAACAAAGAACTCTCTTCTCACTTTCTTCCCAGAGTCCGCTGTGCAGCACAGCTAGTCTCAAATTCACAATCCCCCTGCCTCAGCTGTGAGGCTGTGAGATTGCTAGCCTGCCCTACTGTCCTCCTCCTTTATAGAACTTATGATCACCTGACTTCTGTTTGACTTGTAGTGATGGCTCAGTTTCGTCCCTAACACGGAATTGTTTGTGTTTCTCTCGTCTGGCTAAGAGTTTATAAGTTTTGTGGTACTTTTAAACCTTCCCTTTTTTTAACTGATTTCTCCATTTTCCTGCTTTCTACTTCTGACAAAGGTGTTTAAAGGTACGGCTTTTTTTCCCTAAGCACCCCATAAAACGTCATATATTTCATTTTACATCCATTCAAAATTCCTTCTGATTTCTCTTTTTTTTCACTTGGGAGTTGTTTAGGGTGTGGCGTTCAATTTGTAATTGTGGCTTCTCAGAGCTCATGTCTGTTCTAGCTGCAGCAGGGTCAGAGGCCAGCTTCTCGTCCACTGAGGCTCTTTCACCCCTTCGCGTTCCCGGAGGCTGGCTCAGGTGTACCTGAGGAGAGTGTCCCTGCAGCCGTGGATCAGGTGCTGTGGGCGACCGATAAGGTGCTTCCGTGTTCTGGTTTTTAAAAAATTTTTTTTTCCTCCTTAATTGCCTCATAAGCTATTGAGGGGATAGTCTATTTCTGTAAAAAAAAGTTACAGACAACTGTGAGCTGCACGTGGGTACTGGGAATTGAACCAGGGTCCTCTGGAAGAGCAGACAATGCTCTTAACCGCTGAGCCACCTCTCCAGCCCCCTAACATTCTTTTCTTGAAGTTTATTTTGTTAAATATTAGAATTATTCTGGTTATTGCTTTCATGTTATTTTATAGTACACCCTGATACCTCTGACAGACTTGTATCTTTGAACACAAGGCATGGCTTGTTTGTTTGTTTGTTTGTTTAATAGTAACTAGTTGTATCTTATTTTTTATAGTCTGTAATTTCTGCCTTTGATTTGGGATTTTAGGCCGTTTACATTTAGTGTGTAATTTGTATCACACTGTATTTATAGTCAACATTTTTCTTTGTTTATATTGCTTAGGTTTTTCTTTTTTCTTCTAGTCCCTTTTTAATGCTCTCTTTTGTATTAAATAGCTTTAGTGTCCCATTTTATTTCTGCCTTTTAAAAAACCAAATGTGTTGCCTAGTTTTATGTCAACTTGACACAATTACAATCACCTGAAAGGAGGGAACCTTGACTGAGAAAGTGCCTTCACAAGGTCAGTCTGCATGCAAGTCTGTAGAGTGGATCTCACCCTTCCAACACTGCGACCCTTGAATTCAGTTCCTCATGTTGTGGTGCCCACCAACCATAAAATTATTTTTGTTGCTACTTCATAAGTATACTTTTGCTACTGTTATGAATCCTAATGTAAACATCTGATATGCAGATGGTCTCAGGTGGCCTCTGTGAAAGGGTCATTCAATCCCCAAAGAGGTCATGACCCACGGGTTGAGAACCACTGCTATAGCGCTTTTTTAAATTAGTGATCGACAGGGAGGGCCTAGCCCAATATGGGTGGTGCCATCCACCTGACTTCTATAAGAAAGCAGTGAGCAAGCCATGAGAAGCAAGTCAGTAAGCAGCACTTCTCCGTGGCCTCTGCCTTCAGGTTCCTGCCCTGTTTGGGTTCCTGTCCTGACCTCCTTTAATGATGAACAGTGATGTGGAAGCGCAAGCCAATGAAACCCTTTCCTCCCCAGATTGCTTTGGTCATGGCGTTTGATGGCAGCGATAGTAACTCTAACTAGGACAGTATATATTTGAGTTATTTTCCTGAATAATCTGTGGAGTAAAAGCGCTTTTAACTTGTCAGATCTAATGTTAGCTTTTTAAGGTTAAATGTGAAAACTTTGTTTCAACGTGGCTCCTTATTTCCCCGTCTCTGTGCTAGCCTCGCTGCCTGCATCTTTACAATAATTCCGGAGAAGTTTGCACTTGAGAGTACTTCACACCAGCGTTCACGTTTAGCATTTCCAGAGCTTCCTATCTCTTCCCGTGGGCTGTGCTTAGTCACGCCCAGTCTTTCTTTCTGTCTGGTGGGCTTTTAGGATTTATTTATTTATTTTTGGCGAGGCATTCTACCAGCAAATAATTCTATCAATATTTTTTACTATGTCTTTAACTTTTTTCTGTTCCTTTTTTTTTTTTCTTTTCCTTTTTTCACCTTCGTTTTGATAGGATAACTGAATTCTTAGTTGATAGTTTTTTTTCTTTTTTAATTATAGCTCTTCTACAACCCTCTGTCCTTTTCCCTACCCTGAGGAAAGGCTGTTAATTATATTATTGTTCCTCAGTAGAAGATGAATTGCTTTTCTCTTGCTTCTTTTATGGATTGCTGTGTCTTTCACTCGTGTGATTGTGTTGTACCTAAGTGAGCATGTCTTCAATCAATATGGGGTTGTTCTATTTCTTAGAAGTTTAAAAGTTTATGTGAGCATTAGCAGTTTTTTGCTGTGATCCCTTTGGTTACTCCTGTAGCACCTTCCTCTCTCTCCTGCCCTCGGGGTCCTTCTTACTTGTGTATTTGCCAGTGGATGACGCCTCACCGGCAGCCAAGCATGCTGCGTTTCCCTCCCTGTGTGTCCTGTGAAGTCTTCACTGCTTTGAATTCACTGACTTTCTGCTCTCTCTGGTCCGATGTTGACGCCATTCAGTGAATTTTCCACTTTACTGTAGTCTTCAATTTTAGACGTTTTTCTTTAATGCTGTTTTTCCTGTACTTATTGAGATTCCATATGCTGATGTTTGGTTGTCAACAACAGTATGAGTTTTTGTTTGTTTCATTGCCAAATCCAACACCTGAGACCTCCAGACACTACCCCATCCTAACATGGAGAACATGGCATATCCATATTTCTTTGCATTTCTCTCGTTTTTTGGGGGGGGTTATGAAAAAAGGCATTTCAGGTACCACACGGCACCAATGCATGGTGACCCCTCTCCTGCCTGTGCTAGTTGTGGAGATCTGTCTTTGCTATGTTGCTGCTGCTACTTGAGCGGTTTTCTTTTCTAAGCTTATTTTTTAAGGCTAGCCCTTGTGCCCAGTGTCTGGATAGCTCAGAGGCCAGGCTGGCCTCAGACACTTATGCCCAGCTAGCCTGGTACACGTTGCCAAGGCTTTGAGGGGGAAGGGGCACTCAGAATGCTCACCTGTCCAGTCTGCCCGACTGCTTCCTCTTGCTGGAACTTTCTTGCTTGCTGCACGCCTCACTTGGCCTTCGGGTCAGCTAGAACCCAGAGCTGCTTGGGGTCCTCTACAGGCTCCACTTTGTCAGGACACAGCCATGCTACCCCAGGTCTCAGGCCATCCCTTCCAGCGGCAGCGCCACAGACAGGCACGCTGTGCACAGCTCAGATGTCAGGACTTACCTTCAGCGCCGCAGCCAGGGCTCCTGCTGCCTGTTTCCCTGGAAAGAGTGTCCAGGTCTGCCTAGCAGGGAAGAGAACACAGGCCAGAATTCAGTACCCTCCATTCTTCCTCCCTGAAGGTCTGAAGCTCTCAGGCGTAAACGTCCTCCGCCCGTCATGCTGTTGTGTGATTGCAGAGTGTGGGGACAGTGTCTCCATTGATTCTGTGCGGCTCTGGGGAGGGGGTGGGGGAGGATTGCGGCTCACGGTTGATTATGTAGCTGAGAAGTTAAGATCTAGAAAGCCTCAGTGAGACAGGCATATCTACCCACTTGTCTACCCCTACCTTCCTTTCTCCTTACCCACTTGCCCATCCATCCATCCATCCATCCATTATCCATCCTTCCACACACCCATCTATCCATTATCCATCCTTCCACACACCCATTTATCCATTATCCATCTATCTGTCTACCCAATCACCTACTCACTCACAATCTGTGCATCTGTGTACCCACTCATCCATTTACCTAACCATTAATCCACACACCCATTATCTATCCACCCACCTATTTACCCACTCACTAATCTATTTATGTGCTTGTCCACCCACCATCCATCCATCCACCTACCCATCATCCACCCATCCACCCATCCACCCACCCACCCACCCATCCACCCATCCATCCACCCACCCAACCACCCATCCATCCACCCACCCACCCATCCACCCACCCACCCATCCATCCATCCATCCATCCATCCATCCATCCATCCATCCATCCATCCACCCATCCATCCACCCATCCATCCATCCATCCATCCATCCACTCGCCTCGCCTCATAATGCAAGTATCTGCTGTGGTGAACAAAAACTGGGTGCCCCATGACTCCTACAGTCTCCGACTGGGGACACTTTACCTAGCTCATAGGTGCAGTTTGAAGACATAGACTGTGCTTGTCTGCTCGTTTTCATAAAGAAGTTGTTCTGAGGAGAATGGAGTTGTTAATCAACCCCCAAAGTGAAATTGTTCAATCTGTGATTTCCCACGAAAAAATTTTATAATGAGAATTCTTAAACCTGAAAACAGTTTAAGTCAACATAAGTTTCACGTTGAGTATTTGGTAGTGAAACTTGTGACTTCTGAAACGAATCTCACAAGCAAGAGCACCGCAAGGCTTCTTTTCAAACGCCCGTGAACGCTGAGGGGTGAAAGCCTCCTCTGGAGAAACCTGCAGCGGTAGGTGGCGAGCTCCAGGGCTGCCGTGCTCAGCGGCTGCTCCTGGCCGCCAGTGTGAGGACCACGCGCTCCGTGGAGGATGGGGACACTCTCCCTACGGGACAAGTAACTGGAACGTGGAGACAGGAGCTTTGCACTAACTCACGAGCCGCCTCTCAGAGTGTCTAGACATCCTCTCAGTGCTCCCTGCTTAGTCCTCCCACTGACCCCCAGCAGTCATGAGTCCCTAGACACAGCCTCGGAGGGCTTGGAGCACTGTCCTCTTAGTCCTCCCACTGACCTCCAGCAGTCATAACTCTGCCGCGGCCTGTCACTAAGGGCTCCCGAGCTCTCCCTGGGGGGCAGTCCCCTGCTTCCATGTCCTGCAGCCTCCCACGCTGGCACCGGCTTTGTGTGATGTGATGGAGGGACTCTCAGGCCCCGAGCTTCTGAAATACCTTGAGTTCGCTGGCTCTGTCTTCTCTGTCGTATGTGATCTCAAAGCCACAAGTACAGATGGGGGAGCGACCCCTGTTTTTCCTGACACCAGACTTTGAGAAAGGACAAATGATTCTTTCTTGGGATGCACACCGAGACCTGAGCTGGCTTGGCGTGGCAGCCCCACCTGGTTGCTCCCGGCTCCTCCCTCCAGTACCACCCACTGACACTTCAGAGGCTAGAGGAGCAGAGACACAGGGGCGGCTCCTTCACATGTGCCCCGCTTAGACACCGCATGGTACCCTGGCTGCTCTCCGCCTGTGGATGCAGGCCCTGGGGCTAGCCTCTCCCCTCTTCCCACACCTCTCCTGCTCACATCTCCTTGTCCCTCATCTGAACCATTGTCCTGGCTGCTATGCTCTCCTTTCTTTCTAGCCTTTAGAAGCTGCCAGAACTCGCTTTCTGAATCACAGGTCTGACCACGTGAATTGCTATTCTTAAAAACACTAGAAGGTTCTCTTTGACTTCAGAACAAAGTCTAGATACCTTAGAATGGAGGCCTGAAGCCTCTGGGCCTGTCTTCCTGGAGGCTGACCTCCACCAGGGGATCTGTTGCTGCTCCCCGGGCAGCTTGGAGCCTCCCTGCCCAGTCCTGTGTGTGTGTGTGGTGTGTGTGTGTGTATGTGCCTGTGTGAGTGTGTGTATATGTGTGTATGTGTGTATGGGTGTGTATGTATGTGTGTGTGTGTGTGTATGTATATGTGTGTGTGTGTATGTCTGTGTGTATGTATGTATGTGTGTATACCTGTGTGTGTGTGTATGTGTGTGTATACCTGTGTGTGTGTATGTATGTGTATGTATATGTGTGTGTGTATGTGTGTGTATGTATGTGTGTATACCTCTGTGTGTGTGTATGTGTGTGTATACCTGTGTGTGTGTATGTGTGTGTATACCTCTGTGTGTGTATGTGTGTATGTGTGTGTATGTATATGTATGTGTATGTGTGTGTGTATGTATGTGTGTATACCTGTGTGTGTGTGTATGTGTGTGTATACCTGTGTGTGTGTGTATACCTGTGTGTGTGTGTATGTGTGTGTATACCTGTGTGTGTGTATGTGCCTGTGTGTGTGTGAGTGTGTGTGGTGCTTTGCTTCCACTGGGTCCTGACTCATCACTCAAGACCTGCACACTGTATTTTTCTTGGACGCCAGCACCTCAGGCAGAATGAATTCTTCTTATTCTTCCTTCAGCCACATTCAGCACATATTTCCACAATGGCCTGTGTTCTCCAGGGTGTTTGTAGCTGTTAAATAGAAATAAAGAGCTACAGGGTCAAAAAGTTGGGGAAACAATGGAATTAAGCAAAGTCAAACAAGGTTTTAAGTTGCAGCACTTTGCAGTCCTTAGTGTGCAAAGTCACGTGACATCCTAAGAGGAATAGAGAGTCAGCAACGATTCTGACAGGAGACTGCCCCAGGGGCTAACTTCTCTGGAGTCCTAAGGGAACTCATCCTCTCTTTTGACAGATGGGGAGACAGAGGCCCAAAGCATGCAGCTGGAGAGAGCTGGAGGAGATGCTGGAGGGATGAAGCATGCTTACAGGGGAGGAGTAGGGGAGGGGTAGGGGAGGGTGCTGGTGGCTGTGGCTGTGGGTGTAGGTGTCTACTCTTAAGCAGAGCATGGTGCCCAGTAAATGCTTGCCTTGTAAACGAATGCGACTTCAGGGCAGGAATCAGAATGGACTGTCGTGGACTCTACCTCACAGTGATGCCGATGAGATTCCCTGGGCTCTCCCGCCCTGTCCCAGAGAGCACACAGGGCAGCTAGCGCTTTCTAAATGGCCTTTGGAATGTGTGCAGAGGCTCATTTTATCTTCATGGGAAGTTAGACTCTACTGAGAGTGGAGACTGGGCCCCTTTAAGAGGCAGTCCTAGTAGGCCACTGGGGATGTGCCCTTGGAGGTGATGTGTGTGTGTGTGTGTGTGTGTGTGTGTGTGTTGTGTATATGAATGTGTGTATGTGTGTGTGTGTGTGTGTTGTGTGTATGAGTGTGTGTATGTGTGTGGTGTGTGTGTCTGTGGTTGTGTGTGTTTGTGTGTGTGTGTGGTTGTGTGTGTTTGTGTATATATGTGTGTGTGTATGTGTGTGTGTGTGTGTGTGTGTGTGTGTGTACGTGTACTCAGTCTCTCCTGGTCTGAGTGGCTATCAGCATGTAAGCCTAGAAAGGCATACTTGGCCTGGTTAGTCCCCTGACATCTTCCTGGGGCCTGAAGAGGTGTCAGGCACACAATAGGTGATCAGTAAACACTTGGTGAATGGAGGCAATGAACCTGCCTCTCTTGCAGTGTATTACCCATGTCTGTCATGAGCACCAGGGACTGCCAGTCCATAGGGGTGTGCTCCAAGGCTCACAGAGCAAGGCCTTAAAAATGTGTCACGTCACAGGACTGCAGACCCACCCCTCTCCTGTTTTTACTCTCTCTGCTGGCTCACTGAGGCGCCTGCTCTGCACCAGACTCCAGCTCCTGGTCCCAGTTAAAGATCTGACCCACTGTCCCTGCTGCCTTGCTCTGTTGCCCCTGACAACCTGACAAGGAGATGTCGCACTTGATCTTTCTGGCTCAGAGCTGTTGCCTTTTATCCTCAGGAGTCCTCAGGAGATGTCTCTGCTACTCACGGCTGCCAGAGACGGCGGAGAGATGTGGGCGTGGCCTGGGGGCTGCTCCCTGGTGGAATCCCTTGTCTTGGGTGTGGCACTCACACCTGAGATAGGCTCCACTTGGGGCAGTTTTTACTGTCTGTCACGTGTTTAAAGAGGAAAACATTACCTCTAGAGACCTTCAGGACCTTGAAGAAGCTGTGACTTTTAATGAGCATTTGCTCATTATGTGTACGAGACAGCATCCCCCTCTTTCTTGGACACAGTGTAGTGACAGGACTGGCAAGGGACAGGGTTTGCAACCAGAAAGTCAGGGCTTGTCTGGACCCCACTGACCTCTCAGTTGAGATCCTACTGTGTGCCGGGCCCTTATATTCTTTATTTTACCCTAAAATTTTGTTAAATTTGTCTTCTCTCTCTTGTTTTCAATCCCTTCTTCTTCTTTCTATCCCCTTCTTACTTTTTTTGGGGGTGGGTGGGTGGGTGGGTGGTTGGGTCATTTTCCGTAGCACAGGTTGACTTTGAACCCGCTATCCAGATTTCTTAGTGCTGGGCTCCCAGGCACACACGCCAGCCCATCTCCCCTGACTCCTTTCCATCACTGGAACCAGACGTGATGGCACACGCTTTTAATTCCAGCCCTCTGGAGTCAGAGGCAGGAGGATCCCTGTGAGTTTGAGGCCACCCTACATGGTGAGTTCCAGGCCAGATCGGGCTGCGTAGTGAGACCCTGTCTCCAAAAACCAAAACCAAACCAAAAACCAACCAACCAACGAACCAACCAAACAACACACACACACACACACCAACAACAAAAACGAAGGAAGAAAGGAAGAAAGAAGCCAAAGCAAAAAGCCATGTCAGTGTATTGCTTGGTTGGGGTCTCACCATTCGGGGCTGGGGTGGGACTTGTCTGGCATGTGCGAAGCCTTGGGCTCCATCCCCAGCACTGGGGGGAAACGTAGAGACTGGTCTGTACTGGAGGTTCAGTCCAGTCACCCAGGAGCTTACGATGATTGAATGCTGGGGTTCCAACCTCAGAGCGTGAAGCTAGGAGACTTGGGTCGGAATTTTCCTCAATTTCCCAGGCAAGTCTAAAATTCAGTCGGGACACTGGGATAGGGATGGCTTTCAAGTTTGGGGTTTATGAGATCTACCAGGGGTGTGACAAGACCTAGGCCCTGGGTCAAGGTGGGCTGGTCCTGTTTGACAGGTGAGGTATCTGGGAACCAGGTGGGGGTGCAGTACTGGGGGAGGCAGGACTCTGAATAATCAGGGTCCTTTGTGAACTCCCTGTGGGGACACATTCCCTGTGATGTGCGAGTTTGCGAGTGAACCCAGCTGGAGCCCTGTTGGCCTACAGTGGACATTCAGGGAAGGAGGTCATTGTTGGACCGACTCCCAGACCTTTCCTTAAGCACTGACTTAGTCTGTGAGGCTGTGTGGTCCCAGGAGCAGGATCGACCTTTGACCTCCTGTAGGGGAGGATGCCTGGGCAGGGTCCTCCGTATTTTGAACACAGGAGCCTTACAGCCCTGAAGAGGGTTGCATTTGCCTGGTTCTGTATATGCCTGGATCCTGAGCCCCCGCCAGGCTTCATGAATCCTGCCTTCCCATCCCAGCATCTGCCCAGCCTCTGGCCACCTGGCTTACACTGCTGACAGTACTTCCTCTTTGCTGTAGCCGGGGACTTCAGATGCGATGCCTGGAGGTGGCCAGGCAGCCCTCTCTGCTGTCCACTTTCCCACATCCCTCTCCTGGGTCTGTGTGCCCCCTGCCCCAGGTGCTTGGTGCGGGTCACTGAGGGGGTGAGTGCCTGGAAACGGGATGGCAGGTCTCTGCAGGGTTTTCCTTTACTCCCTGTTCCGTTCCAGCCCCCACATCCTCTGTGGAGAGGAGTTGCCTCCCAAGTGGTCTCAGGGCCTGTCCTCATGGCCAGGATGGCGGCTATAAAAAAAGCCAATAATCTCACTCCCCTGCTTCAAACACTCCAGCCGCACTCTGCTGGCCTCTGAATACCAATCGAGCTGCTCCCGGGCACGTCAGTGGGATCACCACTCAAGGACTCTTCCCTCTGCCTGGACGGCACCTGCGGTGGCTCTTGACACTTGCTTCCTTGGTTGACAGCTCTGTGTTACCTCAACAATAAGCAGGGTACCCCCACTTCCTCCCCCCTCAACCACAGCAGCTTTCTTTCCTGGGTGCCAGCTAGTGTCTGAGATAGGCCTTTTCAGCATCCGTCTGTCCTGCTGGGCCTGAGCATCCTCTCCTTCATCAGTATTGCCTGGTCCAGCCATGGCTGTGAACGGAATGATCCCAACAGCTGTGGGCTCTAGGTTCATAGAAGAGATGAACAAGTCATATTCTTCCAAATCTCTGTAGCCTGCTGGAGCAGAGGCAGTAGATTGTTCTGGAAAGACCCCTGACAGAGCAATCATACCTGTATTCCGGGCCTGGACCGTCTCTTCTATTTGTGGGGTCCTTGACCAAGTCTCTGTGACCTGAGTCTCCGGTAGGCTGGGATGGCCAGTGGTGGCCCCCATCTCTTTCCTGGCTGGCTGGTCTCTGTGGGGCTGAGTGCCTGCACGGTGTGGTATCCCTGAGCCCCGTTTCCAGATGGTAGGAGGTATGGGTGATACGGACACCATCTCGGATGAAAGTTCCTGAGTTGGAACCTGGTACACTGGCCGGGTGACCTCCGGCTGTGACTGAACTTGAGAGTGTGCTTCCTCATCTGTAAATGGGGATAGTTCTACCCACTGTCTGTCCTGGGCATGAGGTGGCATGTGATAACCCGCTGTGGCAACCTGCCAGCCACAGAGGCCCTCAGGAAAATGCCCAACACGTAGTAGGTGTTAAATAATCTGTCATAGTCTGAGACTTTCTCATATTACTTAGAAGCTTTTTTTTTTTTTAATACAATAAAGCCAAACTTACCCAAAGCTGGAGGAGACCACAGCGACAATGGCTTACAGTTGTGACTTGGAGTCCTTCCCCGCGACCCTCCCCAGCTGAGAAAGGCACTATGGGAGTCAGTCACACCCTCTCCTAGTCCCCCCCCCCCACTGACAGGTGTTGCTGTCCGTTCTTTGCTTGACCAAATGTTACCACAGCTGCACGCCCTCCCTTCTTGCTTGGCTTTGGACTTCAGCTCTTGTCAGGGTGCTGCCTGGGCACCTTCCGCAGGAGGAGGCCTTCTTGGGCACCTGGGGGAGCTCAGTGCCGGCACAGGGGCAGCGCTGGTGCAGCCCTGGTGCAGCCGGAGAGCAGGAGCTCCTAGAGAGGGCACTGGAGCTCTACCTTGGCAAGGCTCAAACTCCGCTGGATACTCCGTCCTCTGCTCTCTCTGGTCCTCTGGACAGAAGAGACCCAGCAGGCAGCAGGACCCTGGGTCTGAGAGGGGGGGCCTTGGACTGATGGAGGGGGGTGAGGCTCACCGGCACTCCTGATCGTATTTGGGACTGCTCTGTGCCTCACAAGGCGGTCTGCTTGGCAGAGGGGCTGGTAATGGTGGCTGCTTTTACAGACGTTGAATTGAAGCAGCCAAGAGACTTGGCTGGAAATTGATGGGCTCTGGGTCTAGTTCCCACATATTCTGTGGTGGTCCACCATGTCTGGCTGGACCTCTCTGTCCTCTCCTGGCTACCCTTCACACAGGTGTAGTCTTCTGTTCAGGGGCTCCCCCTGGGGGTGGGAGATGAAATCAGTGAATGAGGTACTGAGTTGATCTTGAGGCGGACACCCCAAGGCTCCTGCACAGTCCCTAGCTGCCTGGACCTTCTCCCTGGTTTTCAGGACTCTCGGCATCCCTCTGCCCCTCTCCAGAAGCGTCCGGAGGAAGCACTCTCACTGCCTCTGCTGATGGCCTGCTCTGGAGTAGTTTGGACTCCAACCAGGCTACTTGGGCGTGGTCTGTCTCCCTTTGTTGCACCCCGTTGTGCCCCAAGTGCCTGGAACTCTGGCTGGCCAAGTGTAGATGATCCGTAAACACCCCAAGAAAGGCAGGGGGGGAGGGAAAGAGGGAGAGAGAGGGGGGTCGAGGGTGAGGCAGGGAGTCACTGTGAAGGGAGGAAGGAGTCCCGGAGGTGTGGCTGCTCTCAGGACGTCCTGGCCAGGCCCGACCCGGCCCAGGGCTGCGTGGCTCGCGCGTGGCCGGCAGGTGGCGATGCTCCCTTGGCTGCGTGGCGGCGCGGAGTCCCCTCCTCCCGCGCTCCCTCCCTCCCGGCTCCTTTCTCTGCGCTCTCGTTCGAGCTCCCTGCGCCCTCCCGCTCTCCCCGCCGCGGTGCCGCCCGCACCGCCCCGCCGCTGCCTCCCGGCGACCATGGCGCACCGGGGACCCCCGAGTGCCCCGAAATGTCCTGGCCCCACCGCGACCGCCCCAAGCTCCCGGGCGCAGCCGCCGCCGCCGTGCTGGCCGCGCTCGTGGCCGCTGATGGTGCTGGTGCTGGTGGCTGCCTGCGGGGCGGCGGGGCGCTCCCCCCAGCCCGGGCGCCTGGGTCCCCGCGTGCAGGTCACCCGGCTGCTGCCCGCGGGACGCACGGAGCCCGGCGATCACGAAGATCCGCAGGCGCGAGGATCGGAGCCCGGCGCCCCGGGTCATGGTCCGGGTCCTGCTCCGCGTCCCAGAGCAGATGGCGCCCCAGTTCCGGGCAAGGGGCGCAGAGCGCGGGCGGCGCCTGTGGCCGGTGCGGCTTCGCGCGCTCAGGTCTCGCTCATCAGCACATCGTTCGTGCTCAAGGGGGACGCGACGCACAACCAGGCGATGGTGCACTGGACAGGAGAGAACAGCAGCGTAAGTGACCTCCGTGCGCCCCTGGTCCTGCCCGGGTACCTCGGGATACCCAGGGAGACCATCACAGCCCCCTACTTCTGGATCACCCACGGTCACCCCTCCTGGGCATTCTTGGCGACTTGGGGGACACGGGTCACCTCGGCGGCGCCCCCACTGGCTTCTGGCTATCGGTTACTTTTGGAAGGGTCCTCAAATCTGTGAGACTTCGTCTCACTTAGAGGACATTCCCGAAGATCAGGGACCCCAAGCACCCTTGTCCTCTAGATCTGGGCTACAGGGAGGTCCCCAGAGTCTGGAGGAGCTGGGCAGCATGGGACGGCTCCGGGTCCTTGAGGGTTTCCCAGCTCTGTGCCGCGTGGATGATGGGTCGCCCACGCACTGCACTGCACCCAGCGGCTCCAGTGCACCTCTGGAGTCCTTACTACCCGATCTACGCTGATCGTGGGGTCCAGGATATTTTTTATCAGTTCTACGTCCTGTTTGAAGACTCTTAATTCTGGGATTCTCCTCCCCGTGTGTCTGCCCCATTGCTGTTTTTAGCCCTCCTGGACCTCGGGTGTCTGACGTAGTTTAACGTTATGAGGTCTTTAGTGCACGGCGCCAACTCCCTGCCTTTCTCGCGCACTCTCTCTCCCTCTCCGCTGGAAACCTTCAGCATCCTTCACCTTCCAGCCGCCCCGGGTCTAGGATTCAGCCCCCGGTCTTTGTTTTTGGTCGTGTACCTCAGAGGCTTCGCTTTTCCTGTTTAAAGGCCACAGTCACTCTGCCTCCTCTGGGCAGTCCCAGGTTTGTAAGCTTATGCTATCCAGGGAAGTGCGTTTTCATCAAGAGCTAGCTGGGGATCCCTCCTCTCTGGCCTGCGCCACTGTCCACTCGTACTTTCCACTTGCCCCTCCCCCAAACAGCTGACTCCACCTCTTCTTGTCTCCCAAGTTTTGAGGCGACTTCACAGGGCCAGGGTCCCTACATGCGCTGGGGCTAGAGTGGGCGGGTCTCCTCCTTTGGTTCTCAGGTAGATGCTATGAGGCTTCCGGTACTTTTATCCCTGTCTCTTCTCCTAGCATTCTTGGTGACTGCCAGGAGGCTTCCATTTGTGCTGGAGAAGGGACAACCAAGTCTCCTTGGCTGGCCCACAGCCCAGACCTGACGGCCCCTCCCCCACTGGCTGGACGCAGGTGCCTCCACGGGTCCCTAGTTAATGGCATCTCCAGGAAGACTAGCAGCCCTCAGGGGGCAGAGCTGGCGCTGTGGAGGGAGCTGGCCAGTAGGGGGCAGTCAGGGTGCTGATCAGAGAGCCTTACAGGAGGGCCTGGAGGTGGCCTGCAAGCCTTCTCACCTGCACCTTTTGAGTGAGCCCTCAGAGTCTGGGTATGCTGCTGGTCCCAGCCAGTCAGTGCTGGCTACTACCTGAAGAGAAACTGTCCCCTGTGCCATGGGCCATTCCTCAGGACTGAAAGGTATCCCAGAAACCGAAAGGGACAGGCCCACACTGAGAGTAAGCTCCAGGGGTCTGAGGGCTGAGGGTTGTTGATTCAGCGGGCTGACTCTTGTCACTTTGCTGCTTAGCCTCATGGGAAGAGGTTTGGAGGAAGGGAGTGAGACGCCAGATGGGGGTGACGTATCTACAGGAAAGTGGGCACCTGCCTCTAGGGTGGGCCTGTGTCCAGCTGAACCCTTGGTGAGCTTCGAGCCCGGCCCCTGAGTAGCCTCCTTGGAGAGCTGAGGATGGAGAATGACTGTCCAAAGGACTGGAAAGGAGCTTTGAGGGGACCCTCTTCTGTAACCGTCACGACACGGGGACTCCAGGGCACAGCCTGGTACTTAGCCGTCTCCTAGCTTATGATGAATGTTTGTGGGACAGCTTGGAAGTGGTGCCTGGGCGTCTGACTCAGTCTCCCTCCTGCCTTCTCACTGTACTCGGTCCTGGGCCATAAGGAAGATGGGATTCTCTCCAGAAAACCTGATTGCCCAAGGCTGGGGGTGTGCTCAGCGTCACTCCTTGCCTGAGAACCCAGGAGTGGAAGAGGATGGGTGAGGGCTGCCACTGAAGCCACCCCAGTAAACCGGTCCCTGTAAACATGGTTCTCTCGGATCTGGTTGTGCACAGCACACTCCTGGCACATGAAGTGCCCGGTTCTCTCCATGCTCAATGTGCAGCCACAGGGACAAACATGAGAACCAGCCCTTGGCAGTTGGCTGTACCTCCACTGTCTCTACAAGCTTGGGTTGGGGAGGAGCAGACTGGGGAGGGTCTTTGCTGAATGGGGTGCCTTTTCTGATTCTTGCCCCAGCCCTCTGCAGGTGCGGGTCCGAAGCAGAGCTTCATCGTGTCAGGTGCTTTTCAAAGTAAGCGTGCTGGGTGAGGGGCATAGACGCTCAGAAATGGCATCAGAGAGCATCCCGCTAAGGGATGGCAGGACTCAAGCTGGTTCCCAGACAGCCGCCGTCATCACTGCAGCTCTGGGAACATATGTGAGCTTCCGTCGCACAGGCTCCATTCTTCCTGCTCCCATGGAGATAGGGAAGGGGTCTCGCTTGGAAGTTCAAACAGTGCCTCTCCAGCTGACGGCTAGCCGTGGCAACTCACTGTTACACGAGATTACTGCTTGGTGGAAACTGACCACGGTTGCCTTTTGATGGACCCGGATCGGGCTGTGCACGCAGGGCCCTGCATCTCCACACTGTCCCTAGAGGCAGGGAGATCGCAGGAAGGTGGGAAGCAGACCACCGTGCTGGGCTCCACCTGAGGGGTGGCAGTCTCTTGTTAGCCTGGCAGGAATGGGAGGACCTGTTTAGAGGGAATTGCTTGCTGACTGGGCTTGTTTTAAGCATGGCCACCTGAACTCCTTCCCATATGGCATTTGAATTGCAACTTTGACTCATGGTTTAACTTGGGTGTGAGCCTTCTCCAGCCCAGGTCCCATCTCTGCTCCTCAGGCTGACCGTTACCGCCCTTCCGCCTGCCTCACTCGGTGCCGTGTCTCCGGGAGGTGGTGGTGGGTGTTCACGGGTAATTCCAGGCAGATTGAGCATGCTCCACTCCAGGCCTCTGGTTGGACTCCCTGCCTGGGGTCATTTTATATAAATGCAGAGAGCCTGAGGCAGGTCAGAAGGTCCTCTGCGTTGAAGGTCAAGGGCAGGCTGTCTGCTCCTGTTTCTTCTACAGAGGTATCAAGGCCTCTGTCTGAGACAGGAGAATTCCTTCATGACCTCTGCTGCAGGTCAGATTTGTGGACCCCGGACAACAGCCCCCTTTGGTCCCTCTGTGCCTGTGACCCAGTCTCTCCTTCCTAGCAGGACACTCTTGGGAGATTAAAGCCGCCTTGACAGGCTCATTAGGATGGCCTCACCATTAGAAGCCCTACTCCAGATCCACTCAAGTGTGGAGCTCCTGGATTAGGGCTTCAATTTATGGACTTTGGGGGAGGGAGGGGATGACACAGTTCAGCCCCCAGGAGCAGAGAATAGACCTCACTTGTCACCCTGAGAGCAGAGCACCTGGAGCTCAGAGTCATCATGTGGGAGAGACAAGATAGACATAAACAGGCAGATACGGGAAGCGCGTTATCTGGGAGGACAGCATGGAAGAGGCAGCCTCGGGGCTGGCTCCAGGGATGAGCAGGAGGAGCCCATGAGGGGAGGAGGAGAGTGTTCTAGCAGGAGGGACAGCTTGAGTGACCTGCGAGGCAAGAATTGAAGGTACACAGGCGCGTACAGGGTCATCTAATGGGCTGTTGTGTGGAAGCAGACTCCTGAGGAGAGAGGCCGGGAGGAGGAGACTAAAGCTTGCCCGCTGTCCCCATGGTGGCCGGAGAGTCCGTGGCAGTGCTGGGGCTGTGGATAATCAAGCTTCGGAGACTGCTGGCCTGGGCATGTCTCAGGTTCACCCCTCTGGGTTCTGGTGGCAGGACGGATGGAGGAGAGGTCGGGTCTCTGTCCTCACCATGGGAAGGGGGACTTGGGGTCTGCAGGTGGTTGTGCAGGCTCAGATTTTCCACGTGAAATGCGTAGGTCAGAGCTTGGCGTGCCGCTGGAGGTTAGCGTGGCCCCCAGCCCCAGTGTGGCCAGAAAGGCGGCAGGAGGAGTGCAGGGCGAGGCCAGTGGGACCCTGCCTTTGGAGGAGCTGCTGGTCTGAGGCTGTGCCTGGGGAGAGTGGGTCTGGGGGCGGTGTCCAGGCAAGGACGAATGGTGTCCCCACTCTGCCACTGGTCACCGCCTTCAGTGCTGGGCTCTGAGCCCAGGTGAGTCCCCACCCATCCACTGAGAGCTTCTGAGACCCGAGATGAGTGGGTCCTGTTAGAAGCGGCTCCGTGGCTCCTGGGTGTTGCAAGTTCCTGAGTTCAGGGCTCCGTCTCCCTTGGTCCTGGGGCTGGAGCAGAGGTCCGGCTTCCTGAGACTGGCAGCCTGTGGGCACTGAACATTTGTCCCTGCATTCACTACCAAGATGTCCGGTGGTCACCCGAGTGAGACAGAAGCCAAGGGTGCGGTGGCTGATGCTAAGACTCTGTCACATGGCTGTCAGGAGCTTGCCACTGGCATGCAGGCCTGTCAGGACCTTAAGTCTAGTGTCTGAATGAAGAATGAGGAGAGAGACAGAGACGCCTGTGCCGCTTGACAGGTGATGGTCACAGAGCAGTGTGCTATGACACAGGGTCTGTGGGGGCAAACCACAAGGGCATACTCTGGGGGCTCCTGCCCTATGCCGAGGTGCCGGGGTCCTGTGCTGAGGTTCCCCGGGGTCCTGTGCTGAGGGTGCCCGGGGTCCTGTGCTGAAGGTGCCAGGGTCCTGTGCTCACAGTCCCTGTGCTGGGGGTCCCCAGGGTCCTGTGCCAAGGGTACCCGGGTTCCTGTGCCGAGGGTGCCTGTGCCAAGGGTTCCTGTGCTGAGGGTGCCGGGGTCCTGTGCCAAAGGTCCCCAGGGTCCTGTGCTGAGGGTCCCCCAGGTCCTGTGCCGAGGGTTCTGTGCTGTGCAGAGTGGCGGTATATGAAGGGATCACAGGTGCTGAGGGACCCTGCCAGGATCTGTGTGTGAGGATGACCATTTGTACCCTGCATAACTTTCTTTCCAGGAAGGGTGGGGGCTCTGGTGACTCTGAGCACTTCTCGAGGGCAGGGGCCATGCTGCACTCCACTGGGCCCAGGTCGACACTCAGGGCAGTGAGAAGACTTCGCAGCCTGTGGGATGGCACCCTCCCCTGGGAACACTTGATGTCCAGTGGGAGCACCCCAAGAGCCCCAATGCTCAGCTCATAGAGACTGAGCTGGAGATACTGCAGACAGATGGGGTTTGGGAAGGGGACAGGGCAGCTCATTTCAACTGTGGAGGTGTCTGAGGGAAATTCAGTCAATTGACCAGGTGTGGGAGCTGGATGTGGGAGCAGCAGGGGCAGCTGGTGCTGAGGGGCGAAGGCCCCCACCCCACTCCTGAGCCAGGAGCTCTTTCGGGTTCTCCTGGCTGGGGGCTCAGGGAGACTCGGCTCTGGTGGCACCACCTACTTCTGCCTCCCTGGCTGGAGGTGGACAGCTAGCTGCCTCCTTTTGCGTTCTTGTCCAAGGTCAACAGGTATGATGCCACCGTGGACTGAGGTTTCCCTGAACTGTGTGGCCCTCTCTGGGTACCTCAGGTCTGAGCATCCCTGGTTGTCCCCAGCCTCATTCTCTCAGTCCCTCCAAGGGACCCTAAGGTCCTATCCCAGTGAGTTCTGTACTGGGTGGCCCAGAGTCCAGAAGACCTGCCTCTGTGTGTGTGTGTGTGTGTGTGTGTGTGTGCATGCATGTGTGTGTAAGTATGTGTGTGTGTATACGTGCATATGTGTGTGTATTGTGTGCATGTGTATGTGTGTGTGCACGTGCATACATACATACATGTGTGTGTGCATGTGTGCATGTGTGAGTGTGTGTGTATGTTGTGTGCATGCATACATGTGTGAGTATGTGTGTGTGTGTGTTGTGTGCATGCATGGATGTGTATGTGTGTGTGTGTTATGTGCATACGTGCATGTGTGTGCGTGTGCATGTTGTGTGCATGCATACATGTGTGAGTGTGTGTGTGCTGTGTGCATGTGTGCATGTGTGCATGTGTGAGTATATGTGTGTGCATGTGTGCATGTGTGAGGATGTGTGTGTGCATGTGTGTGTTGTGTGCATACGTGCATGTGTGAGTATGTGTGTATGTGCACACAGGCACCTGTGCAGGCTCTAGGGTGGGCTGGGCTCAGTGGAGGGCTCTTCAATTCCTGTGTGCAGGAAGTACGTGGCAGTAGGCACGGGGAGCTGTGTTTGCAGGCTTTCATGTTCTTATAGAGACACTGAGCTCTGAGAGCTGGAGTTGTTGGAGAAGGGATGGGATGTCTGCTCCAGGCCTTGCTGAAGGCTGTCAGCACTGGGTGGGGGGAGGCTGGGTATGCAGAGCTGCTGGTGTGAGCCCCCATGGCAAATGTCAGCTTGGGTGGGAGGCTGAGGGTGCAGAATCCCTAGGGTGAGCCCCGTGTGGCGGGACTCATGTTGCTCTTCTCAGCTTCTCACCCCGGGGACCCTGTCCTGTGTGCCAGAATGTCCACTTGTCTCCCCATTAACCCTTGGCTTTCATTGCTCCCCTCTCATTCAGAGACCCCTTCTCCTGTGCTTGTCCCTGCTGGAAGCCATGCACCCATGTTTTCTTGGGTCTCAGTTTCCCCATCTGAACAGCAGTGCCAGGTGATTTTCAACCCCGCTATGGACTTTGTGCACACATTTAATTTATTCATACTTTATTTATAGATATAGTGAGCAAGACTGGAGATAGGAGGGCCTGCGAGGCTCAGGGCTGGTCCACACAGCTTCCCCTTATAATGATACCATAGGTGTAGCCCATAACGCTCCAGCCTCAGTCCATCATCAGGCCCAGCCAGCCCCACCCTGCTCCTGCTCTCCGTGGGCGAGAACAATCTCTCTAAGCCTGCTTTTAGTTGGTGAAGCACGGATAACTATTCATGTGCCGGGCTGGTTGTTGGGCTTGGGCATACTTGTGGAGCCTGGCCAGCACAGGCAGGGCTTGGTCAGCATGGGCGGGGCTTGGTCAGCATGGGCGGGGCTTGGTCAGCATGGGCGGGGCTTGGTCAGCATGGGCGGGGCTTGGTCAGCATGGGTGGGGCCTGGCCACTGTGGTTTTCCAAGACCCTGGACATCACTTCCTTGTTTCTTCTTTTCTAGAAACAAGCTCCCGGTAGCTGTGGACTCAGCTAATATTTGCTGAGCGTTTCTTGTGCACCTGGCAGGGTTAGCTACCAGGGCTGCGGCGTGGAGCCCAGCGACACAGAGACCTTGCCTGGTGAGACGCTGAGTCTGGACAAAATTCAGTCCCCAGAGTGTCCTCGGGGCTGTATGAACTTGTGGTGGGGGAATCCAGGGAGACTTCCTGGAGGAGGTGCAGGAGGAGACAGTCTGAAGGACAAGGTGAAGAGCCTCGCCTGGTCTGAGGTGGAGACTGGGAAGGTGACGATGTTGAGGTCAAAGGGAGGTGAGGAGCTGAGAAGCCTGGAGACTTTACAGGCAGAGTAGGGAGACATGTGCCTTCAGGAAGCCTGGCTGGGAGGTGCCAGGACAGCCCTTCAGCAAAGTTCCCGACACACTTCACACACCCACTCCCCTTTAATGAAGGGGCTCTTTAGTCTGGAGCTGCAGAAGGTTCCAGAGCGCACTCTGAAGAGGTCGTAAATTAGCTCATCTGTGCTCGCTGGCAGGGTTAGAGCGCAGCCCATGGCTTGCTCAGGCCTCTCCAGAGCTGCCGCTATCCGTGATGACGGTCAGGCTGGGACTTGCCGGGGGTGCCGTGAAGCACGGAGTTGGAGTGTCTGGAACACTGGCTGGGCGTCTTCATGGACGCCCGGGCTCACACTGCCTTCTGGTAGTCGCTCTCTGGGACACGTGCTCCAAGAGGGGGTTTCTTATTGGCCCTGCTTCCATCCCACCATCTCCAGGGGCCTCTTCGGGTGCTCTGTGGCTGAGCCCTGAGGGTGCAGTGAGGTGTGGTGATGTCACCAGGACTGCTTCCCAGGGCCGCCGTCTCTCCTCTGGAGGCGCAGGGAGCAGGGCTGTGCGCGGACCCTCAGACTTCTAGTCTGTAAAGCGTGGGTGAAGATCTGCGTGTCAGGCTGGTCTTCCGCCCCGGCATTACGGGCATCAGTAGCGCGCATGCTTGTATTGGATCATGGCAGCTTCGGCTATGAAACTTCTAGGGTTCTGTGTGAGTACCATCTGGATTGTGGCCGTGAAGGAAGTCACGGCAGGATGGGCTTGCCCCGCACAGCAGGTCCGTGCAATCTCAGGCCTCCCCGGACCTGCCCCACAAGGCTGCAAACTGAAGCCGTAGGCGCCTGGCTCCCAACCTGCGTGATGGTGGCAGCGGTTACTGGGCCTTTCCCGTGACACCGCAGGATTGCTGACACTTCGCAGGCCACAGAGTGCTCATCACCCCAAGTCCAACTAAGCTCCGTTGGTCATTTGAACCGTGGCTAGTGCTACTTGAAGGAGAGCAGGCCCCAGAAAGCTAGAAATAAGGAATAAAGGTTCACCATCCTTTTTAAGGCGGAAACGCCCTTCCTAGTTTGTGCTTCTGTAGCTGTTGGTTGCTTATTTGCACAGAAAATTACAATCATTTCATTAGCTTCTCCGCACACCGGCTCGAAGGCCTTAAAATAACAGCACTCGCCTTCCTTACTAATTTTCCTGCAGAAACAGATAATTTGCTCCAGTATTGAGCTGCCCTCAGCTTGAGCTCAGCGCGTCTCTCACGGACGCCGTTTTCCTGGTATTCTAGATAAACTGAGTTCAAATGAAAGCAAGAGAAGAGCCGAGCCAACTGAAGGCTTCCGTGTAGATCAGTCTCAGTCTGAGAGTTCGTTACGAGTTCTCTTGCCTTGCGTATTTGTGAAGTATCGGGATGGACACCGTTGCCGGGCCTCTGCTGGCCAGGGAGATTGATACCGTAACGTTCTTCTGTGCTCGTGTAGGGCTATGGATCATGGAAAATAAGTGAATAATCCCAGCCCCTGAGTACCCGCCACAGTGGGCAGCCCATGTCCTGTCATTGTGGAGACGACTTACTGTATCATTTACGATTATGAACCAATATTCATGCAGTTGTCCTCAGGGCTTGCTGGGCACAGCCATTCAGGACCCAGGCATGACCTGAATGCCATTAGTCCTGAACACAAGCTCACTCTCTTTTTAAAAAAGTACTAAAAATATTTTGGGGCCCATGAGACAGCCCAGCAGTACAGGCGCTTGCGGCCAAGCCTCAGGATCTGAGCGGGACCCTTGGAACCCACGTGGTGGAAGGAGAGAACCGATTCCTGACCTCCACACACATGCCACAGTGTGGACAAGCGCACGCATGTATCTGCAGATGTACAACACAGATGAAAGGTGTGGACGTGCTTGAAGATGCTTATTTTCTTCACTGGGATTGAATTGTGGTTACGGAACACTTCTCATCGGACCTATTTTTAGACGCACAGCTCAGCAGCAGCAGGCCACTCGTGTTGCTGTGTAACCATCCCCACCATCCATTTCCAGAATGTTCCCCAGCCGAAACTCTGTCTCTACTAAGTGCCTGTTCCCCCAGGCCTGGAGCCTTCGCTGTGAGTTTGACAGCTCTGAACCTCTTGTGAGTGGGAGCTCCAGGGTCTGTTCTTCTGTGCCTGGCGTGTTAGCCTCTTGTCTTCCTCATCCATCCATGTTGTCCTCTTTTGGGGGCCGTTTAGTACTCCATTGTATGGGCAGACCGCACTTTGCTTCCATCCGTCTGGTGGCAGCTGTCGGAGTCCTTTGCATCCTTTCCCCCTTCGGCTGTAACGAATGAAGTTGTGAGTGCAGACCCACGGTAACCTGTCTGCTCCAGGCTTTAGTTCCTTTGGGAAATAGAATAGTTGGGTCACAGGGTGACTCTGTTTAGTTTCTGGATCGAGCATGAACTTGAGAGGTAACAAAGTCCCTTTTGTGCTGCCTTGAATATTGACACCTGCCAGATTGGGGTCCAGCTGCAATCCCCAGAGAACCCTGAGAGGGCCAGCGCCCAGGAGGGGGCGTGGCAAGGCTGTTGCTGTGCTTCTGTGACTCGAGACAGAGGCTTCTGGTAAGCCCAGGAAGTCCAGGCCTGCCACCTGTGTGATACTGGGCTGGGTTGGTGCCGGGCCAAGATGGGAACCATGGAGAACCGGGCAGAGGGCGAGCACCACCATCCTGAGGTGGAGGTGTCCTCCAGGGAACGTGGAAGCTTCAGGTCACATTTCAAGTTCACGCCCCTTTCCTCCTAGCTTTTAGGCATTTTTCTCCATTGACTTCTTCATTGACCAGCTAAGTAATTCAATTTTCACTCGGTAAAAATAAAGCACTCAATAAAAAATCCCTATGTTTCTCTCAATTTATTCCCATCAATACCGTTTAACCCTGTTGGAGTTTGTTGTCTGACTTACCGTTTGATGGCTGAGCAGGGCTTCTGGGTGTTTGAATCCTGCAAACCAAATCCCTTCTCTGAGATTTGCGGTGGCTTCTGGGTATCCCCCCTCCACAGAGCTGGGCCTGGAGGGGACCCCAGCACACACAGTGTGGACTTTCTTGGCTTTGTAGACCCTTCAACCTGGCATGGGGGTTCCTGTACCTCTCTGTGCCATAGATTCAACCTACTTCACCTCTGGAGAAATGGGGGGAGGTTCCCTTAGAATGTGGATTTTGTAATTATTGTAAATGGATAGGCATAAAGGAAGCCCACCCTTCGGCTGTGAAATTATCAAAACCCGACCAGTCTCTCTGAGAACATCCGAGAGAGGATGTCATGAGGGAGCTGTCACGATTTTGAAGCTGTGATCAGTGAGATGCAGGACAGCTGTGACCTGCCCGAGGAACCCCTGTGATCCCCACTGGTGATGGAGGCCCCGGTCCTGATGCTGCTGCTCTGACCTGCATCCTGTCTCTCATGGAAGGAGCTGCCTCATTTTGTAGTCTGTGAAAATAAGAGACTGTTTCTTGGGCCAAGGTTGTGGCTCCAGAAGAGCCAGCTGTGTGGTACTGGGCCAGTGGTGGGAACCGTGGAGAACTGGGCTGGTGTGGTCCTGGGCGTCATGGGGATGCAGGAGAAGTGGGCGTCCATGGAGGCCGTCCGCCAGCACATGGTAGATGCCATTTATATCTGGTGACTCTGGCGACTTATGCGGTATGGCAGGAGACCACTGACCCAACTCAGAGGCCCAGCTACTGAGCCCTGTGTGCACAAAGGAATCTTCACCTTACAAGGCCCAGGGTACACCTGGAGAACCACTA